>JAABNY020000048.1:3426674-3438993 GCA_015164015.2 Brevimyrus niger
TAAAAACCTCTACATCAGGATCTCCAAACTGCTGTGACTGTGTATTCCTCCATAGCTGTGACTGTAAAAAGCTCTTCCTGTTGCAACAGCTTTTCATCTCTCGAGGGAGCATGACTCGATTGCTACTTGCGCACCACCAAGAATGTACTCATACCGAGACTGATACTTCCACATGCGCAGCCAGCAGGCAAAGAGAAAAAAACAAAAAACAAACAAGAACTGTTTAAAGTAGCACATTTGAAACATAATTATGCTGTAAGATACACGTGACATGAATCCGTCCCCGAGCACAGATTAAATCGCGTGCCAGTTTCCTGATGTAAACAGGGAGAACGGCAGTCTTTGTTTATAATTTGTATTTCAGTGGTCGCACGTGTGCTATTAATAAGGTTTTTTTTAAAAAAAAAATTGGATGGCAGATTTACAATTCTGCACATCTGGTGCATAGCTTACAAAAGTGCCCTGTCAGTAATGCCGGGGACTAAACCCAGCCCCCCCCCCCCTCCACCTCAGCCGCCCCCTCATCTTTTAAGTTGCGCTTAGGATATTATAGCTGAATGTTATTTTCTTTACATAAATGTGGTCAAGCCTGGTGTCTCATTAAAACTGATTTATCGGCCCTCTTCTAAAATGGCAGGGAGTCCGGCGGCGCGATGATGAGTGCTTAGTCCCGACACAGTCCGTATTTAATATGCGGCCCTATTATCTACTACAGTAACGTTAACGGCTTGGCAACCTTATCTTGTTGTTTTGTCAATATGCTTCAAATAGTCCCTGTTGCTAGGAGCAGCCCATTTCAGAGAAGTTCAATCATCTGTATGTTTCACGGCAGTTTGCGTCTGTGAGAAAGTGTGACCTTAATAGCCTTGGCAAAGAATACTGAATATATTTTTTAATTCTCGCCTTTCCCACTCCTATTTAAAAAGGCCCGGTTAATATGCAAGGAATTCACGAAGAGATGTGTCTGGTATTTATGGTAAGGGGATACTATTGGCTGTGAATTTAGGCCTTCGTGAATCCGATTCAGCGCGATAGCTGAACACGGCCCTTTGGGTGTTGGCGGTGGGTGAAAGATCACTTGAAACGACTCTATAGAACGTTCGCCTGAGCAGTGCCAATACTGCAGTGCCTCATCTTTGAGGAGGAGCTTCAAACGTTTCTTAACCCAGGAACACCTCCAGGTTGACCAGCTGTTGTCTGAACAGAGAAGTTCTGGAACTTTTTTTTTTTTTTTAGCGAATATCGATGTGGCAGAAAGAGTGAATCGAAATCATCTGCCTCTGTGGAGTTTTCTTGATCGACTTCCAGGTTCTCGAACCATCTCCGCATGCCTCGCAGCAATCCCCGGGCCTGAGAAAGCATTTCACGCGGTGTCCCACATCGCTAAACACATAAAAAAAAAACCCTTTATTGTTCCTACTTAAATTACAGACGCTGCAGTGCATTCTGGGACCCCGTGAAGAGAGTTCGATGGAGGTTGGTTGCATGGCGAGGTCGCAGCCTCTCCCCCCGTCATTCTCAAAGAATTCGCTCTTCCGTCCAATAAACGGCACGGACCAAAACCTTTTCTCGGGGAATGCTGTGTGATTAATTATCATTTTACCCATCGCTAGCTCTTGTGGGAAAGCAAACACGCAGACAAATGGGTCGGCAGCTCCCGATCCGGAGGGGCCCAAGATTACGAGATAGTGAGACTGACCTCTCCGGAGCACACGCGCTGATCAAACAGTCTGCGGAAGGATAAAAGACGACATATTCCGCCGCAGTCCACCGAAAGGGCTGCGTTTACCCACATCACAGAAGCTGAATCATTAAAGTCACAACTAACCTAGAAATGACCATAAAATATAAAAGCAATTTGAAGTAGATGATCTAAGGCTTATTAAATATAGCTGCCTGGTATATTTGACGGGTTCAAAATAAAGGGTCCTTGTTCCAGTCATAAAGGGATTCTGTCTTGTCTTTCGAAGTGGCGGAAAAAAAAAAAGCATGTTACCATGTGAAGTCATGTATTAACCCCAACTGTCAGGACTAATAAGTGCTCGGTGAGCGAACTCCGGCGGCCCATGCCAGCTTGGCCCACCCATCCCGCGCAGAGCGCCACGCCGAGTCGCATTTCACGCCGCTCGCGCTCCCCATCGCAGGCTGCTCCGATCACGCCGGCGAGTTTCCATTCCGCGCCGTCTAAACATGCGAAACGTTAACTGTCACCACTGGTCTCGTTCTGCTGCCGGCCGCTTCGGCAAGCAGGCTCAAATAATCTCTCTCCAGCGGGCGCATCATCAACCTTAGTCATAATTTCTTAATGTAAAACGATATTGCAATACAGTTGAGGCTTCTGCGGCCGTATGTGTCTGACGAGACTGTGAGGCGATTTCCTGCTGTATTATACAAAGTCACGTTGCTTAAATGTCTCGATCTTCCTAAGGCATCTTTGTTTGATGAGTGGTGCCAGTCGGCTCCGGAACAACAGACAGCTAGGATGGATTGAGTTGGAGAGTGTAAGGGTGTAGATTGGGTATGGATGGTAGGGGCATGTCCATACGAATATTATAGGAGTTCCGTCTGTGTTTAGAAGGGGGGGGGGTTGAGGCTGATTTGTTTCCTACCAGTGTTGAAACCAGACCTATGGGTCGGTGACTTCTCCAAGGGGTCTGGTGACTAGCCCTGGGTCAACGATTGGCTGGTTTGGATACCCTGGAGGACTTTGATTTCAAGGGGCTTGAGTTTCAAGTGTCTAAAGAGTCATAAGACTTCACACTATGTCTAGCATCTGTCCACACTGATCGACTTGATGCCGAAACTCTACCCCGCTGGGGGAAAAAAAAACAGCTTAAACTAGCTAAGCTGGTTGACCGACTAAAGACGGTTGACCAGCTTAAGGCGTCACATGATGGTCGATATGGCTGGTTTAGCTTGTCATACCAGCATCGCCAGCTTGCTAGACTGGCCACACCAGCATGAACAACGGATGACCCACCCAACTGGGACATGACCGTCTAAAATCATCTTAGACCACCTTAGATGAGCTAAAACCAACACAACAAAAAAAAACCAAGCTAAAACAAGCTACTGGGATAAGCTGGTTTTTAGCTGTTTTTTTCAGCGAGGGACATATAGTTTTTTCAGACATCCAATCAAACTACACTACCTTGCTAACAGCGTATATCGCACAGTCAGAAACATTTTGCTTCTGATTGCTACAAGATGGCCGATGGTCCGTAGGTTCTGCACGGTTAACCCTGCACAACCTCAGCACAACATACCCCGTCATTATTAAAGCTTAGATTCCTTCCACTCGAGCTGGAAATGCAATAACCTGTTTTTATTATCAGCACACGTTGGACCAACATTTACAAAAGTCTAGGACACCGAAGCCAAAACAAAAAGCATTTCTGTTACTCACAGCCTCCGCTGGGAATAAGCCCCTGTGATTCATTAGCGGCCGACCAAGTACAGGTTAAAAGTGGAGGGGGGAAAAAAATGAAATCACTTCCAATCATACCTTCCTGCCATTATTTCCAGCTGGAATTTCCACATCGACAAGTGAGAGCATCCCTTTCCTTGATCGTGACTTAATATCTCGCAAGGGGACTCATACTTTCATTTTGCACCATAAACCCATTATTTTTGGTGCCAAAGTCCCACACCCCCACTTTTTTTTCGGAATGCACTCCACCATCGTTACTCCTCCCAGTGTTAAGCATCCGTTCCAACTCGTCCCACTGCTGGCGCCCCCCTCCCTCAACTTGTCCACCCAAGTTTTCTTAGGTTGTTGGCGTGCATCACAAGCAGCCATTGCTGCCACCGTGAAAGTTCTGTCTTGGCTTCACCTAACACCTCGCCGGTCTCTTGACTTGGCTGTCACTCTGCTCCAGGCAACACTGTCCTCCAGCCAGTCATAGACTGACCAATGAGGTTTTTAAACAGGAAGTTCCATTGAAAAAGGTATCCTTGGCAACCCTCGGGCTCTCAAAACACTCCCTCTTCTATGGAAAAATGTCTGGGGTGTTTCATACTATTAACAGCACTTCCTCTTCAAGTGTTACCCAGAGTCTGTTCCTGCGTCCTGGGCAGGGGTGTCTGACAGCGTCAAGTTATGGGACTTTTTTAAATTGTACCATAGGCAAATAATTTGGAGTCCCCGGGGGTAGATCACCCAAAAATTTCAGGTTGTATAGACTCTGTACTCAAGGCCAGCCCCTTTCCTCTCCAAATCTACCATAACACCAGAATCAATCACTTCTTAAGAGGCTTGTTTATGGCAGTTAGGCATAGTAGCCTCATTCTGAACCCATCCAATAGGGCAGGTCTGACCCCAGATGCCCTCTAGGATGACCAATCAGGGTAACAGGATGAGGTGAGGTCAGCTTTTGTTGGACAGGCTAACCATTTGCATCCTGGTCCTCTCAGTCCTGCGTAAGCCTTTGCCCTGAGGTCCGGGCAGTACGGTTTCATCGCTGATTCACGCAGAAGTGTCAGTAAAAATAATAACGCATTTCATGTTTATATCGCTTTTCAAAGACTCAAAGACGCTGACAAAGAACACGAACAGATTTGTCAAACAGCAGAAACATTTTACGGATAGGGAAGGTTATAGGCCTGAGCAAACAAAAAAGATTTTGGGTTTGGTCTTACACATAGAAGTAGGGAGTTCCGATATGGGGAAGCTAACATTGGGAAAAGGTACAGTTACCATGGAAATTGGAGGGAGGGATGGAGAGGGAACCAGAAGAAGGAGATCTTAGGCTGAGGGGAGTCTGGTAGGGAAGGAGCAAATCAGAGAGTTATGATGGGGCTTGGCTGGTAAGACCTCTGAATGTTCGTAGTATTTTAGAGTGGATGCCTTCTTTTATCGGGAGCCAGTGAAGTACGACCATGATGTGTTGGTAGGCGCAAGTGTGGGTGAGGAGGCAGACAGCGGATTTCTGGACTATCCGCAGTTTATGGGGAGATTTAACAGTGATTCCGGCAAGTAGTGAGTTGGAGTAGTCGAGACGGCTGGAATGAGGGTCTCGGGGGCAGAGTTCAGAAAGGCGGGACCGAATCCGGGGGCGATGTGAAGGTGAAAGAAAGCTGTCTTCACTATGGACGGTATGTGTGCATCAAATGCAACATCGTGGCTATGAACCAGAGGAGAAGGGGAGATGGTGGGTTGGGCCAAAAGGAGGGCGGTCGGCCTACCTTCGCCGGGTGCTGATATTGACCTGACGATTTCATCACCGTTAAGCTTGGGAAAACTGTGGCACATCCATAGTTTGACTTCAGGAACACATGATCAGACATGTACTGCTGGCGGGGTGTTTATGGAGCTGCCGCGGACTAACATTGTATCCCACGACATCCTGGATGCCCTTGACGCCGCGCTTCCAGCCAAAGCCAAACCAAACACCACTCCCGTGACTGGCAGCCCGAAGCAGTCTTTGCCCGTGTAGTAACCTTAGCCGAATTTATCGAGTTTGCGAAATAGGGACCTTCCACACATTCCCCCCGCATTACCCGGTGCATATAATTACACCACGATGACTACACAGTGAGTGCTTTACAACATTAATTATGTCTAATTAAAAATTTTCCAGCACAACAAGCATTATGGGCTGTTGGTCTTTTTTCGCTTTTTTTGGCGTATAATAAATTGTTTAGGCGAGCTGTCCTTGGAGTTTTGTTAGAGGTAAATAAATGTTCTCGATCCCTTCTGGGATTAAACGTGTCTCGGTAAACAGAGAAGCCAAATGTGTTCATTCACGGCATCAATCACGGGCCTGAGCACAAATGGGCAAAGGCAGGAGTCGCAGCTTCACTAATATGAACCTCCTGCTGAAAATGAACTTGGTCTTCAGGATGATTACAGCACGGCACATAAATGCACCTTCTCAGGGAATTTAGTGTTAGACTATGTAGGAGAATTCTGGGAAGTTGTGGACTAGAAGAGAAGTAATGAGCCCAGCATCATTACATGGTATCTGCTTGTATTCACTGGATCTGCTCTTTCTTCCAAATCTTGTGGCTTCGAGCTTCGCCACGAAAACCAATCTGCTCAGTTCCAATGGACTCGACCTAAATGGACCCATCTGTACGGAGTGCATCTCTTGTCTTATAAAAAGGACCAATTAACTGGTAATTCAGGACGGCGCATACACAGCGTGACTAGTGCAAACGGTTACGGAACAAGGGCACGGCCCAAACCCTGGTGTCTGCGTGTGAACCAAGGCTGAGTGACGCCTGCTGTTCAAGCCGTTCGCTCCAGAGCGGAGCGTTTTAAGGGCTGCCAGATCCGAGGCTCACTGCAGACTACAGCGTTGTGAGTCTGATTCTCCCCTTCAGGCCCAGAGCAGACCAAGGAATGAAAGCCAGAGGTGTCATTCGTAACTGTGTGTTGTGTTTGAAAAGTTTAAGAGCTCTGCTGTTCTGCAGATAGCATGAATGTGACTATTTGTGAAGGTGAACTTATCACGGCTAGAACAGGCCTAAAGGGCTTAGGCATGCGACATCTAGAGCTTTTGTTACTCATAAATTACTACTTCCTCATACACTACTCTGTGTTATTTATGCATATTATATACATGCTGATTGTCCTTGCTTGTCAAAGTAAATTCCTTGTATGTTAAAGTACTTGCGTTAAATAAGCAATTCCTATTCGGAAATAGCTAGGCGCACATAATATTATTGTTGTTGTCGCTGGGTATGTATGTAAATGCATGAGAATATCTGTGAATTAAACATTCTAGTGAGATACTTGCAACTTAAAATTTTATTCATGATAAATAGATGTGGTAATAATAATATAATAGCCATATGAAAATAACGAAAAACGTAAAGTGAACCGATAAATAAGCATGAGGCAGAAGTATCTGAAAATGACAGAAACTGCAAGGCTTGGAGGTTTATTTTTGATGGGAAGCCTTTACAGGCTGTGGTTGCGGGTCAGACACACCCAGTGTTATTTCGGACGACGTCGCTCAGGCCTGAACACGCACAGCGGCCTTGTGGGGACCAAGCCACCGTGAGACTTTAATCTCAAGATTGCCTTCCATTCCAGCTTCACCGGGGAAGGGTTAAGTAAAACCGGAGTTATCTGCTTGTGGACATAAATCATGATGCATTATTCTATTTAACTCCATTTAATTAAGGGCTCTGTTTACGAAGGAAAAATTCTTTATAATGAGGAACAGACTTCAGCGGATACTACGCACAATGAATGACTTCACAATTTCACAACAACCCTGAACACAAACAAAAATGATACATTGTTTGCTACTGTATTCAATTGTCATTAAACGATAAATGATTTATATCTCAATTCAGTTGATTAATATTTACATTGGCGTCGCCCATACCTGTACGTCTGCCTCCTGGGATACCCTGAATGGGCTTGTTCTGTCATCAGCAGGCAAAGTTGGGGACCAGACCTTTCCATCTGTCCTGAAAAAACACATCAGAAAGGTATAAAGTGAATGAAAGTCTCACGTCAAGCCAATCTATCGCTAAAGACCAAGCATTTCGCCATAGAAATACCATAAATCATCATTTCAGGCAGGCCGCAAGATTACATCTAAATCCAAATTAAGCGGAACAAATTACTTGAACCTAGAAATTACAGGAGGTTTATGAGCTTGAGATGAAGGCTGGCAACTCAGTATTCCAGAAAACCTTGTCGCAAATTATGTAGCTACTAGTTCTCAGCACCATCTTTCCAAAAGTCGGTTCCATGACGTCACTTGGGATAAGTCAACGGCTCAATGGGAGTTCCTCAAGAAGAACGTTCCATCGACCACGGGTCAGGCCCTCACGCCTACACAGTAGGCCGCTCCTGAGACACAGTCACAAAGGGCCCTCTGTGACCGGCCCATTGGCTGAAAGCATTGATGACATCACCCCAGCTCGCCCGGCAAAACCGGAGGAGGGTGACTCAAAGGCAACACAAACAAGTGTGGAGGTGTTCATATCAAAACTAGCCCATGCATTTATGCTTGAAGATGTAGATATGACATCCCGCATTCTTTAGTACGACACATGAACAAAAGACTACAGATGACGCAAAGATGGATTACGGTCGATAAGAAAGAACTTAAGATACATTAATCTAAAAAAATATATGTGTACGTTTACGTATAAAGAAAAGAAGCAGGTACAGTACCAAAGGCATCTCTGGATTAGTCTTCCAAACTTTGTTAAAGCCCAATGGATTTGAAGGACTCGGTGAGATTTGGGAGAAAAATGGAGGGAGCTTGAAGCAATTCTGTTTATTTTTCATTGGCTGCGCGGTTTCGGAAACAGATGGCAAAGTTTCAGCAGCTAAGATGTTTGAATACCTAACGAGACGAGCCAGGGGGCATTCGCTGGAAAACACCTCGATCACGGTGTGGGAAACGGCATAATTTGGGGAACGTCGTGTCCAATAATGGGAGTCACTCGCCCTAGCGTGTGCTGTAATTGGCAGCGAGACGAGTTCTCAGGTTCGACGGCCTCGCCATTAGCTATTAGCCATTCGTCTATTAGCCAATTTAGCTCTTAGGCTATTATGCTCTGTCTGACTTCCCCCTGCATGATGAATCACCATGCTAAGCTGAAGCAGTGGTTCAGGCTGCGGAGGGTTTACTCTGGCAGGACACCGTTCGGTTCAGCGCAAGGTATAAATCAGTCGATATTTTATTAACGTCACGGCAAATGATTTATAACGGAGCGTCATTCAAAGTGTCAGAGGTGGCTCCAGCAGTGCGAGTCCGTGCAAGTCCGTGCAAGTCCGACAGGGCGACTTTAGAGAAGGTTTGCCACTACGCTATAACCAAGAATAAAACATCCACCGCGCCCGTTATGGTCAGGACGGCAGCGCGAGGACCGTGTCCTAATTCAGTTTAACGTTATCACGCGGACGGGATGATCCCCCCCCCCCCCTTGCGCCCAGTCGGAGTATCTCATGGACACGGCCTCCTGATTCACGTGGCCCCCCGACCTGCCAGCAGGGTGGGGCTCATTCCACATTGCCTCACAGAGAGCAAACGTCTTAAGCTGCCCGTAGGTACTCATTTCATGAAAGGCCTCCTTGACAGTTACCTTTGGCGAACGTGCGAACTTTCTCCGCTGGCAACACTGTGACTTCGTAGGAGACTCAGAGTGCCAAAATGCAGGGTGGGAGACTCTCTGAGTGGAGTATTCAGGTATCATAGTTCAAAAAGTCTACCAGAAAAAAAAAATTGGCTCGCTTCCTACCTTTTTTTTGCAACAATAACAAAAATATAATCCAATTGGCTGGCATGTACCCAATCGTGGGATGTGCCAAGCTTGTGATTGGGTAACCCAGGCTCACCCTGTCCCCCTCCTCTGCA
Organism: Brevimyrus niger; assembly: GCA_015164015.2. Taxonomy (NCBI): domain Eukaryota; kingdom Metazoa; phylum Chordata; class Actinopteri; order Osteoglossiformes; family Mormyridae; genus Brevimyrus; species Brevimyrus niger. Next base: position 3,436,001 of record JAABNY020000048.1, read on the forward strand.
CCTTATTGCTTTTTACCATGGTCAGGTGAAGCTGTACCAAAAGCTAGTAACGTTAAGGAAAGTCCCACAATGGAAATTACAAGCTGGTTCCATGGCTAGATCATTCAACACATTGTTACATAAAATCTACCGTACTTATGCATTTTCTTTTTCTTCTTATGAGCTGCCCTGATGATGCCTTGAGGAGAAAAAAATAATCCGCTGATTACCATAACATCTCATATGACTCCGTACTTTGCCAAGTGGTTGGATTGTCTCTCAAAGTTTCAAAATGCAGGATGCAGCACGTGGCTCACTGGAAGCACCACAAGCGATGCCCTGAATGACAGCTGCTTCAACGTGATACTGGTACCCGTTTAGGGCACATTTCTGACCTTGTGCGGAAGCCAGTCTATTCCAGTAAAGCACCGAGGCAGAAGGAGCGCAGCAAAGAATTGACTGATGATGAGCTTTGTGCCTCAGTATTCATTCTCTAAGAGAGTAATACTTGGAGTAATATATCTTTACCTTTGTACCTTTGTACTTATAGTTCAGTCACTCTGATATTTAAATATTTTTTCCTTTGTGGAGTTTTTACATCCATCCATCAATCCTTATCCAATGTGGAGTCACTGTAGACCTGGAGCCTATTCAAGGAATCAGTGGGCGAAAGGCAGGGGACGCTCTACACGGGGCGCCAGTCCATTACTGCACGAGTAATGACTCATTTCATGACAGATATCAATTCACCTGTATCTGTACTGAATCTTCTACCCTCAGAACATTTTTTGTGTAATTTAAACTCCCACTGATAACAAAAATGTTTTGAGGGTAAAGGAAAAAAAATCATTGGTTCAGAGAAATAACCAATCAGCAATCAAATTGTAGAGGAGGTGGGTCCAAGTGACTAGAGGTAGGCCGGACCAACCAATCACATTCTTTTTTTTGTCCTGCCCTCAGAACAAGCGCACCTGAAGCACATCTCTTTAAACTGCGGGAGAAATCCTTTAAAAATACGGGAGACCATGAAATGCTTGGGACTGCGACTCAAACCCACAACCACAGATGCGTAAGCCCACTGGTTTACCCATCGAGCCAACGGCACCACCCTGGAAAACACCAGCACTGCTATTATATGAAGAGTTCCGATATATCTGCCCTTAGGGTACTTTGTGTTCACTTCTGATGGATCAGTTTATACATTTCCAAAGCTTCGGAAAATGACAGATTTTCCACGTCCTGATTATTGAGGTCATTTTGAATTGGGTTACGACCCTAACTCAGCCTGGAAGCCTCCCCACCACTTCCTGTCTCCATCCCCGCGCCTTTTCCCAATCAGATCAGAGACCATTCCTAGCTGTTAGCATTAAAGCCTTTCCCGGCAAACAGCACTCTCTTTCATCCTTCCCTCTATTTTTAGTAGAAACTCGATTTGTGGTAGCTGAATACAATCTGCCGCTGCTGCTCACTAAACATCTCAGCATGTAGTTACACTGCACACAAAATGACTCAAATACCAGAGATCATATCCGGGTTTAAATGCTATAAGTAAGCCTGTAGTATATTACACTGTCTGCTTCATGTCATTTACTTTTACAGGATATACTAAACAAGATTCCCGTTAGTCAGGCTTGGGGGGGAGGTGTGTGATCGGAAGGTTGCTGGTTCAAATCCCAGGGTCAGCAGAGAGATGTCATCATCGGGCCCATGAGCAAGGTCCCTAACCTTGAACTGCTCCAGGGATTGGCTGACCTTGCTTTCTCATTTGTAAAGCACTTTGAACGACAGCAGTATATGAAACGTACTATATAAATAACAAGCTTGGCTTGACTCAAGTCGCAAATAAATAAATTGTAAACTTACAAATGCAACTTCGTAAACAAATCTACATTCCACGACCATACAAATAGTTCTATTCTCTCATAAATCGTAAATTCCTTCGTCCGTCTCTCCCATCCGCCCAGCCCGTAGCCCGATCCCCTTGCCGACCCCAAACACAATCTCCCCTTGCTTGCTGCCTGCCCGCCCCCCCCCCCCCCCCCCCCCCCCCCCCCCCCCCCCCCCCCCCGCCCCCCCCCCCTCCCTCCCCCCCCCCCCCCCCCCCCCGGGCCCCGTCCCCCTTCCGCCCCCCAACCAAACACCCCCCTTCCTTCCGCCCCCCCCCCCCCCCCCCCCCCCCCAGCTTCCAGCGATGGCCGCCGTGTGCTTCTCCAACCTCACCGGCCCCCAACATCCCGTCTTAATTCACTAAAAATCGCCAAAGACCCCAAAATACCTTGGACCCGTCATCCAAAGAGGTCTGCTGCCCACCTCCTCGGCATCCCAGTATCTATCCTCTAGATTTTCCCAGTTTCTTTTCCATCTGCCCCTCCCTCTACCTGACGGAAACGCTCCGTCGAAGGAGACGCCTCCTCATCAGCAGCCGCTGCCGTTCATAACGCCTTTATGTACGTAATATGCTCATTCATCAGACTTTCCTGATGCGTTGGTCCCCCGCCGGCAAGCCGAGATTCATCCCCTCATGGAAGGTTAACTCATCGGCTCAAGCTAAGCCTCTCTCATTGTGAACCTGCGCGTCGTCTAATTACTGTCAACAATTCGGCAATTGACTCGCCTTGCCTTGCACAATGGCCGATTGTTCTATGTAATTAAAAATGTTACATAAAAGTCTAAGCTGTGCTGATCTCCGTCTGAAAGGAGTCCCTGCCTACAGGGGAGTGTATGGGGGCCGCCGTCGCGGGGCCAGCCGTCGCGGGGCCCTAACGGCAGCCGGTACAGCCGCTCGGCCCTCGCCTGCAAAGAGGCCGTCGCACGCAAACAGGTGCAACCACAGCCCTTAAAAAAACAAAACCATCCTTCAATCCCCTTTTTGCACAAGTGCTCTGGCATCCTTTAGCCTTCGCACATCCCATCATAGCCTCTTTGGAGACATACACACAGATATATATTGTTGAGAGCGAAGCTCGGGTGGGGGGGGGGGGGGGAAGGGGGGGGTCCGGGCCCCCATGGAGCAA
>JAABNY020000048.1:3439596-3462211 GCA_015164015.2 Brevimyrus niger
GGTCAGGGCACCCATGGAGCATTTTTGGGGGGGGCGGGGGGCGCGGGCCATACTCAAGGGTCCAACTGACGTCCCAAATGTGTGCTTCCCCAGTTCCAGCCCAGAAGGGGCAAAATCCGACACAGTCTGCAGATTTTCCTGCTCAGACACACCTACTTAGCATGGTTACTAGCTGAGTAAGATGTTTTTGAGCTGGGAAATCTGGAATATGTGTCAGCTTCTGGCCCTCCAGCAGCAGAATCGGGGATCTCCGCCTCAATGACTAGCCAAACCTTCCACTCACAGCCCACTGAGTCACACACCCCATTGGCAGAGCAGAACGCTGCCTATCAGGGAGCGAAAACCCCGGTCTTCTGCATGAGAGGCAGCGGTGCTATCCACTACACAGAAGAGACCACCCCCCATTGGGCTGCTCTCTGTCCCTCTGTGCCTCACCTCCAAAGGCAAACAGTGCATTTCGCTATCTCCGACCCATCATGCCTAAATAAGGCAAAAATATTTCAGGCATTGTTTTCATCATATTGCCCCAAGTACAATTTTGTTGTCGTGTGTAATACGTTTCTGACATATTTATCATCATTGACATTGCAATTTAATATGTTCTTTATGAGGTAACCTGAGGAAAAACAAACAAACAAACGAATGCGGATACAGATCGCAGAAACTGCGGCACCGTAAAGATTTTTAACAGCGTTTAAATATCTGTGGAAGGCTATCTGCAGGAGAAGCTCGATAAATGGAAGGATCCGCTTTGAGAAACCCTGAGTGTGACTTACAGATCTTCTAAAGAGACATCGAGCTGATTGTAATCATCTGTGGTTAAAGAGTCGGAACACAAACAAAGCAAACGGGGTCTAATTATTTTCCATGACAGGCCAAAGTCTCCCAAGAGTTTTCCCAGCTCACAGCCTTTGAGAGTCTTTATGCCCGAGTTTAGAGTCGGAGTATTGTAGCAGCAGATTTATTTGACAACAAATGATCTGGCCTGCAGTCGAAATTGGAGTCGGGGAAGAGGATTTCCATAAATAGCAACCAAGCGGGTTTAATTTACGTTGCAATGAATTACATAAAATCCACCCAGTACTAAGCCTTATGGGACTGAATCCGATTCGGGGATTAGTCAGACATACAGGTCAAATCTAGGTTCCATTTAGCCTCTCTGTTTGGGCAGAAACAGACGGGTTCTGTCCGGTTCCGTGGGCAGAGAAGCAGCGCGGACGCTAATCCCCGCGCTCTCCGTCTCCAGATCACCGTGCACATCAGCTCTTTTCGTTTTTTTTTTTTCCAGTCCCCTTGCGGGCTCCTGAAACCGTTCATTTAGGGCAGTGCGGGCCCTCACATTCCACTGGGCTGAAGCGGCGCTGAGGCGCATCATTCGTTTGGATTGAGGGCGTCCGGCGGGCCGCAGAACTGCAGGCTTCCGCGGCCCGGGGAGCCAAATACGCCTCCCGATCGTCCTGTGGATCAGAGTTCCTGCCTTCCGGCAAATACCGAGAACCGGGCTTCATTCTGGAGCCGGCAATAGCTACGTATCCGAGCTGCCCAGCTGTGTAACAACAGCATGAAATATATATGAAAACAAACAACATATTTTATGAAAAAATATGTTGTTTGTTATATAATGTTATATAATGCAGAAAATAAGCCATCCTTGCTCTCAAAAATGAAGCTTTCTTCTCCACTGTGTGTGTGTGTGTGTGTGGGGGGGGGGGGGCAGGGATCAGACATTCATTACATTATTTCAATGTTGTTTGTGACCATTTCCCACCTCATAAAAGTCTGTGACAGCAACCAGTGAACTGAAGATGCCAAAGACCTTGCATTTTGTTTGGTTACTTGTGGTCAGGGTGAGGGCTGGGTTGGGGTTAAGGTTGTCACGGTTTGGATTAGCATTTGGCTCACAGAAATGAGCGGAGAGTCCCCATAAAGATATCAGTGTGTGTGTGTGTGTGTGTGTGTGAGAGAGAGAGAGAGAAGGTGGGATATAAGAACATAAAAAAAATTCAATATACCTATACTTATATACCTACTGCAAATAGGAAATTTTAAAAAAATATGTTTATTTATATAACGAGTCCAGAATGGCAGAACTACTGACATAACCCTAATACCAATCCCTCTTCACTTTCGGTCGACTAATTACCTGTGAATGGATCTCGTCTCTTTGTAGTGGTTAACCAGATGTAATTGAGGATTTAGTCATGTAAGATAATTATAAGCAACCTCTGGTAGTAAATGCAGTATTTCACGGTATTTGATAGCTTGTTTAGAGTGTTACACGCATGCACCTTGCTGGGAATTATAGTGGTGTATTTGTCCTGGGGCTACCTGTCGATGGCCAGGACGAGCTGGGAGCTGCAGGCCTTGATCCTGTTCTGGGCCTCCATGTGGGTCATGGTCTCCGTGCCGTCGCCGTTGATGGCCAGAATGAGGTCCCCGGGGCAGAGGTTCCCCAGGGCCGCCTTGCTTCCCGGCGTGATCTAGCGTGACATCGGCAGAAAAGGCAGAGGAGAGACATTTCAGTGCGGCGCGCGTCACGCCCCGAGTACGATGACGCCGTTGGTGTTTACTCAGCGCTGCAGTCCCTCGCCGAGCAGATGCAGAGTCAGGCGCCTTCCGGCAAGCATTCGCTCCCGCTAATTAACAGGCCATTCATCCTCTGACACCCTAAGAGGTGACGCAGGTATGTGCCCCAGGCGTGATAAGGTTACCGCTGTCGGCGCTCTGTCCGAGAGCCGTGAACGTACAGTAGACGCGATACTCTTATTGTTCATGTACTGAAGAGTCACGATCGCGTCACACTTCCTGTTACTTCTCTTTTAAGGCCAAAACTGTAACAATGCCCCACTCTTCTAACAAAAAAAAACGAAACCTTCAATATTTTAGCGACACCGCGTTAAAGTAATACAGTACGTTAAAGCCAGATCTTTCAGAGCTTGATATGCTTGTACTGGAATGATCATTACGGTGAACGAAATTTTAAAAAATCTGAGCGGTTGATGAAGCAGTACAGAGATATAAGTGTTTGCAAGACAGCCCGACTATTTTATCTTCTCCTCTTATCCCTCTCTCTCTCTCTCTCTCTCTCTCTCTCTTTCTCCTTGAAACCACGCAATGTAAGTAATTGTACTTCGGTACATATCAAACACCACGCTTATCGAATCATCCACTCAGCCTAATGGGCGAAAAAAAACTAAAACCAGTTCAAATAAATGAGCAGTTGCGATATGACCGAGCAACTCAGTAGCTTTTCCTACGATAAGAACATTTCCTTATATAGGAGAGGTGGTTAATATCACATTCCCGTGTTACAGGAGCACACCGGACGTACGAGTGACTTTGCAAAGCCTGGGTGACATACAGCAGTTGTTCTCACACGCCGCACGTGGTTCTCTCTCTCTCTCGAGGGGGAATATCCTGCGTTAGGCTGGTCCAGCGGAGCTCGCCAACCTTTAGGGGCCATGCTGGGAGACACAGTACGGCACTTCACGTTAACTGGTGGTGTTGATCCCGGGGGGCGGGGTGGGGTGGGGGGGGGTGCCAAGCGACCAAACAGGTTACGCAAAACCACGGACTATAAACACTCCTACCCCTTTCCCACTGGCTCTTTCCCCCTTCCCACATCGGCATTGTTTTTCTCCCCTCATGAGAGGCTCTCCCCCAGTATCCCGATATTGTATACTGGAAATCCAACACGAAAGCCCTAAGCGGAGAACCCGTCGCCATAAAGCTGTCATTGTTGGCGAGCAAAGGACACTAAAACCTCGCGTGTAAACCGGGCGAGACAAAAGAAAGGTATTCTGCCGGAAACCGGAGCAGGACACCCCAAGGACGGTTAAGGCATCCTGGCAGCACTAGTCCGCAGCTGCCTTTTCACGTACGCCTGGTTAGGATCGCCGAGCCCGTAGGTCACGCCTCCGCTGGCCCCCGGGGCACGTGTGAACGGCGCACTCCTCTGCAGGTCACCGTTAAGATCGCCGGGGTCTCACACAAAACACGCACGCTACTTTCAGAAGCGCGGTTTTCCGTCCCCTGTGAAAAATCACGCCGCGGGAGCCAAACTGTTTGCGAAGCCCCTTGTTTGGAGACTAAGTGGGTCATCTGGGTGAGGCTGCAGCCAAAGTTCTCACTTAGGTCCTGACGCCTGGCCTGTTGCCTCGATGGCACAGCAGGACAGAGCACCTCAGCACCAAACAGCCGCTTCTGACTCATTCTCCCGACTCTTTCTCAGAAAAGGCCTCAATTACTGCCACAGACACGTAACCACATGCACAGGGACACCCTGTTTCAATGAAAATTCACTACTTTGACATATAAAGGTTTTTTGGCCTCTGTGTCTTTCCGTAGGGCATGTTACTGCTGGAAATCAGTAAAGCCCTTTCAAGCTTAAATATAAAAAATCAAAGGTTGCAAACAGGCATTGTGGGCTAATTGCCCATTACCATAAAACACGGAAGCGAACACAAAATAACCACCTAGTGAGTTAATCACTCAGCAACCTCTGTCAAAGAAGCTCAATATCCCAATTCCTGGCTAATCCTTGGATTTGCTAGTTAAACGATTGCTACACATAGCAATTTGCATTCCCTGCAAAGATATGAAAAGATGTAATATGCAATCAGTTTGTGTACCATTAAGAAAGACGCAGTACACTAATTTGAGGAAACCAAATTATACAATTAATCGTTGTCAGATTCTGTAGAGTTAAAAAAAAAAAACACTGCAAATAAAACGCTGCCAGATTGTAAACAAGAAGCAGACATTTTTTGCCTTTTTTGGGGAATTAAAATGTTTGGCCGCGTTTAAAAGCCAGCAGGGTCAGACTTTCATTTCGCTCTTGTGGTGAGCGAACACGCTGGCTTGCCGCACAGCTGATTTTGTGGTCCTGAAATACCGCCGCATTTTCCAATATTTACGCTGAGCAGATGACAACTCCAGCCTCTCGTCTGTCTGCTATTTGATAATGACTCTTTTGTTTGTTTCTCAAATGTCTCGAAACATGTTTATTAAATAATACCGCAAAAAAATATATATATATATATATATATATATATATATATCACAGTAAAACATGTGCCAAGGTACAATTAAATGAAGAGAATTTAAATATCAGATATGTTAGCGAACTGCTTTTCTTCAACACAACAATATGGCTTTCTTTGCAAAAAATTACAGGTAGATGAGTGCATACAGTTACGGATAGGTACGTTACCAAAACCAGTATCTTGAAAAATATGTATTTCTTTACACCATTAGTCACTTACATAAACCAGAATTTGGCAACTGCACGATCTCATCAGTCACCGAGCATGTTCAAAATGTTGAGAATCAGTGCACTTGGTGCTAATCAAACATCCCGAATCTGATCACACGTCCTGTCCTTGGCGTGCTTGGACTTCCTATTCACTAGAGCGAACCCAGCTCGAATTCCCTCACCAGGTGCAAAACAGAGCTCATCATTTAGCCATCCTCCGCGAACTTAGAATACCCAGAGTTGCAGTTGACGCCCAGTTCTGCACAGTATCTCTTGAAGTAATCTCTGACGCTCAGATCCAGGCGAGGCCTCCTTGTGTTTTGGATTCCCTCCGCGAAAGGAAAACCTTCACGGAGGCCGGACTTGTTTGGCTGTGTACGGCGGAACACCTGAACATCATACTGCAGATGAGTTGCACGCAGAATCTACAGCTCTCTAGAGGAGCCGCGCTGAACCAAGAGCATTAGCAGGATGCACATGTTAAACGTTCGAAACCAGCGCCGGTCCGAATGGCGCAAAATTACTGTGAGCAGTTAGTAAAGCGCTAGAACAACACCTTCAGAAAAAGTGAGTCACAAGCAATTGTTTCAGAGTTAATGCCAGTCTGGGGCCAAATAAGGAAGGACCTCAAAGCGCAATCCCCAAATGCAGGATCCAAAGACACTAGTGTGTACACGAGGGGAAACCTGGAACAGGTAGTAGTGCACGAACCGTGCGATTTGCCACAGGCTGCGAGCATCACCTAGGCCCAGAGCTGTAGATAAAAGATCAATATGATATAACTTGACAACGCACCGTTTTCCACGGCCTTCCGGAAAGAATTCTGGCGCGTACTGATACCGCCAGAGAAACTCTAGACCACGCGCCTGGCCCCAGTGGCGAAACACTCTCACCAGTCAGATGAATAATTTCAAAAGCATTTCCCTCAACCTTATATTTCTGGGAAAAATGTCTATTATTACGCGGCAGGAGTGACACGCTGTGACAAATCCGTGTCCCATGACGCAGCATAACGACGGCCAAATTAAAAGAGCAGATGCTGTGAGGGGAATGTGGATGACATTCTCCGACGGCCGTCCCGATCGCCTGACCTCAGTCCCACACGGCGATTGACGGACTGGATGGTGAGGCCATCCCGACGGCGGTTTCTGTCTCCATCTTAGCGCCGCGAGCTGGAAAAAATTCCTTGCGGAAGAAATCTGCCAGATTCCTGAAGAACACTTCCAGATCCTTGTTGACTTCGTGCCACATTGTATCCACGTTGCATTGGCGGCACATCTCGTCCCGAGAGCTTACAGAGTGGTATTCTGTTTGCATTTTCAACAATTTAGCAGAGTGAAATATTATATTTCTGAATATCTGCAACTTTCAGGGTTTCCAAATCAATTACAGCTTACTGCCATGTTTTGGTCATGCCTGTTTGCTATGTTTACAAAATACGCTTATGCTTTGCTTTGGGGGTGACGGGAAAGTGTGTACTGTAAATGTTTGAAAATTGCAAAGAAACTAAATCACAGTGAAAATTTCTATGACAATACAAACAGTGACCACAATGACTTGTACATAGTTCAACATACTGGATATTTGAATGAGTCAGTCAAGTAGGTCTGTAAGCCCTTGAGGTTCAACAGCTTAATGCAATCAGGGTCTCAAGATACAACAAATCTAAACTATGCAAACATACTGTCAGAACTGCCTCAATAATATTAATCAACATTCTAACTGCTAATCTATAAATCTGAATTTTTAACATGCATTTTTTTTATAAATATATTTGTTCAAAGACAAACACCCATTAATATTGTTTCTACACAGATAATTGTTTTGCACGTTTTATATAATTACTATGTATATACTTGAAAAATGTTGAATGATGAAAGGATACAAAACAACGAACTCGGCTCTTTAAAACTTTTATTTCTTGTCTATTGTATCTTGTTTTCTGGTTACAGGTTACACCAAACAAGTTTTAAGTTCTGAAAACGTCCTGTTTTAATGCTCTCAAAACAGTCTGAGGATTCTGTGAAAGCATGTCTCAGACAGAAAGCTTAAGGTTGTCATGACAACAGTTTGTCCTCTAAGCACTGCATTTTAAACAAAGTTCTTTGTGTGACAGAGGTAACAAAACAGGAATAACGTTTTCTAAAGAACCGGAAGAATCATTCAATAAAAAAACTAACTAATTATGCCTTTTTATAACACCTATATCATTAATACAAAAGCAGGTAAACAAACCGACAGATAAGGACACAACTTGAGAAAATTCATGTTAACTTCCATTAGAAAGCTCCTGGGGATTTTCTTCACAAAAGCCAGATATATTTCTGGTTCTCTAAAAGGCAGGTTAAAAAAATCTGCCCAAGTATTAACACGCCATTCAGTCATACAATTCATGTTAGTCACGTCATTTAAACGTTGCTGTATTACGTGGTTAAAGAGTAAACACAAGGTCGCCACAGAAAAAGTGGCTGTAGATTAGATATTAACACACGCAAACTGAAATGTGGATATTTTTGTCCGTATCATTTCGGTTGTTGCTTAAGTATGATTTATTTGATCAGTATGACTTTTTTCCGCCCCGCTGCGGGATTCTTCTCCGTGCAGATCAGCGCTGTCAGATGATATATTGCCGTATTTCAGACAGTGAATCTGATTCATTCGGATGATTATTCATCCACTAATAAAAGCCCGAGTTCTCGCCCTCGCTGCAAACTATTGATACGGCCGTCTGATGCCTTCCAGACGACCATTATCGTCCTTTGCCTAAAACTACAGGTGTTTCGGGGTCACTAACTGGGAGAAATGCACTTGCGCCCTGTTGAATATGTATATGTGGAAGTGGAAAATACAATTCTTGTTGCCTCTCAGTGTTCAATCGTGTCAGCTACCAGGACGATCCGCTGAATATGGGAGCGTCCGATTGATGCATGGTGACTTCATTGATTGCCTCATTGTGTGAGCACAGTACGCAGACCTGCCTCTCACATGGAGCACCGGGAATGCGCCGATGATGCAACCTAATCCGGAATGCAATCACGTCATTTACACTGGGGGTAAGTAGCATATGCGATCTGGTTATTAAATAATACCGCTACGTTTGATCGCTGGGCACTGCCCTTACTAAAGTATTAGACCCATCGCTAGCATGGGCTATATTCTTCACGGTCGGGTTATGAATCTGGATGAAGCTTTTCACCATGCACTATTAAATTCACCCCTTTCCACAGTATAAACAAATGCAATATAAATTACTATTTGTGCATTTCAAAGCTGAAAATACCCCAAATAGTGTTATACCGAAAGAATATATTCAACAAGAAAGTCGATGGCATATGTAATAATGCACAATATAAAATAAAATATTATTTAAACTGTATTATACAGGCGCACATCCACTAGTTGCTAGGTTTTTTTCACTGGGGCGCAAAAATACAGTAACATCTGGACTTTTTCATTTGCCCTACAATCCTGTATTACAAACAGTGTCAGCCTCCTTCTCGCGCGTCCACTCGAGCAGCCCGCTGTTTGCAGCATGTAAGGGCGCCGGCTCTCCTGCCCCTTGTTAGGCAGCCACACCAAACTCCATTAACCTCAGACGAGGGCTAAACTGCACCGTTACTCATTTTGCAACGTCTACCGTTTCGTTATCATTGTGCAGGCAGCGGAAAAATGCCTGCGTCCCGCCGTCAAAGACTTTTAAGCTCGCGTCTTCGCTTTGATACTTTAATTTACTTCCCAGATCTCACCAAACTGTATAGTGCATTATTACCAAATATATATAGTAAAAGGAAACTTTACAGTGCGCCAATAATTTGCAGAAACATTGTATAGGAGATTTAGACCGAAGCGCTTATTTAAGAAAGAAATAGAAAATTCCCTCCGAATACCAGAAAAATGTCTGATGACGATACCTACAACCTTTATTTTATTTATGCCCGACCGGCTACAATAATTCGTAAAATTACACCACCTGATTTACACTCAAGGCAGGTATGCAGTTCTATTATTTAATCGATTGTATCCAACTTATCAAAACTTCATACACAATACTGTTGTCGCTTAAAGTAATATTAATAAAGAAACTGAACTTATTAAGTCCACTTGTAACTTTTAAAAGCACTTAACACCGCGGAGCTACGCAAAAAGAGTGCTGTCTCTTCACTTAGCATTAATTCATTTGCAACCCCGCAAACGATTTAAGCAACATCGCCAAAACTTCTTCACGCAACGTGCGCGTATATATATTTTATTTAATACAAACTATTAAGGAAAATAGAATAATGCATAAAAGTGAGCGGCTGTAGGTGAAACGTACCCGCGAAATGGTTAATGGTGTGCTGAAATCCCTTCCACCCACGAGCCGAAAACCCCAAGGTGAGGGTCCATTCAGGGTTATGGTTTGGGGCATATCTCTGCGGGTACAGTATCCAGGAACCGGCGCTGAAGAAACGTACAAGTCCCGCTGGCAGGAGCAGCAAGGCCACACGGTCTCTGCGCGAACTTTGTTTCTCGCTTGATACAATCTTTAAATAACACGATCCCTCTCTGACGTCTCAGAAAGGGGGAGTTGTACTTCGTGGCCGCTGGTGAGCAGGACTGAATGGGAGGGAGAAGCGCAGCGCCATGGCAACGGTCCGGGTCTCTGTGGCAACGGCCCGGCGCGCTGGAGGATGAGTCCGGGCGGTACTGCGGGGTGCGCGCGAGACCGACGCGACGTCTGCAGAACTGCACTGCAAATCCCAGCATGCAACGGGAGCTGAGAAGGCCCTGCGGCCCGGCCGTTATGCGCTACTGAGATCCACATTGCACGTTTTCCGGTTTCGCATCTACTTTAATAACTTTTGACAGGAGACAGCAGAGGTGCAAAGTTCAGGTCCAGAAAGTACAAATACAGACCGTGAGTTGGTTTCGAACAAGCAGCTGAATATGAAGAGTAACAGTCACGTAATACTCAACTGGTTGGTTAAAACAAATCAGGGTATATTACATTTTTAAATGCGCATCATGTTTAGATTTTAATACAATTGATACGGTAAATTACATATTATTCTGTTCTTGTTTATTATTTTATTGATAGTCTGCTTGGTTTAATCTCATTTCAGGTGGTTTCTATTTGGTCACAAACCACCATCAGCATAAATACCAACGCAGAATTTTGCAGATTGCCTGCAGATGTATGGTAACATTTTCATGGCACTTACTGTGAAACTGTGTTTTTTGGACACTAGTTTGAAAGATTTGTGTGCCCTAACAAAGCTGAAAATTGTCAATCTTATGGGACATATTTGAATGGGGAAACCATGCATTGATCCATGAAAATACACCGAGCAAATGTTTGAGGAAAAATGGAAACATTAAAATGGAAACATCACTGAAAACGATTTTATTATATTTACGTAGAGCAAATCTTGTAGAACGACATATTGGTAGCAGATGTAATTACTGGAAATGTAGAGACAACTGAGGAGTTCAAAGTTTATTCTTTTATTTTAGGTAAAAACATCTTTAATCTTTAAAAATAAATACATTAACCTCCATATTTTAAAAATGCATAACAGCTCTTTGAATTGTGTCCAGAAACCTTGACAGTTATATACACCAGATGGTTTGTTAAATATTTTATGTTCATTAATAAAGCCTGTAAAACAGGTGGAGAAAAGGTTTCTGAATTTGCAGTATAAATATTTGATTCCATCACACTAGAATGTTTAAATGAGCACATTCTACAGTAGAGGGTTGTTGTTCTTGAACACGTTGGATATCCGTTATGCTCTAACCTAACTGTGTGGATGGCCAACACCTTCAGAAGGGGATGCTATGTAATGTCACAAACTGTCACATTTTCCAACCTGCTTATCCTTCTGAGGGGTGGGTGGGGGGGGGGTCTGGATCCTATCCTGAAAGCTATGGGTATGAGGTGGGGAACAGGCCAGCCCATCACAGGGCACACTCACATACCATTCACTCACACATATGGACAATTTAGTAATTCCAATTAGCCTCAGCATTTCTTTGGACCATAGAGGGGGACGGAAGTACCCAGAGGAAACCCCAGGATGACATAGAGGGAACCTGCTAACTCTATACACATGCAACCCAGGTGGAGACTTGAACCTGGGCCCCAGACATGTGAGGAAACAGTACTAACCACTGCACCCCCATGCCACCCCCTTATGGTCTTTATATCTATCTATCTATCTATGATTCCTTATTTTTCTCAAATGTACACAAATGTACATGACTGATTTACATACATCATGATATGGCCGGGTAACAGCTATCGATCATAATGTTAAACTGGATGTTTATTACCCTGTCAAAGTCACCAAGGAAAGAAATTCAATTTTAAATAGTCTTAAATCAGAAGAGCATTGAGTATCACTTAATTTCGATTAAACTGTTTTGTTTAAATTATGCTGCTTTGTAGATGTTTGAATGTTATCTCAGCACAAGAAGAGCTTGGCTTGGTCCGTCTGTTTCGGGGAAATGCAAACGTTTCAGGAAATTCTAGTAGAGTCTGTAAACCGGACGGCATGATGGTACTGTAAGGCAATCGCGGTAATGATCCTCAACTCAGGAAGCTATTCAGCATATGGAAAGAAGAGATGTTAACTTCTTAGTACGCAATCATTTGACTTTTGAAACTCTTAAAGCTGAGTGTTACAATCTCTGCAGAAGTAGAAAAAAAGAATCAGGGAAAATGCTGTGAAGGTAAGCAGACGAGGGATTCTCGAGAGCTCGGTGCGGACGAGCTGTCCCGGAAAGACAGCAAGATCGACTGCGCATGGATTCAACGTTCAGCCGTGGATTTGCAGCAGTAAACATTCCGAAGGTTACTAATAAACACCGGAGACGAAGCCATCGTCACAGCAGGATTTGATGTCACAGGGGCGTGCCGTAACGGTTGTACGGAGGACGGCAACAGAACGCAGACTAAGGTTAAAGACATCTCCCTCTCTTAGTCTGACTCACTCGTCTGTCAAAAACAAAGCACTGGGTTTATCTCTCAGGTGCTGCAGTGAGTCACACTTGTCACTGCATCCTTCTGATTAAACATGAAATCAACAGTAAAATCCTGAGAGAAGTTACTGGAGCTGTTCACCAGCCCATCGAGGTCGTCGACGCCATCTTGGCGCCACGACGTCATCATCAGTAGCCAGTCCATAATCCCTTGCATGAACAATCTGGGTCATACTGCATAGCAGCTGGTGAGCTGAACGCTAATTACCTGAAACGGTCCAACTAGGTAGGGATGGTTGCGGTACCCGTAAATGTCTTTCATAAGCAGAGGTGGAAATTTCAGGTCCAGAACGTATAAATCAAAACCAGGATTTTGTTTCAATCAACCAGTTGAGTACTCTGTGACTGTGACTCTTTTTTGCTCAACTGGTTGGTTGAAACAAAATCCTGGTTTTGATTTATACGTTCTGGACCTGAAATGTCCGCCTCTGTTCATAACGATTCCAATGGAGCAGACCTAGGCAACAGCTGGCAGCCATAAGTAGCTTTTAACTGGCCCCTGTGACTAATTTAAAAAATGGGTAAAGGTTTATGTTCAAGTCAATGAAGAGGAATAGGGTTTTCCTCCACAAATCTTTCTTTAGAAATATCGCAAAATGTATTATTGTATCATTTAAAAAAGGCCTCATTGACATTGTGAAGCTTGGATATGACACAGAAATTAATAGCCCAGCGTCACAGTGTGCCTGGATAAATTCTGAATGGGATGCTTAACTGCGTGCTTTTGGCAGATGGGGAAACTCCAGGCCCGGAAAGTAAAAATCCGGACCAAGATTTTGTTTCGACCAACCGGTTGAGCATAAAGAGTCACAGACACAGAGGACTCAGCTGGTTGGGTTGAAACAAAATATTTTACTTTCTGGACCTGCAATCTCCACCCCTGGTTTTTGGATTGTAAGAAGCTTAGAAACTATAGGAGATCCTTCAAAACACGCAAACCCACAGCTAGGGGCAGAATTCAAGCCGGCAGCCATGGAAGTGGGTGACCTCAGCACTGGCTAAAGTACACAGCCAAGGCACGGTTGCAGCACCCCACTTATAAAATTCCTTTGTAACATTATAATTAACATGCTGCTGATGCTCCCATTAAAAGTGTAAGGATCCCTGTGGATCTGTGCATTTACCGGAGCTACTTGGTCGGGGTCCATAGGGTAAACAAAGAATTTCTCGCTCACTCACCGAGCCTTAAATGAAAACGGTGTGGGGAAAATCATGTGGAAAACTGATGCGTCGGGAAGTCTGAAAATGTACACATTAGGGTGCACAGGCAAACGTGCGTGACTGATGATCTGATTGAAAACATCACTTAACAGTGCGTTCTTTGTTCAGCGGGTCGTTTTGTGATCCTTGTTATTTAAACATTAGGCAGCCTCGTGTTCAGTGCAGTTCATATATCACCGTGACACTTTCGGACCTTGCAAGGTGTCCATGGGCATATTACATTAGTCTGGATTGGGTTAAGAAGTTAATGAAAGAGGAAGAGGAGAATTGTGCATTATAGACCACAGAAGTTTTAAAAGAAATAGACATGTAAATTGCAAATATCAGTAAAAAATGTGTATATAATTGCAATTGAAATTGAAGAGATTTGTTTAAAAAGGGATTCAATATAAAATCCCTTTTTTCATTGCACCATGCAATAGGCGGCGTCACAAGGCAGTGGTCCCACAGTCAATCACTGCATTCCTTCACTGGAAGAGCTGTTAAAGCTGTTTTTTTCAGGTGCCAGTCACATCAGCTGCAGCCCCCCCGACCAGCACACTGCAATGAGGCAGCGGGCCAGACGACGCAGTGATGGGAAGCGTGACGCAAGCGCCACAGTTTGACAAGAGCAAATTAAATATGAAAGAGGAATCTACTGTCTGACAACTGCCTCGGTAACGTCTTAGAAACATTCTTTGCTCGTTAATACGACGCCGATGTGTGGCGGTGAGCCACAGAAGTCAGACTGCAAGCAGCTCGAGGTCTTTGATTCTGTACTAATAAAAACACAGAATTGTGTGAAACTGTACCACTGCCCATGACATTAAAAAAGTGTTGCAGTCCAAATTGTGAAAGGTAGCAGAATTCTGACCATGTAATATTCCCAGTGGAAATTCCCATAAACTCATTTTTAGTTCATGGGCTATAAATCAAACTGTGTTAATGATGTAGAATAAATACTAATAATTAGTTTTTACATGAAGCTTTAAAAAAAAAAAAAACCCTCCTCCTCCTTAAAATGTATAATATTTTTCCGAATATACGCAACTTTTATTCTAACTCTCGACAGGAAGCAAATCCGGCTGTGAAGTTAAAACTAAAATGAAACAATGTCCATTATGCAATCATTATGACCGAGCAACATATATATCACTTTTGTCTGTGTATCATTAATCAGAGGCGGTAAATAAATAAATAACTTCTGCTACGCTACCTGGAAAAATCACAAAACTGTTGGGCTGGTTGTTTTAGTTGTAATTATAACTTGGAAAACTCCGTATGAGCCACTAGACGATCAGGGATGTTGCAGGCCTGTTGCTGTCTTAAATCTCTGGGGGATGAAATGTAAAATCTCAGGCGATGGCCAACACTGGTTTTTGCAGTGCTGTTAGCGCGGATTACATTACTGCTAATTCAAGAACATGGGACTACAGCCGGAGGACTAACAGAGGATCAGATACTGGCAGCATTGTGGGCTTAGAAAATACCTTCATGCGGTGCAGTGGAGACATTATGCCTAGATTAATTCGAGCCGGCACAAAATTTATTTTTGCCCATGCTTATGCCTGAATTGCTACATCAGTTCAAATGCCTTTTCCAATAGATTCTAGTCCAGTCATTCGGAATTCCATATGAGATCGAAGCCCGATAATCAGTAGCCTTCCCATTATATTTTACAGATAGCCAATGCGACTTAATTGTATATATGGGAATACCAGTTAGTGCGGTGCAGTGCTTGTATGAAACAGGGGCACAGACAGTTATGTTGCGCTTGACAACGGGCCGGTCCATATTTGCCAATTTCATATAATTGATGGATGGATGGAAAGTGGGCCTAAATACAAGACTTGACATTTCCTCTGCATTTGGCAGAATGTATAAAATACAATTGAGCCACTGAAGTGTCTGAAATAAGATTGAAAGTCATGTTAAAAGAGTGTCATATAAACAATCAGATAGATAGATAGATAGATAGATAGATAGATAGATAGATAGATAGATAGATAGATAGCAGTTAACCGTTAACCCTCAAATTCCAATGAGTTACATATAAATACTGAACCTCTGCTCTGAGTAAAACTCATTCAAACTGACAAACCTGGTCTGCAAGTGACTGGTGGAAATTAAGATCGTAAAGAGACGTTCTAAAAATCCACTTTTCCCTTTCCATGCAGCTGCTGATCAAGCTCGTTTCCTCAGTAAACCATGCATGTGCTCCGCAGGAATTCTGCCCTGTCCTCATTACCCAAACTACGTAGCGTTTGCTGTCTGTTCTATAAACTGTATACAGAAATGGTCGCCCAGAGTACACACCGACAGGAAATGTTTAGTTTTGTTATGTTTCATGTTTACTGTTACCTTTGCGGCGTCCCCGTAATGCATACTTTGATCCCTCTTTACATTGCAAACATTTCAAGGTATTCAATTCAAATTTGCCTTAAGGAAACATGCGTATGAATGGAAGAAAAATCCAGCGAGCTTCGTCTAGGTGTTACAATGATACATGTTTCAAATACTACATCGTCGCTTCAGTTTTACTTTACATCTCCTTCTTTCCCCAGATTAGCTGAGCAAACAGTGACTCAATGAATCAAAGAGGTTCGGATGCTGATGAATTATTGGCTATTATTTTTCAGTGCTGTAGAGAGATAGGTGATCTCCATGGGCTTGTTAGGGAAGGAAGAAAGCGCATCAGACAAAAGCGTCCGACCTGAGCTGCAGTTTTATTAAGGGCAGATGTCGATTGTGACAGAGGTAAGGGGTTCGGCAGCTGAACACACAATTACCCACAATGGCTCCGACTAGCGTCTTCCTCCGTACGAGATGTGAGCTCAGACCACTTTTCTCTCAGGCAGCGGCCGTTGCAGTCTCCTTGAATGAAGATGCACGTGTGGTTTCTGTGAGCTTGCAGTAGAATACCTTGTTCTTTTTTGCATAATTAATTCCAGACTATCATATTCCCTTCACATTCCTCTGTTTTCACAGAAAATCAAAATGTTGTGCCTGGAAACAAGTCTAAAATTCTTATTTGGTTGGATTAATAGTTTAAATGGAAGCACATGTAAGCGCAGGTGAAACCGGCCGTCTTGAGGTAACCTTCCTAAATATAGAGACTCGTAGTTTTTTGTTCGACACAATAGTAAACTCCAGCCTCAGTCTTTTGCTCTATACAAAACACCGAACTCGAAAACATACCAACAAGCTGGTGATTCTTTGTATATGAAACTGTATATATCAGGAGGTTCACATACTCTAAACACATGGTCAAATGTTCATTTTCAAGTACCATACATTTGACAATGAACTACAGGCCTATGCATTTTTTGGAATCACGAAACCGAGAGCTTACGGCAAATGGTCCGCTCAGAGTTTTAGCGGAGTTCTGAAATCTGTCAGGCGGGATCTGAATTTTATTGTGACCTTTAAAATGCTGAAGATGTCATTTTTTTTTTTTTTGTCAAATCTGAAATAGTTTACTAACATATGTCCAGTGTTCTGGTGGTTAGGGGCCTTGCGATCTTGAGTCTTCTGTGCCTTTCTGTAGATCTTGAGAAGTTCCGCATGCATTACAGGAAGCCTGATTTTCCATTGCACCTCATGGCTCAAGAAATAAGGTTTTCCTTTAAAGAAGAATAGGCAGTCATAGAACCAGTCTAACCTTTAAAACATATAGGATAAAATATCATAGTTTCATTGGTCATAAACCCAAATATTAGACCTATTTAAATTGACTAATTCTCCAGTACAAAACGAATTAAACATGATAAACCTTTGCTCTTGATAATCTGGTCTGATACAGCTGCCATAATGAAACACCACCAATAACGTTACAGACTCCAGATTCCTAGCATACAGCCTTTTTGGCATCGATCCCGGAAGCCATCACAGACCGCTTCGGAGATCTCCTCAGCTTCGCCGAAAAGGCGCGCATCCCGTCGCCGACACTCCTTATAAGCATCTGCCTCCCGAGGGAGCGGCTGTTATTTACCGACGTGCGAGCCGCTCGGATTTGCCGCGAGCTTCTCAAAGAGCCGCTGCTTAAAGCCGCGGCAGCTGGATGACCCCCCCCCCCCCTTACCATATAAGCCAAGCCGTGGGAGGACATCCCAAGAGTACGACCCAGGCGACAAGACGGGTATCATCTGGCTCCAGCCGCCACTTAAAAGCCACGTGCGTGCGATCGTAAGCGCTTCTGCGCCGCTGCTATTACAGAAAAACAGCGCGAATGCCATTTTGTCACTCTTTTGATGACACCCCCCGACACCAGATGTCTGCTGACTGATGTTGTTTGAAATCTAAGTCTCCATGCTGACAGATTCCCAGAACCCTTTTACAAGGCCATTGTTGTACCAGAAAGCTCCAATTCACTGCCTAAATCCGCTAGTTATTCGTGCCAATCCCATGTACTTATGAGCGAGGCCCAGCACCGTTCGCCAAAGCGAAAGTGACATTGCTTTCATTTATTCTTTATTGAGTGCGGCTTAATAAGAACAGAGAGCCCCCCAGGCAACATCCCATAATGCATTTATGACCTTTTGCTCTCCCGCGGCATGACTAACAAAGGCAAAACCCAAGTAAACACAAGTGTCTGGAACCATTTGTCCATCTGGAAGAAGTCTTCTCGAATAAATTAGTGGGTAGTCAATATGTTTGCTATCTAGTAATTTTGGAGTCTCTCTGTCAAAACACTGCTACCTGCAGTTGAGCAGTGATGCAGCGCCTTAACCCTGAAGCCACCTCCTCTACAACGACGACAAAACATAAACGTCAAAATAAAGCGGCAAATGTATGCGGCATTTCTGTTCCTCTGCTGGCAGGCAGTGCGTATTCTGTGCAGTCAGACAGCACGACACTTTATTTAAAGCCAGCTGTTATGTGTAACTGTATGCAAACATGAATTCACGTACTTTCACGCCGGTAGGATGGGATATTCCTCGCCACCACCAAAACCGTGACCGGCGAAAACTCTGCGTATGTTTTGAGCGACACCTTGTGGCGACAGCGTTGCACAACCTGGCCGTGTGTCCAGGGGAAGCTGTGCTTAGGCTAGTGTTGTAGTCAAGGCCACCTAAACCGAGACCAACAATGTAACGTCTTTAAAATAGATGCATCTGACTGGTTGCATTTGAATTGAGGCACGTAATAAATAATGATACTGTTCTTTGAGGATGTGCTGTTTTTTTCTTTTTTTCCCCATCCCATCGAAACCACTATGTCCAAGACCAAGACAAGACCCAGACCACAAAAATTGGTCTCGAGACCGGTCTCGGGACCAAGACCGGTCTTCAGAACTACAGCACTAGCTTAGGCAGCACGAGATCATCACCGTTCCCATTAAATAAGTTATTTTGGTGTATTGTTATTTATTTTTATTCATTTGTGTTGTTTTGGTATTTACTTGACAAATGCAGTTACCTGGCACAATATTGTAAAGTAGTGAATATTTTATAACGTTACCTTTAACAGTAAATTAAATTCACTTTAAAACAAGGGAGTTATTGCTGAGATACCAATCACAAGTCTGCACTGAATAGGCTTTTTCATCTGCCATTAAGCTCTCAGATATCTCAGTGCTTTTGCATGGGTGAGCAATATTTTGATGCTGATTTTTCTGCCTGACACTAATTGTGGCTCCTGTGATATTCGGCTGCATAACTGTCCTTCCCCCTGACTTCGTGTAAACATCTGGAATCACTGACTTTTAATGAAATCTAACCTGAACTGCCTTCCCAGCTATATAAACAGGAATTAAAAGAATTCAGTGCAAATCCAATATATAGGCCTATTTCTCCTTGAGGACAACATGGGCGTAAAAAATCGAGAATGGTGTGAAAACATGTACTGCCGAATGTCTACTAAAACGGTGATTATAATATTTGACATTTGACCTTTCTATAGATGTAACATGCAAAGCTTTATGAAATATATTACGTCTGATGTTCATTTTTATATGAAATATGAGATTAATGAAAATTTTGTTAAATGATTAGTAAAGTTAAAATGAACAAATTCAAGACATAACGTTACATTTTAATACTAAATTGTACTTACAGCACCTGAAAGAAATAATCTTCATTTCATGGTATCAACGAGCTCCACCTGCTGGCCATTTTTAGTCATGCATTTAACATTTGCAGAAACTTTAATAAAAATTTAACTGCTGCAGAAAATCCATTCATATAATAATGGAAATAGATTATTACGTGAAACAACTGAATTCAGCCAAATTGCATTCCTATTGTAGTATTTTTTAAATGTGCAAGTATTAACAATTGAACGAAATTTAAACGTAAATATTCCGGGCAATTGAACTTGCCTGTAAAAATGCGACACAATTTAGAATTTTACCTTTTAAGCCTAAAAAATAGAACCTCAAACTATCCAGCCTGTTTAAATGTAACACATTTCTTATTCCCCAATACACTGCTCCCACCTAGTGGAGAAAATGAAAAATGATTGAGAAGAAGCCGAAATGTTACAGGGCCCTCGATTGGACAAGTTCATTTCCCTCAACATAACGGTCCACGTTTTGGTATATATTTACCTATTAACAGGCGCGTTTGTCCAAACAAGTGAATATAACAGTAGGTATATATCACAATGTGTATCAGTATGTCAACTGTGACCTTAATTTTTAAATTCATAATTTTCATTCTAAATAATAAAATATAATAAATGCATATTAATTACACAGTGGATTGAGAGCTATGTATAGATTAAGTTACATGCAGATTAAAACGTCTTCACCATACCGCGGTATACAAGGGCATAACGCTGGGTTGGGCATTGGGGAAAGTTGAGGTCTCCACCTATTTAGGGGAGTTCAGGGGAGGTTTATTGGATGGTTGGGATTATTGGGGGATTATTGCCATAATTTATGCTCATGGCATTTACAGTATGTTACTCTAATAGAAGAAGGGAAAATATTTCGCCACCAGGGGGCGATGGTGAGAATAGAGTGAACATAAATAGTGTACAATATGGCCCAGATGGTGTTCTAAGCTGCTCATAGACCTGTATTATATATACCAAACAATTTGACTCCTCTCAGATTTTTGCGGGCCACCCTATTGCAAGTTATAAATAGCCTTACCTTTTTTTTGCTAGGTAACGTTTCCTTCCATATTATTAAGCTATTTCTTTGTTAATACTACAACAGTGGCCTACTTTTTTCAAAGCTCTTGCTGTGTGATATCTTGTATTGTGCCCTGGATCTGGTCGTATTACACAAAAGTAACCTATCCACCCATCCATCCATCCATCCATTTTCTATACCTGCATGGGTAATAGTTCTTCACATCTTTACATGCAGTTTCAAGAAAAAATCTGATATAAAAATGAAGGATAAGCCTTTGCTCAGGAAGGTCTTTCTCGGTTGTGCTTTTAGTAGGTGCAGCTATCAACCACCCAGCAGACACTGGCAGATAAGTAGTAGTCTGAGGAAATGAGATACAATCTTAATACATTTTTTAAGACGGCGCCTTAAAATACGATTAATAGGCTACCATTGTGTGATTGTCACAGTTGTTGTCATATACATTGTATTAAAAGACATATTTAGCAATATTACTGGAGTCATTCTGTAATTTTCATCATGTAGAAGCAGGTAATCTTAGGTGCCTCTCCAGATTCCAGCCATCATTTGCTCACTGGAATACTAAAATGTCATAGCAAACACGATCATCATAATTTCAAACATTAGGAAAATGTGCACCGTGTACAAAACCTGGGACAAGAGGGTCACTCTCAGAAAAAGGGTAAAAATGTGCGCCTTTGTCACTGGGGCCGTACCCTTGTAATTGTACTTTTTTTAAGTAGGATAAACAGACTCTGAGGAACACCCTAAAGGTACAAACAGCATTATTGTTCCACAGAGTCCATTTCTGTTCCTTAAAATGTACAATTACCTATAGCTAAGGATTGGGTACAGCCACAGTGACAAGCAAACGTACAAATTTTTATCCTTTTTTCTGAAAGTGGATTGATGTAGGCCTATTCATTATGCTACAAGTTTTTTAAGTCCTATCGAGACGGTCCTCTTAAATTTGTTTGTCGTTTTATGATTTACGAATTTATTAATTTATTAAGTTAACAACTTGTTAAAAACAAAAAATTGTGCCCCGAGCTACGTGCAAAGGGTCAGTCACGCAATGTCGCTAAATGGGCGGCGCAGGAAAAACGTTGCGCATATTTTAGGAGGATTACAAAGTGATGGTTGGGACCCAGGGGGAGGGTCCATACGTGGCACCGAAGAAATCTGTGCGAATCACGGAGCCCCGTGCTAGATCTGCGCCGCGAGGTCCTGTCCGGTAGGCTGCGTTTCCAAAGGAGAAGCGAAGGTAATCCGCTTTAGCCGCGTCGGGCGTGATGGCACTCGTAGACATGCGGAGTGCCCTGTTGTTACATTGTAACATCGGGGTACGCGGTGTACTAGTTTCTTGGAAGAAAAAAAAAACTCACTCGGAAACATTGTCGCAGTTTTACAGTTGATAAGTTACTTGATGTTAAATATATCCGTTTAGACATGAATATATAGGTATCATTTATTATAATAATATTATATTTTGTTTCGCTATGTATAAGTTTGAAATAATTTCGAAGCGAAATAATCTGTTTTTGTTACATGCCTGTTAAGTAATATGCTCAACATTTAGTAAATTGTGATTTACATTGTTTTGCCTTTTCTGTCTGCATCTCACTGATGTTCCAGTGAAATTCTTGCCGACAGATACATTTGTAGTCTGCCGCGTTGTCGGTTGTTTGTAGAAATATCCTTAAGCGGACTGTCCGACCCCCCTAATACTGTAGCCCTGTTCGGACTGCCGTGGAAGAATACGTCAGCTGCCTGAAAGTTTTTTTTCTACATCTATCTTAACACTTGGACACTTAAACGTTTGTTATTGCCTTGAAAAAATATACTTATATGAACATGCAGTTTTTTTGTTTCCAGATTTCATACATGTATCGCCGCGCTTCGTGTATTAATACAGAAAACATCTGTACCATGTTCGGGCTACCATGGGGCCGGGGAGGGGGTGTAGAGAGAGAGAACCCCGTTACCTGGAAAAAATGGGGGAATTGCAGATTGCGCATGGAATCCGCCACAATTACTTGCAGTGTTTCGTCTCTTCTTGCTTT
>JAABNY020000048.1:3493384-3515205 GCA_015164015.2 Brevimyrus niger
ATCTCATATAGTCAATGTGCAGCACCTTTGCTCTGTATTTGCAGATAGTTGTATAGCTTACTGAAGATGGCAGCAGAGAATATAGTGGCAGACGGATTAAGGGCATGTGCTTTGGGCCCATTCAGAAAGGTATACGGGTGAGTGAAGTCGGTAGATTACGGTAAAATGTTTAGAGTGTTATTCTCAGCTATACGTATAACTGTAATGGCATGCTTTCGTGTTTTTATAATGCGAGTTGAAGAAGTGGAGGCTGTGAGCCATGTAACTTTGACATTGCCGCTCAGACCTCGGCGATCCCGGCTCCCCGCTCCCCCGCCACCTCCTTTGGTTGTAACAGCCTGTATCCAGCGTTTGCGGGCTGACGCACGGCATTTTTCATTCATCCTGCTTCATTTCGCATAATTGTAACTATGGAGACGTGGACAGAAGAACCGCCCACCTCCGTAGGCCGGTTCTACAGACATGCTTCAAATTACGGCTGCTTAAGACTAACAATCTTAAGAAAGATGGAGATACGACAACTCTGTACAGTATAATACTTATTTTTGCATGGATGTCACTGTGGGTAAATCTTATAATTTTTCACATAAGCATTTATTTTAGTCGACAGTATTTGAGTAAAATGAAAAGCATCATTTTACTGTGAAAAATGTTACATGAAGAAATATTGAGTGGACATATTAAGCAATATATGAAATTCCTTAAAATGATACTTTATAGGCATATATTTCTAAACACATATTGCATGTCACGATCATACTATATATAAAACATGCATGTTAAAGCAATTGAAATGAGCAACGTATAAAAATTTTGAATATGAGACAAGCTTGCTTGAACAGTTCATTTATTAGCTCACCGCATTTAATTTGTTACTTCCCCGGAATATATTAGTTCTGAGCGCTTTTCTCATGATTTGCACTCATATGTGACATTTGTGTCCCTAACTTACAATTTAATCCTCAAATAATCTTTTTTTTTTTTTGCTAGAGTTTATAGCATGTGACAAAAATCGGAAAACACACAAAAGAAATTAAATGTTTCATTAGGCATTTTTTTTTTTAGTGTATCAGAATCAGGAGGAAAAAAACTTTATTGATCTCAGGAGGGAAATTGCTTATGCTGAACAAATGCACAGAGACACCGCTGGACAGGATGAACACTATGGATAGAAAACAAAAATTAAAGATTAATAGGTATCTAACTACAATTTAAACTCTTTAGGAGAAAAGATATATGATCTGTTTTTTATAGTCTGTCTTCCCTCCTCTGGGACATACTCATCTATACAGGTGAGAGGAAAACTTTGTGGGAGACAGTTTCCCAGACTGCAGGAAACACCCCTGGGGTTTGGGGTTGGGGGCCTTGGCTTTTGAGATATTTGTTTGTGCGATATAGCAGTTGAAAAGAACAAATCCTCCCCCCATCCAGTCCTTGATATGAAAGCAAGAACCATTTTGATTTCTTATTGGCATATATATGATGTCAGGGCTAATCCAGGGGGTGTTACACTGCACTGGCAACAGCACTACCGGCAAACGTGACCATGTGCTCGTCGGCACAGTGAGCCGTTGTGCTTGGAGAGAGGAAGAACCTTTCGGTAAGCTGTACACACCCGGGCGTGAGGACTCTTCAGCCAATCGGTCGCAGCGAAAACCCGCACGCCCATTCTGGGATAGATTGGTCACCCCTGGCACGACTTTATCCTGTGTTCTCTTGGACTGTCTGACCTAAGGGACTGGATGCTGAGCGTGTATCCGTCCGGCCCTTTTCGGACTATCTGTGAGCGCAGGACTCTCCGTGAAAATGAAACTGGGTCACAGGATCACCGCTATTACCACTGGGATCACTTGGGGATAAATAGAAAGTGCACCTGAGCTAATAGCATGTAGCCCTCATCTGTCAGTCTGGCTCGCGGCGTCTTTGTTCCTTGTCTCGTTTACAACTGGGAATGGCTGCGGGACTTTGCATAAAAAGCCCTCCTGTGTGTCAGATGTGCGACTTCGGACTCTTTACATTCGACCTCCAGGCAATGCACGATGGGACAGTTACTGTAAAAGAGTAATTCTTTTACTAAATAATATTAATGACAATATTCCCCCATAATGCACCTCAGTCAATGCATTGCACAGATGATGTTCCCATTTCTGTATACATTTGAAAAAAATATTGCCGTTTTTTGGCTGTACTCAGTACATATGGCATAATTATATAGCCATTTATTTTCACTTTGCTTTGGGAGGCGGTTTCCTAATGAAATTGCACCTTCACCGAAGGTTTGTAACTAAGGATTAAAGATTCTGGCATGATACTGCATTTGGAATGAGCTGATTCTAATAAACGACACATTAAAAAGACGTACTAACCGTTGATGCAGCTGATGGATTATGGGAAATCGGTTTGTACTGTATCGTTTGTATCGTTCTCCCCCAACGAGATGCAGCAAAACTCAAAAATCTGGATTCCCCCAGAACCGGTGTGGCTGCGGGACCGTGTTACTGCCGCTCAGAATCCTTCTCCAAATTTAGCCAATTGAGTCACGGCTCCTCGGCAGGCGTTTGGGTCTAAAAATAAGCAGGTCGTCAGTCACACAAGAAATATCAGGCATCCAGCTTTGACCCAGTGACCTCACGCTGTTGGGATCACAAATAACTTTTTGGGAAGACAGCCAAAGGCATAAGTTGCACAAGGAGGAAGATGTAAAGGTTCATTTGCAGACGAAATGATGGATTTAGCCGTTACGCTTGGTTTCTGCTCGAAGTCATTGTGTGTATGTGTTTTAGCTTATTTTTTTGTGATTTTTGGGTTAATCAAGCTTGAGCAGGCCTTTTGCTGTGCAGCGGAATTAGCTGTGCATCTGGCCAGATGTGATTCCATACAGAGGCTTTCAACTTTGCCTCTTAAGATTCTGGTCAGCCCCATTCTAACAAATGACCCAGCTATTAATAATCCCAGTGTGGAATTAATTTTGTTGGCGGGTAAAGAATGGTCACCATCAATGTCACTGCCAGGCACCATATCTTCTGCTTGACTGGTGCAGCTATTATGAATCCCAGTAGAAAATAAGGAGAGTTAATTGTGGCAGCAAGTAAATCATGTACAAGAAACAAGAGATTTCACTTTTGCTTTTAGAGACGTTTGTCGCATCTTTGTCCTCAAACGATTTGGAACAGAATGTCGAGTTCAGGCAGTTTCTTTGCTCTGGTGACACAATGAAACGTTTTCCAGAGACGTTTTTCATTTTCATACATCTCCCTCTCTGTTGTCTTTGAAGCGACAAAACTGGTTGTCGGGATGGAAAAAAATCGGAAATATGAGCTGCCTTAAGTTCGGGACGGGCTTCGACTTTCAGGTACGGCGGATTCTGGTTGAAGCTCATGGTGAAAATGTCTGCCTGTTAGTCCGAAGCTGGATAAGGTTCTCAGAATAAAAAATTATCCAAAAGGAGCAGATAGAGGGAAAAAAAAAACTGTGAGCCCTGTTTCGTGAATAATGCATGTGTCACGCAGTGATAGCTCTGCGGGGCTAGATTTGGGGCAGTAAACATTCTATAACACAACTAGGATCCCACATTAAGTCGCCTGATGTCCGGAGGGCAGGAAGTTGTGAGTCTCTGCAGGATGTAGTAGTGGGCGTGTCAAAAGGTCAGTGGGCGTGTCAAAAGGTGACACACTATTGGTCAGAAATGCTGTCAATAAACATTGGGGGTTTTTCCAACATGCATGCTTGTCTTCTCACGCACCCGTTTTACATCATCTTCCACTGCGGAAGACCAGTTCCTAGAGCGGTATAGAGTATAAGTATAGAGGATGGTAGAAATGCCCGGATGTTTGTTGTGCTCCGTCCAAAATATCATGGGTACAATCGATTGCATCCTCGCCGAATGAGACCAATCGCATGAGTCATTGCGCCCCAAGTTTGTTCTGGGAAGGCAAGTTAGCAAGAACAGTGTTGCCAAGACCACAAGTACGATCTTTGCGTTCTTGGTATAGAAATTCACCCGTTGTTTCAGAAAGAGACTAGACATTTACCAGACATATAGGCCAGCCAGTGATTAAATGTCTGTTTCATATTTCATCATATAAGGTAGGACATTCCCTATGCTTGTGAACAGTTACTGTGTGAAGGAAACTGTGTGTAGTTCCAGCCATTTCACCACACTTCATTCCTGTTGATACGCCCACCTTCTGGCATGTTCACAAACCTTCTGCTACGCCCACCTTGTGACACGCCCACAAAATCTTGTCACACCCACAAACCTTCCGCCACGCCCACCTTGACACGACCACAAACAATCACGCCCACACACATTATACAACGCCCACAAACCGTATGCCACGCCCACCATGTGACACGCCCACAAACCTTCTGTCACGCCCACCTTGTGACACACCCACAAACAATCTGCCACGCCCACCTTGTGGCACCCACAAACCTTATACCACGCCCACAACTCCAGTCTGAAGGGGTTTTGGTTTTGTCCCAATGCACCTGCCTCATACCAGGTGCATTTGGTTGCTGGGAAAACAAAAAACATGATTTTTTTTTTTTTTGACGAAATGCATGTACGAACAAACATTTCATGTTGAACAAATGAGTTTGTGCATAACTTCGGTAAACTGCCTTGTAATCACAGTGTTTGTAAAAAATTTGTTTTTGTGGTTTATGCAAGAATGCTGGAGTTATAGATGGTTGCTATGAACAAACCGCTCCCAACCATCTTCCCAGAAAAACAAGAAATAAAAAAACAACAGGATACAACAATATTGGGTTGTGGTTAGTTTTTCTTTAAGTTTGGGTTGATATTCACGGGGAAAAGTTTTGAGTAAAAGTAAAACGTCAAAATCGGCATTTCATGTCAACCTAACTGGAATCTGCCAAGGCCAGTTGGCGGAAAATGTGATTGAATGTAAAAAAGGTCAAATTGTAGCAGATGCTAAAACCGGAATGCATTTTAAATAAGTATGAAGGTTCCGGAATGAATTCGGACACCAGGTGTCAAATTGGCCTTTCTGGGTTTCATGTAGGCTTTTAACAGGCAGAATCCACAGTCTGCCTCACCCCCGCTCATTGTTGTCACGCTGCGTTCTTTGTGAGCTTTGAATGGATTAAGATTTTTTTTTTTTTTTACCCACTTCCAATAATGAGCTTTTCCCCTATCAAAGACAGTCATGCATCACTCTGTCCACTTCTGCCAGTTTTGTTTTTTTTTTGGGGGGGGGGGGGGTTGTAGCAGTGGGGGTGAGTGTTGGTGTTGCTCCATGGCCCTGGGGGTTGTTTGGAAATAAATGACTGGATTTTACATTACAATTACCAGTTCAGACACAGGAAGTCATGGCGGGGGGGAGGGGCGGGGAGGAAAGGGGGGGCAGGCAGACTTGTGGTAGAGGCCGTCACACATGAGGAGGCAGGGAAATCGAGAACAGCCGTCTCAGCACCCTTCACGCATGAGCGCGGGTTCGAGAGGGATTTTGTGAAGGAATTCTCAGATCCCCTGGAAGAGGGGGACAGGGGGCGCTGTTCATATTCAAAATTTGTATGAATAACTATACATGTATTAAAATATGTAGCATTTAAACATATATAAATATTTTGTTACTATATAAGGGTTGCATGTTCATATGGTTATTAGACTAATTGTTTTATGTTTATTGTCAATGCGCTGTCAGCGTGTGCTTCTGATCCTGTTTTTAATACATTTATTGAATTTTCAGAGCTTAGATGGCTTTCCCTTTGCAAACTAAAGCCCATCGCTTGGGCTTCAAACGTTGCTCTCCATCATAAACAGTAGCTGGTAGCTGATCCGTGGAATTGTTGGAATGTCGTCGCGAGATAATCAGATCATATCAACTACATTTTTCATTCAGGTGACTATGGTTCTTGGCTAATATTTCCAGACTGATTACATAGTAGGGTTACCTTTTTGTGACTGAGCCGCAAAATATCATTCGAAATTTTTGTTTTCTGAGCAGCTAAAAGAAATGTGTAATATTTGTATTTAGGTCACTTATTAAGTGCATGATGGTAATTCCAGGATTTTTGCTTCCTGCATCTTTGGATTGACTTGATCAATTTAATTGTTTTTTTTTTTATCATGTTACTTTCCTATTATGTAAAAGACCATAAATATGCTGCCTCTTAACTACTCTCTCAGGTTTTTTCATCTGCAGCTTTAAGATACAATGTTTCAACCTGCCTTCATAATGTCGGTCTAATGAGCCAGTTCTATTAGCCTCTTGTACCTGTTAAGTAATGAAAAAAAAGCATCTATTGTCGTGTGTTTATGAAGAATGCTAACAGCCTAGGCTGAACTCTGCCATTTCTCCCAGTCCGAAATGGCCGGCGAACGGTATGCGACTCTGTGTCCCGTTTCCCCTCCCCATGTAAGAGCTGCATTATGTAGGGAAGGCTGCAGTGAACATGTTGCCATGGAGACGCCCGGCCATGTTGTCAATGGATTCCCTTAAAGCTGCATCCCGCCGAGCAGAGGTAGGCATGCCATCGGTGCCAGCCAATCACGGCCGCCGGGGGTCCGGTCTCCTCATGCGAGTGCGCCGCTCAGCGGCGAGGCTCCGCCCCCTTCCCGCTGCATCATTCTGCCATGGTGCCCCCCCCCCCTCCCTGGAGGAGAGTTTCCTGTAGAGGAGTGAATGTGGCTGCAGAACTCAGCTGCGGATGAGGGAAAGCAACGTTTCTATTAGCATTAGCATGTTAGCATCGATTTAGCGATAAGGAGATATTTTACTCTAGAAAATGTATCCATTTCCCAATGTGCAGCTACATTACAGACCTTGCTTCACTACTGCACCAAAATAAGTGAACCAGTGGTGTGGAGATTAATTACAGGTGTGTCATATGACACAAAGTTCCGGCCAGTATAGGAAGTGTTTAACTCGGTTGTCTGTGAGAAAGGCATGTCACACCTGTAAGTGGGTTACTGCCAATCGCAGACAGGTGCTGCAGACATGTGATCAAAGGGTGGATTTAAAGACAATATACACTCACCTAAAAGATTATTAGGAACACCTGTCCAATTTCTCATTAATGCGATTATCTAATCAACCAATCACATGGCAGTTGTTTCAATGCATTTAGGGGTGTGTTCCTGGTCAAGACCATCTCCTGAACTCCAAATTGAATGTCAGAATGGGAAATAAAGGTGATTTAAGCAATTTTGAGCGTGGCATGGTTGTTGGTTGTTGGGATTTGAACCGACAAGCTTCTGATTGCTGGCCCAGCAGCCTAAACTGGTGACCTGCACACTTACTGAAAAGTGTGACGGACATCCATCCACAAAAAGCGCTTATCCAGTCAGAGCAGACATGCGATTGGTTAGTCCCACCTCTACTAGTTGCATGCACCCACCCCCTCTACAATCTGATTGACCATCCCTCTGAACCAATCATTGCTCGTTCTGCCCTCAGAGCATTTCTGTGTAACTCCCATGAGCAAACCTGCCGCCCTGGGTGTGTAAGGTGAAATACTGCCGCCGTCTCGAAATATATGCCTCTACTTTCACAAACATCCCCCATAGCTGCCCATCGGGTGTTCCGGTGGGTTCCGGGGAGCCTGGATCCGTACCCAGGAAGCGCAATTCGGAAGCAGAGCTGCCAGTGCATCACAGGACCCCCACCCCCCCAAACACACACAAACACACAGAAAAAGACAGACACTTTATAGACTAAAGCCGTGTGTCACTGGAGAAAAAGAGAGGACCTAGTGGAGACCCGTACGGATGTGGGGAGGAGAGTAAAATCGGGGGGGGGGCGGGTTTGAGGATACAGTGTTTACATTTGTATTAATCTCTCTGGCTTTAAATGAGGTATTTCCCGGCAATGGGGAGAAATATTAAATGTTATTCTTATCCAAATAAACCCTCTCCAGTAGGCGCCCCAATTGTCTTCCCTCCATCCCTCCGCTATACAAGCTTGTCTGTCCAGAACCTATACTGGGCTCAAGGCGCGGAATAACCCAGGACAGAGTGCCCACCCACCGCCGGACCCTCTCCCACACCATCAACACACACATTCATACCTGTGGGCGACTTGCCATCCCAGTCGTCCTCATGAACTTCAAAATATACAACTGAGAAAAATGTGTGTTGTTCATCATTAGACTGTAAAAGAACAGCCGGCATCTGTTTCTCAATGACAGCGCGTACAATAACTCCGTTAGCGGATGCCTTTACTCAAAGCGACGTTCATTTTTGAGAAAGCAGGGTCAGCCAGTTTCTGGAACATTTGGGTGTTTAGGGACTTACCCTGGGACTCAGAGGTGAAGTCATTCTGCTGACTGTGGGATCTGAACCGGAGACCTTCCGACCCTAACCGACTGAACCGCACACTGTTGCTGTTCGCATTGCCAGTGTATGGAAAACGCTGCACTCAGCACCGCACCTACAGTGCGCATAAGTGCGATTTTCTCTTCTA
This sequence comes from Brevimyrus niger, assembly GCA_015164015.2. Classification (NCBI taxonomy): domain Eukaryota; kingdom Metazoa; phylum Chordata; class Actinopteri; order Osteoglossiformes; family Mormyridae; genus Brevimyrus; species Brevimyrus niger. Next base: position 3,501,814 of record JAABNY020000048.1, read on the forward strand.
CCAATTAATTCTCATACTTTTAGAATAAAATTTTGTTTTCATATTTGCATTAAAAATAGTTTTAATTCACAGGTTCCCATGTATTTCAGATACCAAGGTACAGTAATCTAGACTATGGCTTGTAATACACGTTATGGTGCAGATTCATATGCTAAGATATTAAATATGAGAACTGCTCTTTTTATTACTATAAAGCAGCAGTTTCCCAATCCGGTCCTCGGGGGTCCTCAGTCAGTTCATGTTTTTGCTGCCCCGAGGTCCCCGCCAAACAGTCCACATATTTGCTCCCTCCCAGCCGCCAGTGGGAGCAAAACTGCGGGTCTGTTTGTGGGCCCTTGAAGAAACCAGGACGTTTCAGTTTACGGTCTTACTCCGACAGGATGGACCAGAAAGGGGAATTCCACCCTGGAGTATCGCCGAGGTAATTAAAGCTGGAGCTCTTGAGGGACGTTCTTCACCGTTTTGTTTCTCCTCGCAGGTCTTCTGACTCTTAGGACGATGAGGAAGAGGAGAGACTGGAAGCTTTGGAGAACCTTAGTTCACTCCTCCGAGGCGAGATGGACATTCCCGAATTAAAGCATTTTAAGAGCTTCAGCATTTGATCCCATGGCGAAAAAGGGACGTTCCAAGGGCGAGAAGCCCGAGGCCCTAATATCCGCCTTACAGGCGGCCAACGAAGACCTCAGGTCGAAGCTGACGGATATCCAGATAGAGCTGCACCAGGAGAAATGCAAGGTGAGTCTTGGGTCTGCTTGGGGTCAGAGGTCAAGGGTCTGAGGTATGCTGTCAGGACGCTGTATGACGTGTGTGAACACTCATTACCGATTAATATAATTAAGTGCTCTCTTAATGAGCACCCCTATCCTGCCGACTGACTTAATTGAGCCTGAACCATCGATTCAAATGAGCTACATCACTTACGGTTTGACTAATTTATATAGCGGAGTCTTTCTGGGGCTCAAACTGCCAATCTTTAGGATAAGAGCATTAATTATATCTCCACCTTCTGGCCCTGCTGTGTTATGAGCGAACAGTCCTTCATTTTACATTTAAATTTTTATTTAGTAGACATTTTTATTCAAAGTATCGTACATTATTTTGGAAAAGCGGGGTCAGAAAATCCCTGGAGTATTTGGGGGTGTGGCGCCCAACTGTGAAGTCATTCTGTGGGCCAGGGCTATTCGAAGGTCCAAGCCCTGCTGATTTTCCAGCCTTCCTTTACTTGTGAGCTGGGTGTGAAGCCTCTGGCCAATCAGAATCAGTCATTATCAAACTAACTGGGGGAACTGAAAACATGGCCTGGATTTGGAATAGCCCTGCTATAGATTCTGGGGTTTGAACCAACAGCCTTCCGGTCTCAGGCAGAGTATCCAAGCCAACTGTGCCGCCGGCCAATCCGAAGACCATTAATATATAACCTTGGGCTTATGAACCATGACACCCCCTGCAGGTGAACAAGCTCGAGCGGGAGAAGGTGCAGGAGGCGAAGCGCATCCGCGAGCAGGAGCAGCACCGGCACACGGCGGCGCTGACGGAGCAGCGCGCCCGCTGGCACGAGGAGAAGCAGAAGGAGCTGCAGGCGCTGCGGGAGTCGCTGGCGCGGCAGCACGAGCAGGAGCTGGCGCGCGTCACCAAGATCCGCGACGGCGAGACGCAGCGCCTCAAGGCGGCACTGGGGGCGCTGCGCGACGGCAGCGGCGAGAAGGTGCGCACGGCGCTGGCGCTGGAGGCCCGCGAGGAGGCGCGCCGCTTCTTCGACCAGGAGCGCGTCAAGCTGCTGCAGGAGATCGCCGAGCTGAAGGCGTCCAAGAAGCAGACGGACGAGGCGCTCAGCACCATGATCCAGGCCGACAAGATCAAGGCCGGGGACCTGCGCTCCGAGCACCAGCTGCACCAGGAGCAAATCTCCAAGATCAAGTGGGACTGCGAGCGGGACATCCGGAGGCTGGTGAGGAGGCCAGACGGGGGGACGCCACGCCGCAAGGCACTGTCCGCACCGTTAGCGATCATTCTATAGTGGCGTTATCAGGATGCTATGTTGCGATATGTTTGGGTTTTTTGTCTGGGGATGGTATAAGTCAATAATTTAGCCACTCTGTGAAACCACTAATGATTGGTTCATTTTGGCCCTCCCCCTGCCCATTTTCTTGTGAACAATGAAAGAGACAGAGTGCTGTGATAGATGAGCTGTCCCCCCCCCCCACACAAACCCCCAACCTAAACCCTATAGAGCTGGTTTGGGATGAGTTGGATCGAAGATTAAGAGCAAGGTAGCTGACTTGTACCCAGAACTTGTGGAAACTCCTTCAGGCCTGTAGGAGAAGCGTCCCAGGCGGCTACATCTGGAAGCTGGGTGAATGAATGCTGAGGTCTGCAGCGCTGCCGTCGGAGCAGGAGGGGGGGGTTTTGAAGACCAAATTTTATTAAGTTTATCTGTTGAGCCCTTCTCTTGGTCATTGGGATATTTGATATGTATTTATTTCATCGCTTTGAGATCTTTGACTATAATGTGAATAATTTAGCTAAAAAAGTGACAAATGCTTTAAAAGCAGGTGTGTCCAGGCTTGTTCCGGCCCGGTTCTGCATACCGGATTTTTGGTTGGATCTCAACTGCATGTGAACCTCTATGCTCAGGTGGACGAGATCAAGGCCAAGGATAGGACCATCTTCTCCTTGGAGAAGGAGCTGGAGTCGGCGACGGGCTTCCTGCAGAAGCTGCAGCTGCAGAAGGACGCGCTGGACGAGCAGCTCTTCCTGGTGAAGGAGGCCGAGTGCAACCTGGGCAGCCCGAAGAGGGAGGTGCCGGGGCGGGCCGGTGCCGACGGCTCGGAGCACTGCGGCAGCCCGGTACGACGGGGGGAGTAGGTCGAGCTGACCGCTTTGTAGGTTCCAGGGTCGTTAGCCGCAATGCTAACAAGTACTGGGGCCACACTGTATCAAAGTCGGAGACGGGCAGTTCAGGTGCAGAATGTTAAAATCCAGGCCAAGATTTAGTCTCGACCAACCGGTCGAATATAAAGAGTCACAGAGTACTCAGCTGGGTGGTTGAAACAAAATCGTGGACTGGATTTTAACATTCCGGGCCTGAACTGCCCGCCTCTGATCGAAAATGCATGTTGGTTCCCCACTGACTCCTTGTGTTTGCGGCCCAGGACATGCGCAGGAACCAGAGGCGCATGGCGGAGCTCAACTCCAGCATCCGCAAGCTGGAGGACCGCAACACGCTTCTGGTGGAGGAGCGGAACGAGCTGGTACAGCCTCCGAGGGCTTAGCCAATAGCATAAAGAGCCATCAGTACGGCAGAATTTTAATTAGCTGGGGCCATCTAATCAGAGTTTAATTAACATACCCTGTAGAAGTTACCGTTTCCAGCCTCATTGGCGGTGCAGACTTTTGGCTTGTCGCCGCGCTCATCTTGGGCCCCCCATTTCACCTTGACGTCGTAGATATGCCTCTTTATCTCATCTGACACCCACATCTTTACAGCTAGCATGACATCACGGTCAATCATCAGCTCGATAGACCTGCCCGCCAGGAATTTTATTGTTCGCTTTGCTATTTTAAGCTAAAAAAAAAACTAAGAACATTATAAACAGCAGAAACCATTAAACATGGAAGAACCTGCAGGTGACAGCATGTTTTGGCTGCTGGCCGGCGCTAGCTAATGATGTTAGCATAAGCATGCTTGCCAGGGACTGGTTTGCCTGCAACGGGTTTGTTCTTCCGTGCCTCACCCCTTTAGCTCAAGCGTGTGCGGGAGTCTGAGAAGCAGTGCAAGCCCATGATGGAGAAGAACAAGCTCCTCAACAAGAGGAACGAGGAGCTGACACAGTCCATTCAGCGCCAGGAGGAGAAGATCAAGGCGCTTTTGAAGGAGAACACTGAGATGGTGAGATGTTTTAAGCAATCAGTGGGCCAACAATTACTAGCTGTAGATGGACAAAACATCATATCACCGTAGCAGAAGTCATACATAGTGCTGGTTTGGTTGTCCTGTTAGAAATATTGACTCAGCTCTGTAGGTTGTAAGTCACAACCCATTGAAGTTGGTGATTGGGGCAGTAAAAGTATGTAATTCAAACATTTACATTGGGTTTATTGAAATTAGCCAAGATATAGCTCTTCAAAGAGCAAAATGTGTTCATTTGGGATCATATGAACGTGGGTTATAAGTAGACAGGGTATCAAAATCCCTGACTATTGGTGATTGTTGTCTGCTCACAGAAAGAAAAGATAGGTTCCCATCCACCGCTGAAGAAGCTCCGGTCTCTGAATGATCTGGACCAGGCCCAGGACGAGCAGGAGATAGAATTCCTGAAGCTGCAAGTTCTCGAGCAGCAGAACATGATTGACGACTTGACAAGAGTGAGTTTGCATCGACTGGTGCACAGAGGCGAGAGGATATTACAGTCAATCTTCAAAAGAAAATAACATCAAAGTCAATCCCGCACAACTAGAATCTCTTCTCTAATTGGCTTTAACATATGATGAATTGTTATTCGAGTAGTGTTTTTTGTGATTCTTCGTGATTATCTTTTGGATTTCTTAGATATCGTGCATATAGTTGATTAAGTGTTACTACTTGAGCTGATGCATCCATTGGAATTTGGGTTTTTGACTGGCAACCAGAACCAAGTTTTGCACATTGACTTACTTACTTATGCAGGAGATTTGATTTATGCTCATTTTTCTTGTTCTGACACTCTCTTGAGCAGGATCGGGAAAAACTATTGCGTAAGAGGCGACACAAACGAAGCTCTCGACCCATCAAGGTAGGAATCTTCGCTTCAGTCTCGGCCTTGTCACCTTGTCCATTCTGCAGATGTTTCAGCGACATTCTGATCACTTCACCTGATCTTCACTGTAGAGACATATCGTGGTGGACACCTTTTTCGGGTACGACGAGGAGTCCATGGACTCCGAATCCTCCTCAGTGGCCTCCTTCCGGATGGACCGTACTCCGGCAACTCCGGACGAAGATCTGGATGAGGTGAAGTCCGTCTGCATTAAAATGGCCGACCAGCCACCATATTAGGGGTGGGCGGGACTTCCTGGAATGCAAGAAACCGGATGATATCACCGTCCTTATTCCACCAGGGCCTAGCCAATGAGGAATCGGAACTGCGCTTCCGTCAGTTGACGCGGGAGTACCAGGCCTTGCAGCGAGCATACGCTCTCCTGCAGGAGCAGAAGGGAGGTGTTCTGGATGCGGAGATGGAGGCTAAGGTAAAGTAAATCAAGATGTATCTTTTTATATAACGTTATACAACGATATACTGTATAACAGTCCAGTTATATAGCTTGATACACAGTACTAGCCAAAAGTTTAGACACCCCTACCCATAGAAAGGGTCTTTTGTAATATTTTCTAAATTTTAGAATAATTATAAAGACATCAAAACTATAAAATAACATTTATGGAATTCTGCACTGACCAAAAAAGCATTAAACAAAAAGCAATAATTTGTTGGGAGAGCAGTTCTGTGGGTTGGGAGAAGGTTGCTGGTTGAAATCCCAGTTTGTAGAGTGAGCCCATCATTGGGCCCCTGAGCAGGGCCCTTAACCCCAGTTGCTCCAGGGACTGGCTGACCCTGCTGTGTCCTCTATGCCAGTTCCATGAGGTGGCCTCCTGGGATGCTTCAGCTATCCTGAAGGAGGTCCCACATGTATGTTGAGCTCTCACTGCCCACTTTTCCTTCAAACTCCTCCCATTTCCATCGTGATTAGGTCAGGTGGCCAGGTCATATGGTGTAACACTATCACAGTTTCCATTATTTTAGAACCTTGTGTGCCAAATGACATCCCCTTTAAGAACCTCCACGCTCATCATATTCTTACATTACATTCTCCACCCTTGCAGGTTCACGAGCAGCTCCAAGCAGATGTCCTCAGGTACCAAGCCAAGATTGAAGACCTTGAAAAGGAACTGACGCAAAGAGGACAGGTGAGGCACACCGACGGTGAATGCAGCCCAACCGGGATGTGAATGTGTGAGTATGTTCTTTAGAAGGATCTTCTCGTGAGATCACCGTGTTTTGTTCTCGCTTCAGGACTCGAAATGGGTGGAGGAAAAACAACTGTTCCTCAGACAAAATCAGGAGCTTCGCGAGAAGGTGCGTGGTCACGGAAAGGCGGTTAATATGTGAAGTGGCTGCTCCCGTCGAATGCTTGTATAAGTTTACTCAACCTCGATTTGCAGGGGGAGAAACTGAAGTCGGATATCAGTCGGATTGAGCAGGAGCTCCAAGACTCCAAGGACCAGAACGAGCTCATGGAATTCCGAATCCATGAGCTGGAGGTGACCTCTATGACCTCTGCTGTTTATTGTATTCTCAGTGACTGGAGTATTGCAGCCAGAGTATCATTTATTGTACTCTCAGTGGCTAGAGTATTGCGGCCAGAGTATCGTTGACTGTACTCTCAGTGGATAGAGTGATGAGGCCAGAGTATTGTTTGCTGTACTCCCAGTGGTCACCTATTTAGTTACACAAAACTAGATGGGAAATGACCAACAATTACCTCTAGAACCACTTCTGGACTTCCTGTTTGGTTTAAGGAATCGGGCCATGCTCACAGCTCAGTAAAAAGAGGTTTTGGCCCGCGGAACCACTGCTGACAGTTTTTTTCTGTTTATCGCACGGTTCTCCGTAAACTACAAACTGCGTGAAAATCCCTGGATTGTTTGTTGGTTGTTTGTCGAGATACTGGGACTGAAACATCTGGCACCAACACTCACACCACTTCTGAAAATCACACACCTTAGCAGTTCTGAGGTTTAACCAAATAAAAAAGGTGCTTAACGAAATAGCAAGGGAGCCGCAATACTCAAGGATCCGTTATTGTCAGCAAAGCCTCAAACAAGTTTGCGGTGCATTGAAGTACCATTGGACTTGGGCTGCCTATGATGCTCTACATAAATACAAATAAAATTAATGTAGACGTATATCTCTGCCTGCATGCTGTATGTATTCAGCTGCAGCTGACTGCTTCACTCTAGGTGTACCTAATAAACTGGCCACTGATTATACGTTAATGGTTTACCCGAGTGGATGTTGCACACGTATTTGAACAGATCTCTGAATTCATTTGACCGGTTAGCCGAATATCAATATGATGTCGCTTGGAATGTCGCAGACTTTATCCTCATGTGCAGTGTGTTTACGGCTGGAAATTTGAGATGGACATTGAGATCGTCATACGCAGACCTCATCCTGTTGTCCCCCGTCACCAGGGTCATTCGCCTGCGGGTTCAGTCTCTCACATTAGCTGTTCCGTTTGGCTCAAACGCGGAGCACGATCCCACCAAAGGTTGACTGACGCAGCCGCCCACATTTCGCATCCTCGTGACCCTTCTGCGCTGGAAGTGCATGTCTGTTTCGTTCCTTTGCTTATTATTTCGAGACCTTCAACCAAAAAAATAAGCTTTTTACAATAAAAAAAGTCACTTGTGTTCCCTGGGGTTATTCGAGTTGCGATTGCCGGGGGGTTACATAAGAGCTTTCAGTAACGCGTCAGATTTTCTGCTTTTCACCTTCACAAGGAGAGTTCAGAAGCTTAAGCAGACACTTGCCTGGGTTCAGATCCAGACTCTGTTCTAATAGCTGCTGACTGCACGCGGCACATAGCGATAGCGTGACTGTGAATTCGCTTTGCTTCAGTTTAACGCGGCATTCTATTCCCTACATCTTTCAGGAGCGTGAACGAAGGTCTCCGCCATTTAATCTCCAGATTCACCCTTTCACCGAGGGGGTCAGTGCCCTACAGATATACTGCATGAAGGAGGGAGTCAAGGTAAGCCCTACATGAGTCCAGTACCGCTCAGTACACCCCCCCACCTCCCCAGCTGAAGAACATTACCCATAAGAGAAGGGCATAACTTTGGGTTGAGCACTGAGGGGCGTGAGGTCTCCACCAAATTAAGGGGGTCCAGGGGATTTTATTGGCTGGTTTTGATTATTTGGGGAGGGGGGGGGTTACAAAAACAGAGGCAAATTGTCAGCTACTGTAGATGTGATCGACTTCTTTAGGAATGAAATCAAAGCTGTGTTTCTCGAGTGCTCCGCTCGATATCACAGGAAGCAGCCCAAGCCCAAATGCAGTCATTTGATTTTTTTCTCCAGTGAGGAGTTCAGGCCTTAGCCCCACAGATTCTGCCACTCAGTTTACTCTCTGCCTCCTCTTCTTTCTCCGCCCAGGACGTCTGCATTCCTGATCTCATCAAACTCCTCGACATCCTGGGCGATAACGGGGTAGGTCCATCACCGCATAGTAAGAACGTCTCTTCCACTTGTCGCGTCCAGATCCCGGCTCAGATACGCCCACCCTGCTGAATCCATACAGAGATACCTTCTCGACAAGGTTATGTTCACACTTGGGTTCCTGGGTTCCTCCGAATCTGGTTCCCCCTAAGCGTGACGCCCCTATTGCCACTTCGTAAACGCTTATCTGAATGTGGTTAATGCTAGTTTGTAATTAGTCCCGGCCGTTTATCCTGCTGCTTCCCAGGAGGTCTTCTGGAAGTTATGCGGTACCAGCATGACACCTCTCTCACCCTTATCTCTGGTGCAGATAAGGTTGATGTTGGCACGTCGCCCAGCTGCAGAACGTGGCGTCGCCAACATGTTGGAATGACAGACTCCGGCTTCTGTAATAAAGACAAATATTATCACAGGGCTATAATCAGTCTTGTGCTGCTGTGAAAAAAGGATTAAGTGCACCGATGGAATGGGACACAGGGAAAAATAGGACAAATGGCCATGACAGTAGTATATGATATTATACTATACTATAATACTATACGATATTATACTATACTATAAAAAAAAACTGTTTGACATCAGCTTATCCAAGATGGTCATGTCAAGCTCTTGCAACTCTTTAACGATTTTGCTGGGTGGGTCAGTATTTCAAGCTGGGCATGCTGGTATGACCAGCTAAACCAGTTACAATAACCATCATAAGCTGGTACGACCAGCTAAACCATCAACCTAAAACATACCTTGAACCGGTCCACTATTATAAGTTGGTCAACCAGCCCTTAAGCAAGACGCCAGCATTATTTTTCTATGCCAGCAGCTGCCAGAGACAATATACAATGTGATACTGCTCGTGTAATCCAGCTGATCCGAGATCAGGTCTCTTTAAACAGTGGGCACATCAACATAACCACATTTACCGCGTTTCTTATCTGCAGAACCTGCGCAATGAAGAGCAAGTAGCCATTATTCAAGCAAGCACTGTCCTCTCGCTAGCGGAAAAGGTATGTAAATAGAACAATAAGTTATGATCCGTCTTATTCATGTAACGTATATATACACACATGTATCTATATATACGCCAAAAAGTTACCATCCATCTTGTCGGAATATATCTATCCGACGGCTGTTTTTCTTAATGCAAGTGAAAGGAATACATTTCCTTTCTCCCTCCTCAGCTCTTATAACCTGGCATTTTTCCCATAATAGCCCCGAGAATGTACTTGTACGGGAAGCTCGTTCGTGTTCGCCCATCACGCCGTCTTCCGTTGTGTCTGTCGCCCTCTAGTGGATCCAGCAGATCGAGGGCACGGAGGCCGCCTTGCACCAGAAGATGATGGACCTGGAGCTCGAGATGGTTAGCGAGTAGCCGTGACTAATTAAATCTAAATCGTGCTGATAAATAATTAAGAAGTAGCGGTTAATAATTAATTACAGCAACCGGCGACCTAGATTTAGAAATGAAGCCAGTGGATGATGATGAGTGAATTTATGGAATAAGAAGGTGAATATCTTATGATGTTACGGTGTTTAACAGTGACTGGGACACAGAACAGAAATGGTCAATTGTAGGAAATTGTGATCAATGTGAGTGTTTTTATATTCTGAATATAAATGCCAGGCAGGGTGCATTAACCATGGAAATGTAGTTTTGGCGTCTCTCGTCATACTTGTGTTTGACTCTTAAGCCTATTCTGACTTTTTTCTGTTACATCACCTGGATGTTTGACAGCCATCTGGGTGCATCTGAACTCTAGATTCACAAGCACACCTTCCAGATAATAATAATAATAATAATAATTAATTACACACCGTGTCCTAAGTTCCTGCAATGTACGCTTCATCAGCAGTTACTTCCCTCCCTGTTACTCTTTCACAACTTGTTTAAATGAGGAGTCCAGGAGGTTGAAGAACTACACATCTGACAGAAGACATGAGAAATTCACTACAGCCCAGATGCACGAAACACACAGTAAAATCTGGACTATTTTACATCTCAGGTGGTATTAAAATGGGCTTTTCTCCTCCAATATGTGAGGAGTTATTTTTTTAATTAGATCATGCCTTATTCGCCAAGTACAGGTACACTGGAAGGCTCCTTTTTCTCTTATCCCATCTGGCTCTCCTTAGAGACACGCACATATATCCAGGTGAGAGTGGTGGTTGGGGGTTCGAGCCATTTATTAAGCATCCCTGGGGCATTTTAGGGGATTCGGCGCCTTGCTCAGGGGCCCAATGGACATGTGCCTGTTCTGCTGAGGATGGGATTCAAACTAGCCACCCTCCGATCATAGGCACATAGGCCTAACCCACTGAACCGCACACCACTTTGGTGACTGGGTCACAAGCTCCTTGAACCTCTTAGCTTGGATGCGATTCTAGCTCAGCGTGAAGGACTTTTTGGTGAGGAACGTCGTGGTCGTGGTTGTCATCCTCACCGGAGTGCTGCCTTTGCAGGAGATGTTCTGCAAGCAGAAGGGGTACCTGGAGGAGGAACTGGATTACAGGAAGCAGGCCCTCGATCAGGCCTACATGGTGAGTGAAGACCCACCGCCGTGGCTTTTGTTTGTGATTACGTACACAACCATGTCCTGAGGGCAAGATGAAAAATGACTGGTTCATAGAGATAACCAATCAGACTGTAGAGAGGGTGGGTCCAAGCAAGTAGAGGAGACTGAACCAAGACAACCGATTCGTCGGTCCCACCTCCTTTAGTTGCTGAGACTCACCTCCTCTACAATCTTATTAGTTCTTTCTCTGAACCAATAATTTTTCATTCTGCCCTTAGAACATTTTTGTGCAAGTAAAACTCCCATGAGCCTTTTGTTCCTGGTGATTCTGGAATTAAGCAACGTGACTTTTACAGATTATTAAATGCCTCTGTATAGGAAATTGTATTTCAGCTTGGGATTCAGTTGAAAAGGACCAATACCCTGCAAAAAAGCAAAAAAGAGCACAATTACTTCCCCCATTTCCAGTCAACAGTTCTATATTGTATATCATCATTGCTTGCATGCATCCATTCATCCCTTTTTTATGGGATTGATGCGAACTTGGAGTCTGTCACAGGCAGCCAGCCTTTTATTTTGAAGCCCTGCCGCGTCTCTGCGTTCTGCGCATGGGAAGGCCGCTGCGAGGCCCCCCATCTCTCGCATCTTCCCGCCCGCAGCAAATCCAGGAGCTGGAGGCGACGCTGTACAACGCGCTGCAGCAGGGCCCCTCCATCCGGCACGGCGAGTCGCTGAGCGACAAGCAGCGCGACGAGCTGCGGTCCGCCGTGGAGCGCCTGCGCAGGCAGATGCTGAGGAAGAGCCGCGAGTACGACTGCCAGGTGCTGCAGGAGAGGATGGAGCTGCTGCACCAGGCCCACCAGGTAGGAGTGGGCGCAGCACTGCGCAGAGCTGCGCAGCTGAGGATGGGGATGCATTGCGACGGGTGCAAACCAAGCGTCTCCCGCATTACGTGCCAGTTAGCCCATGCAAATAAGCAATATTCACGGTTTTCAGTGGATAAGAGTGTGTAAGCCAGTAGACCTGCTAACTAGCACTTCAAATCCAAGCCCCTTTTCCCGCATATCCTGACATTGCATGCGTGTACCGCAGACGTGTACCACAGGCATGTACCGCTAATGATCATCTCTGATGCTGATGTCTCATCTAAAGAGGGATTTTGTGGTCCAGCTCAGATAGCCATGTAGCGATCCGCACTTTCCGTTTCTTCCCCAGAATACCTGCACATCACCGAATTAGCCGTTCAACTTCACAACCACATATACACTGATTGTCAGAGCCATTAATGTAGGTGATGTTCAGGTGTCTTGAGTGAAACGCTACTTATATTACCTATATATATTATAAGGCAAGATTGAAAAGACAATGTTTGTTGCTTGTTAATGACAATCCTTGCTTGACCGTGTTAATATACCACAAAATATTAGGAGAAATTGTTTGATGTATGACATTTTTGAATCAAGGATTGAACAGTATTAAGCATGGATATGGGATTACTACATTTTTTGCATAATGACACACATTTAGAATATCGATTTCAATGATCACAGCTTAGTCACTGAAAGGGTTTTCATGTATTTTAAAAATATGTTCGGAGTTTGAACTCTGCAAACTGGGAGTGGCTTTGAGTTCTGCTGTAAGAAGTTTTTGCAATTTGTACTATTTACCATAGGGGGGCGATGTTGTTCTGCTCTCAAGGCTTTTACTTGTAAAGCTCATCTGACCATAAAATTAATATGGACAGAATGTTTAATTCATCACTCTGTTTTCTATAAAAACATCCTTGATGCAATATCATGTTGCATTTTCATTCGTCTAATACGAAATATGTTCTGGACAGAATTTAGTAATACCAGTACAATCGGTCAGCTTCGGGACTCACATCAAATAGCTTTAATATGCAGCGGGGGGAAATTTATGTGCCTGTTTTCCATTCAGCGAATTCGAGACCTGGAGGACAAAACGGATATTCAGAAGCGACAGATCAAAGACCTGGAAGAAAAGGTAAGATGGCCCGAGTTAGCGCCCCCTATCCGCGATCGCACGTACAACAGTTTTTACACACACTGAGATTTTCTACATCTGCATGTCACTCACTTAACATTTACTAAAAAATACACTCAATATTCTCTGCTAGCAAATACATTTACAGCATGTTCACCATTTGAGTACCTTTAATAACAGGAAAGTGTTGTATCTTTGATTCATCAAAGTAACCTCCTCTGGCAGTTATAACAGCATAGAAAATCCAAGGCATTCTTTCTATAAGGGACATTAAATACTGCTCTGTTTCAAGGGATGAAACAGGTAACTGGTGTATTTAAAGTTAAAGGACGACCTACAATCTGCCATCACCACACAACCAGTTAATAGGGTGTCAGACATGCACTGTTACAAACTCTTTCCATGTTATAAAGGGAACTTATTTCATTTGACTTATATTTTCATTTATAGTTGTCCGCTCAACATTCCAAAGCTTAACAAGAGTAAAAAAATCTGCGGTTATGAAATAAATGGAAAAGTGGTAAAAAAAAAAAAAACCTGTGGTGTGCAAAAACCCTTGACTGGTAGAGTAAAATGTGAAGAAGAGACCTATGGGAACAACCCCCCCCCCCATGGCTTCCTCA
>JAABNY020000048.1:3515305-3533784 GCA_015164015.2 Brevimyrus niger
ACACCCTTGAGTGGTAGAGTAAAAGTGGAAGAGAAGACCTATGGGAGACGCCCCCCCCCCCATGGCTTCCTCAGCCCCACCCCCCTCCTCGGGCACTGGGATGCAGCCACACAACTGAGAGGTCCGCGGTCACCCCCGACTGCCCCCAGTCTCGCCGACTGCTACTTAGCATGGAGCTGCTTTTGCTATTATCCAAACTGTCAGGATCTTAGGATTCCAGTTGAACAGAAAAACAGACACACACACACACCCCCCCCCCTCAAATTTCCCCTCTCACTTCCTGAACATTTTCTCTTGTTTCGAGTCCTAAATGTTAGCTGATTATTTAGCCTCACATGCTAACGAAGTAGAACTGTTTTAATTTGTCTCCCTCTTTTAAATCGGCTCCCGCCTCTAACGCGCGTTTGTTTCTTCTGGCTCCGCAGTTTCTCTTTCTCTTCCTCTTCTTCTCTCTCGCCTTCATCCTTTGGCCTTGATGTCTCCTGACGTCCCCTGCGGAGGTGAGTGATTCCCTGCCGGTTGCCGGGGGAAACCGGTGTCTTGTGGTCAGTCCCACGTTTTCTCTAAAGCACGCGACCATCCAAAAAAAATAAAATAAAAATAAAAAATATATATAGGAAGGGTGCAGATTTGCTATGAACGGTACAAACATGTCCCTACCAATATCGAGATCAGTCCTATACCCTTGCGAAAAACATGTTTCGGTGCATAATAGGCTTGTAATCATTTAACACATGTAGTACTTCTCCATAATAGTACTTCAGGGTTTGCTTATGAATTGGACAAAGCATGTTTTCCATACATTCGCGATTCTTCGGCCAGAAAGCCTCGTGTGTTTGCTTATCTGCGGTTTGTCTCCCTTCCAGCACGGAGGAGTCTGTATCGCACATGTGTCCCGACCTAAATCTGCTCCGTTCCTTCCTCTCCGCAGACACCGTGGCGATTCGTGCGGACGGCGTGAACGTCAGGAGCGACGACCGTCTCCGGCGGTGAACCAAACTCACCGAACGGCCAGCTTCATAACTCGTGACCTGAAATGGACCCCTCCCTGTTTACTGAGTGGCCAAGAAAATGGACCTATGGCCTGAAAAAAGGGCGGCACTGGATCGCTGATGCATCCTCTATGGTACTGCGCTTAACCCCCCCCGGAACCTTCCGGCTAACCCATGAGTGAATTCCATCTCAGATATCAAAGCAAACCAAAGCCACGGAGACCTTATCTCTGCCGTGCAGGGGAATTCCTCACCACCTCCACATGTCGGAGAGCTTGAGAACACAGGAATAGAGCGCCCCCTAGTGGAGATGCTGCACCCCCATCTGCAGGTCCACCTTCAGAGCCGTTTGCGTCGGACGAGCCCGTTTTCCTCTCCTCTTTCCTCTCACACACATACACGCCACCTGCCACACAGCCCCGTGGCGAAGAGTCGCCCACAGTAACAGGACCTTGGGACCCGGCAAGTGAGGCGATGGATGGTAACACCGTGGGTCACGTGACTGCATGGACAGCGTGGCCACGCCCCCCCCCTCTTGAACAGATCAGCTGACGTGTGATGGCGAAAAAGGGAAGAGGAGCGAGAGACCGGAGACCGAGATGATACACATCTCCGTCTCCCGGCAGACTCCAGTTTGATCGAGTAACCTTTTCCGCCAAAAGCTAGAGAACAGACCTAGCTCCCCTTTCTGCATTTTTTTTAGAACGCATTGGACCTAAAGGATCAATTTAATGCCACTCTTGTTTTTTACACACACATGCTGTATATAAATCGCCATACCGTAAGCCATAAGAAACAACTGAAAAACTGCTGTAAGATATACATTTATTAATATATGTCTGGTTATGATGTATAGCGTCTTTTCCTGCCTTGCTGTGAATACCCCATCCCCCTCCCTTACGCAGCTTGAACGGTAGACCCACACAGCAGTTTACGGCCATCGGGAAACGTGAATCGCTGCGTGTTGTGATGATGGCTGCCGCTGTCCGGAATGTATACAAGACGAAAGTGGGAAGTTTCCTTTCTCCTCCTTTAGGAATTAAATAATTCTTTACCAGCAGCTCATCCAATCACCGCTTGTCCCCTATCCGCTTGTAAATACGCCTGGTCTTCTACCGCAGTCATGTGAGTTGTGAGTGAAGAAGAATGATACGCCACTGTATTTATGGACTGTATTTATTCTGTTTTATATACTTTTCTGGTTGCCTGTCCCTGAGATCATTCGTGACACTCTGTTAAATAAGTTTTTTTTTGGCCCTGAAATAAGAGAAAGTTGTGATGGATATCTGATCTAAATCTAGCCTTTCGAAGGGGTAGCCTGTTCGCTTTTGCAATATTAACGAGCCACATAAGCCGTACTCATTTGCATCTCATTTTCCCCCCCTAGCTTAACCAATAAAAATCATGCAGTCGCATTGGTCAACGTTTTTTAAAGGGGGTGAATGACATCAATGTTGGATTTTCACTGAATAAACTCTGGATATGCTAGAAATTGCCTTAAAAACGACACGTTCCTCTCGTCTGATTGGCCCATTCATCGAGTTTAACTTCCGCATGATTTGTCCTCTGAATGTGCAATTGTACATCTGTGATGTCATTAGTTCACAATTGGACCTTTTTTACAAGCCCTTAAATTTTGTCTTCCGAAAAAAATTACTTCTAACTCATCTTCTTTGTAGTATATACAGTAAAAAATAACTACTAATAAAAAAGATTCCTGGTCATAACTTATTTTGCTTGTTTGTAGTCTGGTTCACTCACTGATTCATTAGGTCCATTTAAAAGTCTTTAACTGTCAGTGTGAATATTGTTTTTCCATAACTGTCTCGTGCCAGGATAAACCATGAGAAGACTAGCGATTCTTGGTTCACTTTCCGCGATCATCGTACGACCGCCGGGCCAAAGTGAACAGTGCGACCTCCTTCGTCTCGACTTTGCTTGACTTTGTGTCTTTCACCAGGGTACAGAATGAATGATTTTGCAGAATATTTTGTCTGGCACGTTCCAACTAAATTCAGCATCGACGAGAAGCCGTTTCAATAAACACTGTAAAAGCAACACAATCTTATAATATACGCAATTCATCTGCGTCCAAGTAATTATTGGAACCTTGAGCTGATTCGTCATCTTCTCTATTCCTAATATTTCACACCTCTGTACTTTCTCAGGTCCATGGGTTAACTTTTAATTTAGGTAATGCTCTACATTTCTGTTGATTTCCTGTACGTTTGTAATATGCAGTATACTGTCAACCCATTCGATTATGTCCATCAATGGCATTTTGTTAACATTTTCCCAAATGGTAAATACTGGTAGACTGAAGTTTCAGATTTTGTGTTTGTTGAGGAAGTTGTTAATTATTTTTTTTTTAATGAGTTCCTTACCTAGATCACACATATTCTGTGTCCTGTTATATTTCACTGAAACTTTCTCTGCAACATTTCTAGGTTAGAAGTCTGGTGCCATTATATACATCAGATGCGACATCTGGGATGTGTGCCGACTTTGGTGACTCCCTCAGAGTATGTTTGCGACCACCCCCCCCATAATAGGCTCCAAGACCACCATGACCTCCCAAGCCATGGGGCACGGATTTCCACTTCAAAAGGCAAGGACAGCCTAGCTGGTGAGCTTCTCATTCGGATGATGGAAGAGTTCAGCCAGCTGGACTGGGACATATGTTTTCGTCTTTCCATGCCATGTGTTTGGGCTTTTTTATTCAGTTCGTCTGATTACGACATCTTTTCCTTGTCCGCTGTACTGATGACATCATTCCACTACTAAAATTGTGCAAACACTATAATCTTCATTTTACTACGAGTGGTATATCGGTTAATATAGAGCATATTCATATACAGCTTTGTTTAGGTTGCATATCTCACTAGTGATAATATGGTATTAACCACTGCATATATTTACCAGCCTATACACAGTACTCCCAGTGTGCCTCCCAGTATGGGTGAAACAGGAAAGATGACATCATGGCCAAAGCACTCGAGGCGAGGTTAATTAGGTCATTGATTTCCTTTTCTTCGCCCAGCTGATGTCAGGCAGAGCGGACTTTTGTGTTTTCGCTGCCGAACGCCAGTCTGAACCCTCCCCCAGGCCCCCGAGATCAGCGGGACAGAAGGAGCTCCCACTTAAATGTGCTTCTTGAGGTGTAGCGTTCCCTTGGTTCCCGACAAGAGACATTTCAGAAGCGGCTGTTTTGCTGGCTGTGCTCCGCTTCGTCTACGTTGGAAAGATGCGAGGTTGACGTTCCCGGCGAGAGAAGAAAAAGAGGCGGAATTCCCCCACAGCCTTGTATCGCAGTGCCGTCGAGCAGTGGTACAGTGCCGTCGAGCAGTGGTACAGTGCCGTCGAGCAGTGGTACAGTGCAGTCGAGCAGTGGTACAGTGCCGTCGAGCAGTGGTACAGTGCCGTCGAGCAGTGGTACAGTGCCGTCGAGCAGTGGTACAGTGCAGTCGAGCAGTGGTACAGTGCAGTCGAGCAGTGGTACAGTGCAGTCGACGACGTCGCTCCTTTTAGTTTCAGGGAGCTTCCAGATGATGGACAATGCGACAGCCGCAAGCAAAACGGCACCTCAGAGGACCGCTACGCAACAGCCTGTGATGTCGCAGAGACCAGTGGCGAGTGGGTCAACGGCGTTAATAAACGGAAGACGCACCAATAAATATTGACCCACGGAGTCATCAAGCAGGAAATGAGGGTTCTGGAATGATCCGTTACATTCTGGAGTTGTGGCGGGGAGGGTTACCTCAGACCAGGCTGCGGCGTCCTCTCTGGAGTCCCAGACACCCAAGTTCAGGGCTCTAATGTCATTTCAGGCTCTAACTGGATTTCAGGGCCCTGTGTTTCGTCCTGGGCGGAAGTGGCTGGTTTGGTGCTTTGTGCAGGGAATGGGGGGGGGGGGCTGTTATTTATTCATCTCTCCCCCAGCTTCAAGCGTGGCTCCCCGTCAGTCACCGATTACACACCCGATCCCTCGCTCTCCAATTTCCTGCTGAAGGACGCCTCCTGAGGACGGATAGCAAGACGCTAACTGTCAGCGCGTTCCGTGGATCTATTGTCCGGAAGAACAGCGTTAGCTCACTTTTTCGATATCAGTTTTATGGTCACCTCTTATGTACTTAAATGTTTATGAAATGCTAACAGAATAAAAATGCCTAATAGTTATTGGGGAAAGTGTTTGTGCTTACACCAGTTATACTTCAACACTTGTTATGTGGATTCATCCAGTGTTTATCTTTAATGAGGTTTTTGTGTATTTTTGTAGATGACAGACAAAATATATTTGTCGCATAAAAAAACGTGGCTAATAATGAGCATAGCCAAGTTAAGTTTTAGATGGATGGATCATTGTATTTCCCAGAACAACCAGTGACCGTACATTCTTGTCTTAAGGCAAGCTATTACTGCAATCATTTTAATGACATTGTAATGGACAATTTCGACCAGTACACTAAAATCAGGATTTATGGAGTCTGACACACTCATTTCTGTAATGACACGTGATGGCACCAGATCCATTGACATGAAGCGTTCACTAATAGTTTCCTGGGTACTTATGCATTGTCTACTGGGAGTTGTAACATGTAACATAAAATACTGTATTACGTGCATGCAAGCGAGAGCTCAGAATAGGCAAGTTATTTCAGTTTGAGTCCGCGTGTAAAGTTGCGCGTCCGATTTTAAACTGCATCTATTTAAAACGTAGATTTTTTTTTCGCAGCTTTGTAAATATTTCCCCAAAATCAAAGATCTACAAAAAGAAGAGAGAGTAGAGAAGAAAAAAACAAGTTAGCTGGCATATGGGAAGATTGTTCAAACACGTGTCATGCCAGAGATGGTGTGCAATCGCTTGTGGGAATGGAGTCTTTGTCCTTACAGTAGCGCGTGTTTATCAGAATGTTTCCAAGGCAACATAACAAAGGAAGCGCGTGAACTATACACAAATCATCCGAGTAGTGATGAAAGAGCTGAACGCTTAACTGCAAACATATTATTTATATATAAATGAAAATGTATATTAAAAGCCTTACTAAACACGATCTTCTCTTCCCTCTCTTTCAGAAAATTAAATATTTCTAAATCGGACAAAAATGTTAAGCATGTTGCTATGTCCAAAGCAGCAGACAAGGGACTTACTTGTGCTTTATTGTTAACTTAATGCGAGGCTTGTTTTGCAGGAAAAAAAGGCAATACGGAGCCAAACGACACTGCTGCCCCGAATCCCTGCTATTTAAAGCCTGCGCGTGATAAATATTTTGGTTAGAATGTTTCTTGATCCATTTTCTGCATCTTGATAGGAAAATGCCTGCCTTGTACCGCTAGTTTGCGTCCATATGGCCGGATTTAGCGGGGAGGTGCGTTTCCTGACATCGGGGCAGCTGAGTTTCTACTTGCCGTGATCGCAAGCCGCTTCTATCTGACAGTTTGTGCCGTGGATGAGCGGTCTGTCCTCTGCAAGTGATATTTGTAAAGGCTCCGTATAGGCCTACCTTAGGCTGTTTTCTTATAAATCAAATGTTTACAGTCGACCCTTCCACTAAACTTTTGCATGTCGTCCACGGCTTTTGCAAAACTCCCAAAAAAGTAATTTCATTTCTTACAGCGACCCCACGATATATCGATCGATGGGCAAAGTCGCCATGTAGAAGCGTCAACTTCAGGCCTATTACGATGACTCCGGAAATCTGCATTTATATTTATATTCCCACAGTATATAAAACTTTTTGATGTGATGTAGGATTTTTTAAACGATTTCAGAGTAGTTTAACTTAAATTCCATGTTTATACACCAGTCCTGTTTATCATCTAACTCTAAACAAAATTCGGTTTTATTTCATGTTACAGTGACGAATCTTCACTCATTTTCATAACCTATCTAACTTAATTTTTCCGCAGCAAACGCCCCCATAAAAATAAAGGTCGTTTTTACAATGTTCTCATGTGTCGGTGCAGAGAATCTGACGCACCGCCCTATGTAATTATTTCATCTTCTTTCTTGGAACCCTCTTATTTAGCACTACACCTCCTCATCCCCACTTCAGTTTTATTAGGCCTATCGCATCACGTCATTCTTTGGCGTTCATTTGCACTACAAAGCAGCCCTGACTTGCGGGACCCTGGAGAGCGTTCAGATCTGCCCGGCATATGCGCGTTTCTAAGCAGCCATGAAATCCTCTCTGTGACCCAGCACAGGGATAGGCTGCACGCGAACGAAGGAAACGAGTAGCATGACAAGGAGTATAGCTGCAATATCCCCGATATAGTCTATGAGCACCAACTCTCACTTGGTGAATTTTACTGCACGGTACATTTAGAAAAGTGAACTACCTTACAAAGGCAAAATGCAAACGCATTCTGGAGCAATTAGGTATATAAATCAATGTACATTATGTCCAATATCCAAATCCTCCGAATCAATAGGTTATGTAAATAAGTTTTCACTTAAACCCTAAAAGAGATTTCATAAAAACGTGTTTTGACTCGATTAAATCGACTAATCCCACTGAAAACGAGATGTGTTTTTGATGGATTTGTATCTGACAGCCAGTTTTGCTTTGATCTGCGTGAATTTCATCCTCCATTCAATGTCCAAGTTTTGTACAGGCTGTTTTTTAGGAAACGTGTCGGCTCAAAAATAAACAGCACCATAGATGTGAGGAGGCCTATCCATTTAATGCTATGCTGTTATATAGGGTTTCCATTCCAGCGGGCTGATGAGGTTCGGAAAAAGTCGCCTGTCCCTCAGCAGTCTGTCAGGTCGGGACCGACCGATCGCTGAGTTTATGCTGACCGGACCTCCGCCTCTTTTTGCAGTGCTAGAGCCCCGGCGGCCGGTTTGGCGTTAGTGTCGCAACTTGATCTTAAAGACACAGCGTTTCCTTAATGGCTGCAAAGTAAAAGGCCCACGCATAGGATCGGGCCAATTAAGGGTTCTGGAAGGACAGCTACTACGCTGAGACGCTTGGTGCTGTGAAAAGTATTTTAATGATACGGGTTGCGCACATTCCGTTATAGTCTGTGCGTAATTATAACGCGCAATTTGGCTCCGTTGTCAATTTGCTGAATATACATTTTCGAAACAAAACAACCATACGAATAATCATACACGTGCGGAGTGAGGTGGGGTTGGGGGTGCCTGGTAGGTAATGGAAGGCTCACCCCCTCCCCATCGCTAAAAAATGGCCAAGGGAACCTCCACGGTCACGCCCCCCTGTTTGCACACCTGCCCCCCGGAAAGTCTGTGCACTTACCTGCTTAAAACTATCTTGGACACAAAATATAATCAATTTCATATTTAAGAAGGATTACAAGTTAAGATACCGATTAAATGCTGAATATTGACTTCCAGCTGAGGGTCCGGTACAGCGCCCGTGGTCACTCCTGTAAACACGGGTCTGCACGACTTGTTCACAATAATTTACTACAAAAAAAAAGTTTAGCGAACTCTTAAGCGGGCTATTTAAACACACTGTTATCACAAAATGAAATGGTATATACTTTCTCCCACGTTTCAAAAATCGAGTATTACTATAGTCTCCTACTTGAATTTGCGGCAATTATTAAAAACAGTATGTTTAGCTACTTTACAAATAAGCTTTGCCTCTTTGAGGCAAATCCAACGTGTTCTATATAAATAGTAGTTCTACAGCAAGTTCTAACCCAGTTTTTAAGGGATACCTTACATATTGATCGCTGCCTATAGGTTAGTTAGTTGCTTTCGTTGTTGAAGGCTGCGTTCAGATCCCCCCCAGATGGGAGATGAATAAGTGAGAGAGTGTGATGCACCGGTAATATCCTTTGCTTGTCTTGGGATAACAGGCAGCACTGCCACCTCCGGTATTAAATATCCTACTGGTGCCGCTGCCAGTACTACAGCAGGACACTTCGCTTGGCACAATTTGGAGACTTTCGTCTTCTTTCCTCTTTTCGGCTATTTTTCCACTCACATCTCACAATAAGATCATGGCCGAACGCAAGCGGAACTGGGACAAGGAGGATGACCTGCCGGTTTATCTCGCCCGACCGGGAACGACGGACCAGGTACCCCGGCAAAAATACGGTGGCATGTTCTGCAACGTCGAGGGAGCCTATGAAAGCAAGACCATCGATTTCGATGCGCTGAGCGTCGGCCAGCGAAGTTCCCGGGCCGCCAAAGCCGCAAATAAAAAAGAGGGATCCAAAGAAGGGACGAGTCCAGATAGTGAGAGATGCAGCCCGGGTACAGAGGGGCGCTCTGGGGAGCGTCAGCAGAGGGATTCGGGCATCGAAATAACAACTACCGGGGGAAAGGAAGTCCTGCAGAATCTGGATGACCTAAATGTAAGTGCATCTACATTTAAGTATTTTAATCGTCATCACATTAAGTGGAAACATTGCATATTCACAAGCCACATTTTATGGACTTAGTCAAATGCGTTAAATAAAAGCGTCCAGTCTTGTGGCTCTCATTAAAATGTTCTCTAATTCTGCTCTGATCACTTTTTAATTTCAATTAGCCGATGAAACATTTTATACCAGAGATTTAAGTTTAAAGCCATGTCACGAAGTGTGAAAACACCTGCCGGGTTTATCGGACTATTTGAGGTAAACGGTGTGACGCCACTGCAGAGCCGGCGTGGTTTAACCTACACGGAGTTTCTCGCGCGCGAGCGTTTGGTGGCTGGATCTTGCCAAGCTGCTCCTGCCGGAAGTGAATGAGGATTTCTCCCAGCTGCAGGTATTTCAAACGAAATATGGGGAATGCTCTGAGTGAGAATAAACAGCAGGGATGCCTGCAGCTCAGACAGTGACAGCTGCTACTATGTATTACGGGGAGGGGGGGGGGGGTTACCCTGTACCCCAACGGCTCCCAGACGCTCGGGCAACGTACGGTCACATGAAGTCATTTGATTCACTTATAAATAATACACCGTGGAGCAAGACTTTTAACATTTAAGGGTAAAAACGTTTCGGACAAAGTGCCTCTGACTCATTGTAAATTGTATACTTCTTTCAACCAGGATAAAAGAGGTGGAATGTTCAACCTATCCATAATAATCTAATAAGACTGTTTTATGTATTTATGACCCCATTGAGTGTGTTTTTAGGAAGGTTTTGGGCATCTTCTCTATAACGTAATGCCTTAGAAAATTGAAAAATGACGTGTCATTCACCCACAATTTCCTCTGCTCAGATGGAAGGAATGTGCTTTTCTCAAAGCTCCAAACTAAAAGATGGTTTTAATAGGATATTTGCATTAAAGGGCATATAGAAATCATGATTTTTTTTTAAGTATTTCACTTCAATATAAAGAGACATCATGCACCTTTCTGTAAAATAACAATTAATCGTTGTCTTAAGATTCTACCAAAGACCAAAGGGACAATTTTTAATAAGACAGTTTTCATTTAGAAAACATTCACTAAAATATGGCGCTCATATGAAGGGTATTGTTCCTGAACACTGTTGCACACTTGTCTTGTTTAATCGGACAACAAGGACTACAGGACTGTGGACATATTCAAGGGCAGCTCGCGTTTCCCGATTGACCACGCTGAGATATTTTGATATCATTTCATAATTATCCTTTTCACCAGAAACAAAACCTTTCCAGGTCACCTATAGCCTAAATGTGATCTGTACCTGTGATCTTTTAGTCTACCAGTTTCGCATTGTAGACTAGATGCTGTGTAACTTTGGCGCGATAAGGCGGTCGATTAAGACTTGTTTTGTTGTTAACATGTGTATCAGGCGTTCTGGATTCCAAATGCAAATAGCAAAGCTTTAAAGTACACACTGGAATAGCCCCTCCCCTTTCTAATGCATGACTATGTAGAACCGTTCCGCTCTAATTTCTGGCTTAGCGAATAGCCTACGAAGACATTTTGCATTTGTTTTACTGGTAATAGAAATATATTATAACCACTGGACCTATGCCTATAAATGCATTCATTCTATGGCAGTTTCAAAACGTCTGTGAAGATTTGTTAAGTCACCAATAAGTGGTTAAGTTCGCTTCTTACACACAGATTTAATATCATCCTTAGCAATTCGGCCTGCGGTTCTTTCTGTGGCGGAACCGAGCCGTCTGACTCACAAAACACTGCAATCATGTCGGCCTCCCGCAAGCCAAAGTAAAGCAGGCAGGGATATTTTATAGTCACTGACCTCGTTGCTCCAGAACAAGGAAGTGCATTAAAGGGACTTGAGGATGATTGTGCAATGACAGATCCAGGGTCGTTCAGCGTCCGACAGCCTTCCAAGGAAGCGGGGCCTCGCTCAATAAGCAGCACGCGCTCCGATTGGTGGACCTCATTTTTGTCGCATCCTTAGCGATAAGCAGAGAGAATATTAGGAACCAAACCTGCGTCCTGTCTAACTACAGACTTTGTTGTGCATCTTTTTACATCTTTTTTGTACGTTCCCCCTGCTCTTACGTTATTAAAAGGGGCTTCCCAGCCGCCATGTGGCCAGGCTTATAATTGCAATATTTCATAATAAACACATTTTGAAAGTCTCGTTTTGTTTGACTTTTTTTTCGAGCCGACCTTCTTTCTTCCCCACGTTGGGTCTCTTAGCCTGTGTTTCTTAATGCCGCAACGTATTAAATCCGGATCTTTTCGTGTCATAGGCGCCGGTCGCTTTGAACGCCGATTCTGCTGAAAACAGAGGCTTTCCTCAGACACCACCGGAGTTAAAATAACACAGTCTGCACTTGGTGCGCCTCTGACACGGTTCACGGCGCCTGCTAATTTTGGCTAAGTGCTGCATTATTCTCGCCTCGACTGAGCCTCTTCCACCGATTCTCGTGCGGTGTCGAGCTAAGGACTGCCGTTCGCGCGCCAGCTCTCTATCACTATTCCCGAAGCCAGACAGTGCCAACTGCTTCTAATTACAGTAAGTGTATCTCCTCCGCGCGTCTGGGTTCTGTTCAGCCTCACTCTCCCGCTCTGTCGGGGTATGTGCTCCTCTGCAGGAATCCGCACGCAACCCTACTTATTTAAAAATGATCGGCAGCTGTGTCATCATCAGATGAATACTCGGAATATCAAACTTAATCATATTTGTTCCATATGTGCATAAACTTTCATTTTCCCCCTTCCATTAGTCTTTGACTTGTATGTTTTACCAAGTTCAATAGCATCAGATGCTGTTTTCCCTAACCCCATGATTATGGTATCAAGCCAAAATATTCTCTCTCCTTCTTGATTGTAAAACGGCGAAACTAAACCAGCAGGGGAGCCTGGAAGGCTTTGGTCTCAGGGGGCTGGGTAGTTCTCTGAGGGATGCCACATTTACACTGTTCCCTGCTGGGGACATACACTCCAAACCTCCTGAAATCTGTGTAGGCCGAAGGCCGGAAGGAGCCGAGTACAGGAAGCTAACTAAAGTTCAATCTCACACACACCCATGGCCGTAATGCACAGATGTACACAGGCCTCTCCAGGAGCACAGTCCTAAATATTCCAGGTCTATTGTTGATACGTTCCCCGGTGGCGGAAATTTGAGAGTCACGGTCCATCTGCACCCAACACTCACCAATCCATCCACCATGACGGGTGAAAAGAACAATGCATTGTGGAAAAAGTCGGGAGCCATCCCATCTGTGGGTCATGCTGGGGGTTTGGTCCTCAATGACCTTTGGTGCGTACATGACCGGCTGCTCCTGGCTGAATTGGACCACATTATGGCTGGTCGGATCTACAGCTTCACCCATAAAAGTGCTTCTTGGACTTTGATGATGTCACTCGCTTGGTTACACTGAAGGATACACAACAATGCTGCTTGGACCGAAAGAATAGGTTCCTCATTAAGCAATAAGGGGCTTGGAGGGGGGTAGGGGGTGGCACTGGGGCTGTGGGGGGAGGGATCTCCTTAGACAATAGACACACATGGAAGTTCTGTGAAGAGCCAAACCCCAACAGCTGTTGCCGGCAAGCTAATGTCCCGTATTTCCTCTTTGTTCCATTGAAGTGTCCTTCTGCAAATGTTTAATACCTGAAGCCATAAAAAACACAGAATTCCAAATTTGTAGAATTTTATGATACTTCTCTTCCATTACGTGCCGGTATAAATATGATGATGGCCAACAAAAATTGCTCGGTGGTCTACATTTATGTACATTATTTTTGCAGGAAGTCACTCGGGCAGGAAAAAGGAAAAAGCTGACTGTAGGTAATTTGTAGGCTGATTTTTAGTTAGTTTTTTATGTGAAGTAATATAGCCAAGTGTTTCCTATGAAAATCGTACCATTGATATTCAGGCTGTTAATATACTGTAAAGTAGTTCTTAAGTTACAGTTTTAAATAAATACACTTCTATATTTCCTTACATCTCTTCTTCCATTTATAATAACAGTAGTAGTTATAATAATAATAATAAAAAAATTGATAGTAATAAATTATCCAGTGAATGACTTACGAATCAAATACTGTATTCATGATGATTGAAAAATATGTTACATTCGCACCCTTAGAGTGCACTTGTTTTTTTTTTACGACTTGGGGAGGGATCAAGTCAAGAATCTGGGAAAACCTGGTTATGGGTTAGACCGCAGTCAGTCGATGGGCCTCGCGCATATCGTGAACTCCAGCATCCCCTTTGAGGTGCTTTTGATTCACCATGTTAGCGGTGTCTGTATCTGTCTTCATATACATCCGGAGACACGTTAAAGCCTTCTGTAAAGGAACGTTTCAACAGTTGCATGTAACTGTAATAATAGGATAAAGAACCTTTTAATGGCTATTCAACATGTATTCTGTAATATCCTGCCTCTAAGTATTATGTCTATGCATTCGGGAACTACCTGGGATGATGTCACCATAAATGCACAAAGTTTGGACTAACAGGTGATAACGGTTAATTATTCATGTTGCGGCGATCATGTATTTTCCCCGAAATTAAAATAGCAAAATATCGTTTATTTACACGCCTTTGTCTTGGAAGGCTGCAGGAGCACCGTTGCTATATCGCCCTCTTGTGGGGCGGTAGGCGCATTGCGGGAATTCCGGAGCGGTGTGCGGCGAGGGAGGAGCCCCGCGGATCCAGCGCTCATGCTGAGGATAGACGCTTTTTCACGCTAGCGGCGAAAGGGGTTTTAGCGCTGCATAGAGAGAGAGGAGGCGCCCATTCTCTATTTCTCATCTACGCACCAGCAGCAGAGACACCATCCGGGAAAAAATATATACATACAAAGCACGGATTTTTGCAAACTCGTAGTATTTAGCCGTGAACAAATATGTCTTACCAAGGAAAAAAGAATATCCCAAAGATCACTGTAAGTCAGAATGAATTTAACGTTTAATATGATTGTGAAACATGCAGAAAGCCAGGTGTCATTTAACGTTTCTGCTTTGTGTGTGGCGTTTAGCGTTTTTTAAATTGTGTATTGGCGCTGTTTCCTGCAAAGGTTAATATAACCGTCTGTTATGCATTTGTGAAAGCCAGTTGGAATCGTATAACATTACAGCAAGGGGGTGAATCTCATTGTGAGTGAAACGAGGCGTTTTCTTAAAGGTGACTTGCATCTTCTTTGTTGGGCGCTATCATTTCCATGCTCTGTAAGTACAACGGCAGAGATCATATTGGCTATGCTTCGTTTTATGCTCCTGGCGTTACATTGGGGCTGGGCACAGGCGACGAGACGTATCAGCTGTTAACTATCAAACTATTAAAAATGTCTTTGTAATATGCAGGAAAACGCGATTCTTTAATTGCAACGCAGAGATCCCTTGTAGAAGTACATAACATTTTATGTACAAATTAATTATTTTTCTTATTTTCATCTAATTACATGAATAGATAGGTCTGTTGTATAGAAATTGTAATCCGTATGTGCAAAATATATTTTTGTGGAATATATATGCAAAATTTGTACAGAAAGAGATCGTGGTTGTGTGTATGCCTACAGATATACATATAAACGGTCACAAACGATATATACACGGTTTAGCTAGAATTCCATATACAGATACATTTATTTCGGTCATAAAGTATTAATGCGCCTTCATGTACGACTAAAACTCCGCCTGTCTGTCGTGCTGCTGGGAAAAAAACCCATCGAAATCCCCACGCCCATCCGAGATTAACACAAGACCGGCAGTGTGGCGTTTTATTTTCTGCAAGTATACAATAATAATAAATAACGAAACCGGCTTGGTAGGGAAGGGGGGGGGGGGGGTTAGGGCGGATTGCTGCCCGCAGTGAGACACTCTTTGCGCCGATGTCTGACCGGTGCTGGGTGTCGTTCAGGACCCGGGAGAGTCGCCCTTTGTTTCCGCCCTATTCGCAAATGGCTCCGGGTTGCGCTGGACTCGCAGAATCGGCCTCGCCTCCATACACTCGCCGCTCGGCTACTTCTAATAAACGTGTAAATGGGAGTATTTACAGTGTCCATGGCCGGTATATAATTTAACGGAGGGCGGGTGCATGGGCACCTGCTTAGACTGTTACGCTATAGCTGCAGAAATAAAAGAGATTGAGGTTTTCCTCAAGCAGCACTGTGGGAAATCTAATCAAATATGGAAATTTATGTAATACTTATTTAATACGGTCTGCGCCCCCTTTCATTCTCTCATCGTGTGTTAGCTGATATGCGTGCAAAAAAGTGCACGTTTTGTTTTAAAATTTAAGGTGTTTTAACTCAAGTATGTTATTTCGTAAGACACCCCAGAGCAGTTGTATTACATTTTTTTGTAATCGTAGGGCAAAATAGATTTGTAAGCAAATATGTATTTATACACTGTGCACATGTTTTATACATAAATAAATCAAGTTGGATTATTTTTTATTATGAAAAAAAAAACCTCGGGGGGAAAAAGTCAGTTTAACAGGAAAGCAGAAATAAAAATATTTCAGCAGGTTTTTAGGCGTGGCATCGTCTTTCCCATCCAGTCGCTGCAGCTCGGTGAGGTTTTCATGTCATCAATAATCCCCTCCAGCTGTATCCTGCACGTTAGAGGCGTAGCGACAGCAGCTAAATAAATGGTAATTTTAAAAACGCATTTTTCGTCAGTGCGGCGGGGTTAGGATGGGCTATCGGGACACTGTCAAGAAAGCTGGCTGAGTTGTGCTGGCGGGGGGAGGGGGGGGAACTGCATGCAGGGCAGATCCCCGCTTTTCCGCGGTAACACACAAATTACTGCACCTTTTCCGCAGAGCAGCGCGAACGAGATTTAAGTCATTAGGTGAAATCGATTTTTTTCAAGCGATTCATCCCAATGAGAATTTCCCGAACAAATAAAAAGGTAATAAAATGTAAATAAATAAATACATATAAATAAATCAATTGACGATGGCATCATAAGCGATAACAATTTCAGCATAACGATCTCTGGGCGAGTGTGAGAAGTGAGGAACTTATTTTGATTGGTAAGCTATGCAGTTTTGACATTTCCACAGAAAAAAGTCTAATCTGTCTTTGAAGAGAAAGTAAATATTTTTGTTGCTAGGCAACGCGCTTGAAACTAAGTGGCTGGATCGCATGCCGAGTGATTTTCTCCTTCCATCCGTCTCTCCGCGCCCAAGTTACACATCTTGGCATCAGAACCGGTGTCCTCTGTAATGTTCTGTTGGCTGTATTTTTTGGCTGTTGTGCTTTCCTGCTAGCAACAACAAAAGTCTTCATTCATGTCGCCTTCCAGTCTATAAAAATGGTGCGTTGTATGACCGCATCGTAGTGTATGTCCTCGCTTACAAACCAAAGAATTAAAAGGCGACCATTTTCTTCCCTAACAACCCCAAAACATGTTATATTCAGGGCTTGAAATCAACGTTAAATAAACTTAATTAAAAGAAGCTTACTGGAGTCGTGTAGTAGAACAATGAATGCCTTCCCCAGTTAGGGTTTGATAGCGTTTTAATGACCTTTGGTAAAAACAAGCGCAAAAACCACTTAAGACAAAATTAAACTGTGGTTTTAAAATTAAAATGTGCATTTGAGTTTTTTTTTTCTGCAGTGGAATTGTATCCGGAAACGCGACAGAAGGAGTCATAAATTTAGAATGTACTATTTTTCTTTTTTTCCAAATCAGTTGCAAAATTTGTACATTGCAGGTTAAAAATAAAAGTGCATCATGCATTAATGGTTTTCTAATGCACGGTGGACATCTCGAGCGGTAGGGCTGGCCTGCTGATATATCATACATTAAGCTGTTCTCAGCTTAATGGGCTTTGGGAACCATCTGCATGCAAAGTATGTTGGTGCTTGGCTGAGGTCAGTACAGCTGATCATGGATCATCTGGGGTTTAATGCCAGATGATCACTTAACCACTTTTAAAGCTTCTAATAATCCCACCAGAGCAGGAGTATCGGTCTTGTCTGAATACGCGTCCTTAATGCAAGCTGATGGGGACCATGGTTGTAAAACAACTTGATATCCTCTTATATTCATCCAGCAGTTTTTTTTTCGTCTCCATGCTCCTCTTCCACCAAATAAGAGCACAGGGTCAAAGGTCAGGCTCTGTGCTCAAAATGATTGGTCAGGCCTCCGGCAAGGCCCGCCTTATTTTCCCAGGAACTGTCCAATAGATCTTCTCATCGAGGAGTGCTGACTTGTTTATTTGCTGGGCTGCGACTGGAGTGAGCAGTAGTTACATCCCTGGGGTCGCAGTGAGACGCATGGGAACGTCACTGTTCCCACTGGATCGGGCTGCAGTGCCTCTCTGTAGGGAATCATCAGGGTCTCTGAGCGCTCTGAAGGTCCTGCGGTCTCCGGTAAAATTAGAGCGGCCAACTTTGCCCACAAATTTCAAAACAGATGCACTTTTCAGACTTGAGTCATTAAAAATGATTAACGTCTGTCCTGCATCCTGTTCCTCGACCCTTTGATGGCACTGGACGTTTTCCAGGAGCCAAAAAATAAATTAATAAATTAAAAAAAAAAAAATCACTCGATAAATACATGACTGCAATTTAATCTAATTTGGAATTTAACCTGTGATCAATTACAGAGATTCCGAAGGCTTTCGTTTTTTTTTTTCCCCTTAAAACCTCCTTTTCACTTAACTCCGCCCATTAAGAAATTTATAGAAACACATTAACCTACTAAACTTTATCAAATAAAAATAGATTTTGATATTTCCAGACTTTTAAACCAGACCACGTTGCATGCAAAACGTTATCTAGAGGAGAGGGTGGAGGGAAGATGGGGGATGAGAGGGGCCTGCTGGGGGTGCGGAGGTTTTCCATCGAGCTTCGGAAGCCCAGCACATCGTACCGAAGGGGCCCATCTGCCCGGGAGGTTTCTGTGCTGCGTCTGTGTCTCCTGGAGGTGCCCCCCCCCGATCCACTCAGGTGCCGTCGGCAAGGGGTGAGGAGTGTAGATGCATATTTTATGTTTTTGTTTTAAGGCCGGACGCTGCCCATTGTCACGCCCTGAACAAGCCCCTTAGCATTAGCATAACAAAAGGGGCTAGTGTGGCTCAGCCGCTTCTGATTGGCCGAACGGTTGCTCTCGCTACCCAGCACTGCAAGAGGGTTTTGGGGGTTTGGGGGGG
>JAABNY020000048.1:3560917-3576343 GCA_015164015.2 Brevimyrus niger
GAGAGAACTTAATCAACGACTGATCTGACGACCTAGAATATCTTTTCAAGCAGAGGAAGCTAACAATGGTGACTAACTCACTTCGACAGAAACAAACAGGTCAGCGATCACACGGCAGTTCGGAGGTCGCCTTACTGTGGACCTGCGATCCGTCAGATCCTCCCGCTTCTCACGACAAATTAACACGACTCTGGTCCCCCCCCCCCTCTGGACACGTCCCCTTAGCAACCGCTATGTGGTCCCATTAATTGGACGACCCAGAATTCCCCCGCGCTGGCGTCTGTCCAGAAATGACCCGACGAGATAAAAGGTTGCCTGAAGCCGTTCCTGACAGACGGTTGCTCCCATTACGTCCCAGAAGCCTTTGACGGTTCTCTGCCTGAATCACCGAGTAGAATCTATCAAAAATAACAGGAAACCCTATAGTACATGACTGTGCGCAAACAAAAGCATTGTTTAATGCTAATTACAATATTAATTACAATATAGTTAACTTCATTACACTGCTCATACACTATTTGGCGAACACTCATTTCTGCCAAGAGAACCGGCAGGTACCAGTGTGGCGGGTGCATTTTTTAGAATGTAGATCAAGGACACAGGAGCTCCCTGGTGCCCAAGAGGCCCTGCTGTTGTACCCGTGAGCGACACACTTAACCCGTACAAACAGGTGCAGCCGAGACACACACTGAGTTTCCACCAGCAACGCCGTGACTCAATCGTGCTTCGAACCGTTTGGCAACCGCAGGTGACGATGTGATGCCGGACAGGTAACAGGAGCGGACAGATGAGGTGACTTTCGGGATTTTATGATCGACGAACTTGTCGGTTGTGGTCACAAGGAACTCTGGGAGATTCTGCATCACGTTTCTGTTATTTAATTATGCTGATACCTAACAGGAATGTTTTTTGGCAAAAAGAAAATAGCTATTAATCATCTAAAAAAAAGGGCCAGAAATTCCCTCAGACATGATCAGTCGCACTCCGAACATGCAGATTTGTGCCACAGTTGGTTTACAGTTAGAAGCTGTCACGTTCTACTACAAATGGCATGTTGACTCACCGGTTAGTGAGCCTCGGTCGTAAGATGCTTGGTTCTAACAGGATACTGGAGCACCAAAGACCAAAGAAGTTCATGTTGTACTTAATTTTCTTCAAATCAGAATGGGACACATTCACCAAAGTACACAAGATCCAAGTACAGAAGGCATCTGATTGGACATCTGATTGATGCCTGGACTCACCTCCCATACAATCTGATTGGTTATCTCTCTGGACCAATCACTTTTCATTCTGCCCTCAGAAAATATTTGTCTAACTCCCATGAGCAAAAAAGATGCCCCACGTCTCCTTCTTCCTCCCCACCTCACTAGGCCAATTTATGACTCGATTACCTGTGAGGTATCCCAGCTAATTCTCCTGTCAATGAAGGTTTTTAAAAGCGTGGCGACTCTGCAGTCGGCCAAGGAAACGGCACAGCCCAGAATATTGAGCCGGGCCAGACATTAGGTATTGATCTGGCATGCTCTTAGAAGTACTGCATATAGTGCTTACTCTATTCCCCCCTCCCAGAATGGGTCGATCCATTTCCTGTTCCACAGGTGTCTCCCAGGCTACCAATCAGCCCATAAAAACATTCGAGTTGCAGGCGCTTTTCTACCACACCAGGCACTGCACTATTGGTATTGGTACTTTCAGTACTTTCTATTGGTATTGGTACTTTCAGTACTTCCTATCGGTATGGTACTTTCTTACAAAGCCAACTTCCTCCATGGCGGCCTCTGAAGTCGTCTTTTTCTGTTGACTTCTGGTCGAGTACCGGTACTAAAAGTTGCAGTACCTAAAGTACAAAACCAGCGAGGGCATTTTTTTTGGTTCTTCGAGCCCCGGGTCCTCCTGACCCCATCGAAGTGTCCTTGAGCAAGACACTGAACCCCCAATTGCTCCCGGTGTGCAGGTTGGCGCCTTGCATGGCAGCCTCCACCACCGGTGTGTGAGTGTGGTGTGGATGGGTGAATGTGAGGCATGAATTGTAAAGCGCTTCGGCTAATCGTAAGAGCCATAAATGCCGTCCATTTACCATTTACTTCGGTACTTTGGGTGGGACTTGAAAATGCTTGTCGATTGGTTATGCAAATAGCCTGCCTCTGAAACGCAGTACAACAGTTGTCTCGAAAAAAGTTGCAAACAACGATAACATTTTCGAAAGTAACAATAATGGATGCAAGACCCGGGCTTAAATTGTGATCTGATTGGAAGAACAGATTCAACGGTATCATTTTTTATAATACACTAAAAAACCACTTTAATGGAACAGTTCACCCCAAAACTGAAATAAGATATGTTTTAGATGGGCTTTAGTGTGATCTCTCCATCTAGGTTCTTCTGCTGGGAAATGCCTAGCTTTGGAGATATTGGGTCAGTGGTGTTATTTCCGTGGTGATAAAAGCGCCAAAACGATACTTTTGAAAAATCCAACATGTGTGTCTCTTACCAGAAATCATGACCCAGTTACTCAAGATAATCCACAGACTTTGCAGTGAGAATATAAGAACTATTTTCTTCTACCAAACCTCACGCACCAATCGTAGATTGAAGATACAAGAAAGTTAGCACTAAACGCCCCTCTAAAATATATGTTGTTTGTTTTCAGTTTTGGGGTGTACTGCCCCTTTAAAGACTGGCTGACTCGATTGTGTCTGACTTGCAGGATGGCCAAGACTGAATGGTGTCACAACTCCATGGTCCGGGCATATGGAGATTTTCCAGAGATACTGGTGCAGCAGAAGCACCGCCCCTATCCTTGCTGCATGCATCTGTGCAGCTATCACCGCATGTGTTTAAATGCACGAAATCGTTATATTTCCGTTCCAGCACACCTGACTCTAATTAAGGTAATTATGGCCCTGAACGTTAGCTGATTCCTTTATAATCAGATTTCCAAAGAGTGAAATAGGGGGCTGTGGGATGAAACGGTGCAGAAAGTGATGTCTGGGAACCATTTGGATGGAAACTGCTTCGTTTGGGTAACGACTTGTGGCTATCAAACATTTGGCCACCAGGGGGGGCTCTTAAGTACAGCGTCACAAAAAAACAGCAGCCGGCTGCAACCGTCACCACCTCAGTGATGTAATTCGGTTTTCCCTCATCGTCGCTAACCGAAGGAAAAAAAATATTTACATTATGTTTTATTCATAAGTTTCCTGACTCATAAGCATCTGCGTATGCTGCGTTCTGTCAGAATTCCTTTTTTGCTTTGTCCCAGTGAAACGACTCCAGAAGATTTCTGACTCCTGATAAAACAACTTCGCTCCCCAGTGCCTCTCACTATTATTCACATCTTCTGGACAGAAAGGAAAATACAAGGATTTGCCAAATTTCTGCCTATCAAAGCGATTCCAAGCACGGGAGGAACGGAACCCAAGCCTCCTGCATGACCGCTGCTGGTCAGCCAAAGTCAGCTCACAGATGAATCTACTCCACTTTCTGGGGCCTCGAGGGTCACAGAGACACTTGACAAATCCATGCTCTGCCAAACTCTCCCTCCCCCCGATCTCTCCAGTACCGCTGCCCGTGGAGTTTCCAAAATCTCACACCAGATTAACTTTTATTCTTCTGCTGGCAGTAAAATGGTTGCTAACTTATATAAGACCTAAATAAATCTTCAACATCACAGTTTTGTTTTAGTTTCTTTAGTCTAAAGTCTGCTAATTTATTTTGGAAGAGGCTTCAGGCAGGTACTTTTGTGTATTTTTAACGCATTTTCAGCATCCGCTGATGTGTCTCTAATTCGTTAAGGTATCTCGGGAATTATGGTTGCCGTGGCAGCCTGCCTCCCAGGACCTTGAGCCACACACACCGAGGCAGGAAGAAGGTGGCCATTAGGTTGCCCTGTCGAGGACAGCCTGACCTGGGGGGAGTTCTCGGCCCCGTGCTGGTCACGCGACCTCCTCGCCAGCCTCTTCTTCTTCTTATGAAGGGGCTTTGACTCCAGGATCATCTCCTCCAGCTCGAAGGTGGGGTCACAGTTCAGCCGCCTCCTCTGCAGGGGTCGGAGGGGAAGGGTCAAAAGAGCACGGGTCTGATCAAGGCCCTGCTTGCAGCTGACGAACATCAGCCAGTCCTAAGAAAACAGTGACCGGTCATTAGCTGTCCTTAACAACAGTGACCAGCCATTGGCTGTCCTTAACAACAGTGACCAGCCATTGGCTGTCCTTAACAACGATGACCAGCCATTGGCTGTTCTTAAAGGACAGTCTAAGAGACCGGCCATTAGTGTCTGATAGGGGGGCTGAATAAAGACTTGCATTGGGAAGGAAACTCGGTGTGATCTGTTTACTGAGAACAGCATCCCAGTTCATGTCAGACATGTAATCCAGGTCCTGCAGGTCGGACAGGCAGGAGAGACGTCGGTCCATGTCGAGACACAGCAGCTGTGGGAAAATGGAGTTTCGGGACCAGTCATTGAGAAAACACACTAATGTAAGAGAACCGTGCATTATGACCCACCCGGGCCCTTCCGATGACTGGGGCGAGGCCTCTCGGGCCTTACTGTACCTTTCTGAGCAGGGATTTCATCTCTGTGGACCAAGTAAGGGAGTAGCAAATGGGGTGGCTGCGGAAAGCTTGCAGGATGTCGCTGGACGACATGCTGGTCCGCATGACGTAAGGCCTCTGCAACACGGACACGAGGGGATGCGGTGGAATATCGAGCCAGAAATCCGTTCGGGTAAATTCCTCCGTTCGGTGCTGTGCCGTCACCATGCTACGGCGCTATCGCCGCAGTCATTTCCGGTAGTTTATGGCATTCTTTCAACCCAGTGCTTGAGAGCTCTGAGACACTCCATATTTTGGCTCTCTCCGAGCCACCAGCATGTGATGAATTGATTGTTTGCATCCGATTTGCTGGGAGCTGAGAGGGAGCCAGACCATGGACTGTCTGGGGGGTCCTTGCTGACTGGGTCGGAAAACACCGCCTCATGGTATCACAGTTCCGACACATGGCTGTGACGTTAACTGCCACTCCACCTGCCTGTTGGCGAGCCCAGTGGTAAATCACTTTACCACAGCAGAACCAGGAGTGTACTAGTGCACGAATGAATGATGGCAAACCGTATCCTGGCAGGGGGGTTGGAATGGGGGCTGGCGACGTTTGGCCAAGGTACCTGTCCACGTAGGAGCTCGTAGGAGGTGATGCCAAGGGACCACCAGTCCACAGCGAAGGAGTAACCGGGATGGGTTGCGTCAAAGGGCTGGAACAACTCTGGAGCTGGAATTGCATGATGTGACACAAAGGGTCAGAGGTCAAGGGCAAGTCCTATGTACAAAGCATGTAAACTCACAAGCCATATCTGTGGAATGCCCTATTTTAAGGTAAACTGCCGAATAATTAGGAAAAAGGAGGAAACTGATCATTTACCCAGGTACGCTATACTGAATGTAGACTTTCTCTACAAAAACAAGAAAATTCAACGTTGACTCTTGCCCTAAAAATGACAACAGACGCCGTTTGTCAGCTGTCATGTTCATTCATCAGTGTTTGTTCACTGTTTGTTCATTCATCAAACAGCATAAAAGGAAATTACAAAGTGTGCAACCTCCCCCTTCCGTCTCTGTAGCATGCTTTCTGTCTGGCCCGCCAAAAACTGGCATCGTTCATCACATTTAATCATGTTCGATGAGAGACGCGGGCTAGCAGGGGTCAATTTACCCTGAATTAGAATCCATTTTTAATTCAGTTAGCCTGCTGTGGATCCGATGCCTTGGAAGCAGACAGGCATTGATCCCAATCATTAAGTGAAGCATAATCAAAGATGAGTCATTATCCTATTGGAACACAAAGGCCTTGTCAAAAAGACCCAGGTGAGACCTTAACGGTAATCTAGAGGTTATGGATATGTACCCTGAAACTTAGAGGCGCAAACCCGAGGAGAAATACAATCTGGATGCCCCCAGAAAGTTTTGGGTGATGCTATTGGTTGAAATTCAAAGCAGGAAATTGAAGCTGTGCCATCGACTCGTTTACCCATGTATGGTTTCGTCCCCGCGAGTGACCTGGCCCTCAGGTCATCCTTTACGATGGCGGCAATGTTGAAGTCCGTCAGGTGGGCGTGCCCTATGACAAAATCGCAGGAGAAGTTCACAAGGGCGGATGGAACACCTTGGCAAAAGTGCTGTTGCCTCAGAAAGCATGATGGGGAACGACAGGTGTGCATAGCCAATCGGATGCCAGGCACTTCAACTTCTTCTGACATGTTTTTATGAAATGTAAGATGGCCAAACTACTATTATGGCACACTAGTTCCTATGCTGCTAGCATTCCCTGGGTGCGATTATAACAAAAAAAAGTGGCAACCCTTTACTTAACGAGGCACAAATACATAGTAATAACTCAATTACTACTGAAGTAAAAATCATGAACAATTCATGAACAAATCATGAACAGATACAGTTGCTACTTCAGAGAAACGTTGCGCCGCAATTCATAAATAAACATGCGAAGGCTGGGAATGTCACTCGGACAGTTTCTACGGGCGACGGTGCACTTTGATTTCTTCAACGCCACCAAATCGCCACGGCGTGTGACCAGACCCGTTTCACTAGCTGCTGACTGAACACACTGCAGGACCACGACTGCTGAATCCTCTGACCCAGAGCTGCTCCCCTGCGGAGTGGCAAGCGGCCCGGTGGGGGGTAGCAGCGGATTAAGGCCGTGTGTCTGCACGCTTTTGTCTCTACCCCAACGGCGAAAGAGATTCTCCTTGAAAAATGGGCAGAAAAAACACTAACTGTGTACATTTTGTTCAGTCACCAGACCCAAGACGCACTGTCTGTGCTTTGAGCTTAACACCTTGTTTGATTCATCACTGTGATAAAACTATTTTTTTTTACTTATTTCTCTTTGGAAGACTGAGATTAATTCGCGGAAACACCCCAGCCTACCGCAACGATTGGCGTTTCCTCTCCTCCCTGCATGTGCCAGTTCACGAGGGGCCAGTTCACGAGGGGCCAGTTCACGAGGGGCCAGTTCACGAGGGGCCTGTCTCCCCTGGATGCTAGTTACTCCGATAGGCGGATTCA
The DNA here is from genome assembly GCA_015164015.2 of Brevimyrus niger. Lineage (NCBI taxonomy): Eukaryota > Metazoa > Chordata > Actinopteri > Osteoglossiformes > Mormyridae > Brevimyrus > Brevimyrus niger. The sequence goes on from JAABNY020000048.1 coordinate 3,567,998, forward strand.
TTTTCAAATGCGACCCGCTTTCTACCCCATGTGACATCAGGCAGAAAAGCAGGCCATCTGTGCTGAAGGGATCAGTTCGGCGTTCCCCCGGCAGACCCACGTGGGTCTCCGCGTTCGGGCTCGGCTAGTCGGTCTGGAATCGGGAAGCGGCGGTGTGCTCAGTGATGGACCTGAGCACAGCTGAACGCGTGGCTGCCCGCTTCGCTTCAAAGCGCCACAGCTCAACAGGATGCTGGAAATTATAATTCCGTAAGAACATCAGCAGGGCTTTCCAGGCCAATGCCTCAGGGCAGGAGTACAAACGCACGCAGGCTCTGCAAGAAGAATAAAACCTGCAGCCCCAGGGCTACCAGTCCGCATGAAACAAAGGGGGGCTTGTCTTCTCTCTTTTATTTCATCCCATCCCGCAGCCCCCTCTGCAGCATCTCTCGGGCTGTTTTTTTAGCTCCATCACCCGACCCTGGAAGTGAACTGAGCTTCGTTAGGCACTCCGCGCCCCCTTCGTTAACATTCCCGCGGGGCCCCATTCGCGTACGATTGGGTTCCGCTCCGGAGGCCGTAGCGGTGGATCAGTCTTGTTACCGCGACGACACTCGCGCAGGTGGCGGAACCCTGCTGTGACACGTCCCTCGTCCCATTGGCTGTCTAGCAGGACGCTAGACAAATGGAGCCCGCTCCTCCCTCGCGACGGTAGCCCCCGCAGAGGGCTTGAAGCAGGTTGATGGCGGCGGTATCTGGTCATGAAGACACTGCTCTGCATGGGTTTCACAAAAACTTACCGTGTTCGTCCAGAAGAATATTGTCTGGTTTGATATCCCTGTGAAGACACACAAGAGCACTTATGTTAGGTGGGCTACAAACATCCATCCTGGCCGGGATGCCGAGAAGCTTCTTTCCATTCCCATTGAAACCGGGATATATTGTGGACCGGTACCTACATGCATGCACGCTACACAACAGCACAGCTAAGTCAAATTAGCTTAGGCTCACTGGGATGACAAATGCTACAAACTGTATCATGCCACAAAGAATCCAGGGTGCAAAATTAATTGCTTAAGTGTTTTTATGTTGTCGTGGCTGTTATAAAACATTCAAATTACATTTATTTTGGTTATAACAGAGCAGCCCTTAAAACAACAATGCTTTTTAACACCAGTGAACTGTGCACTATAGAACTTTAAGTGAACTTTTATACAAACAGCCCGAAGTCTCCCAGAATTAGGCGCCATCCGACGCATCAATGGATCTGTGTATTGTTAGGAAAACCAGTTACTTAACTGTGGCTGTTTGAATTGACTCAGTTTTCTCCCTGCTTAAAACCCAACACTCCAGAATTTAAGTACCTGCCCATCCCCGCCTCTCTTAGAGATTATGCCAGGTGTGCTTGTGCACTGGAACTTCGGCTTTGTCAGAGTCACCAGCCGTGCCTTTTGCCGGGTAACCGAACCCAGATGATTCGGTGTATGACCCAGCCTTCAAACGCTCCGTAATGAAGACCTTCCTTCCCCCCAGGCCAGAGCAGCATCCGGCGGCGGCAGCAGGTGTTTTTCGCTATGAACCTGCGAGGGAAGCTGCCGGGGGAACGGCATCGCGGTGGGATGAGTCCAGACCTGCCCGTCTCCATGGCGACAGCCTCGCGCAGCGAGTTATGCTTCTTAGTTGAGGAAATGGCAATAAAAGCACAGGGAGCGTAAATTCGGGTAATGACGTTAGGGTCATGTCTCTACCAATGTTGTGTGTTTGTGGGGGGGGGGGGGGGGGTTGGGAATCCCTATCAACGCTGAAATCAAAGTTACGCCCTTATCTGTAGCCCAAAAAATTCCCAGTGTCGTTGGAGATTCAGCTTGTTCTATTGCTTTTCAGATTTGAAGCTTACACTTAGGCACAACGAAAACGTGATGTTTTTCTAATTATCCTGCATTTAGTGAAAACAGATTTCGATTCATTTCTAGCTTGTGTGTTCACAAAACTGAAGGTGTCCATTCATATCCCACACAGCTGAGAGACACGTGACGGCCCACGACACCAAGGTGGGGCCCAAAATCGCTCCACGGAGAAGGGCCACCTCACGAGATGGAGGACGCCCCAGGACGGGAACGCTGCCCCCTGCGCATCTCGCTTGGTGCGTTGAGGAAAGATTCACAGCCCGATATTTTCCGAACATCCTGAAGACCCTTGACATGCGGTCTCGGCGGTCTTGGTCAGAGAGTACGAGAAAAAGGTCAGTCTTGTTGCACTTAATGAGGTGACATTTCCTTCAAAGGCAAAGGGAGGATAAGAAAAAAAAACAATTTAATTTTAAAGGCCATTGCCCAATTCATCCAGCGCGAGGACGTGCTGAAATCTCCCAAGTTGGGGTGAATAGGGGCGAAAGGTTCTGGTTTTTCAGGTCTGATAGACAGTCTGGAAAATTCGCGACCACTAAGCACATGCATCGCTGCTTCCCGACCATAAGACTATGCCTCAGAACAGATGGAGAATACTGATGGGCTATCACACCTCCACGCTTCAGATGGGCCATGATTACAGCGGGCAGAAAATCGCAAGAACTGTACGAGAATTATAACATTGTAACAGGAAAGAGAAACGCCTGCATTATTATTCTTCCCATTTTCCCGCACATTGTTCTTTCGCCCCATTTTCCAGTTTTCGAAAAGAAGCGTGCTGCACGTCAATAAAAATGTAAGGCATGAATTGAATTGTTCTGTCACAATAACAGCAAATTACTAAAATGACAATGAGACACAAGAAGAAAACAGCTCTTGATGAAAGAGTATTTTTTTTAAACAAGGACAAATGTGCAGTTTCATTCTCGGATGTACGCTGAACCATCATTTGAAGTGTTTAATTATTATTATTATGACTGAAAAGGTATAGCACGTTACATTTTTTTGCGCAGCACTAAAAGCACGAGCCCATAAAATGCATAAAAAACATAAAAGCATGAAACCGCAGCCTATCAAAGCAGCAGCGGGTAGCTTGGGTCACACAAGGCTGCGAATCAATGACAGAAAAATGATTCAAGCATTTTATATGGTTTATTTACATACTATTTATTTACAGACGCACCAAGGAATGACTCCCTTTGCTATTATAATGACTAGAAAGTACTGAGTCATATTCTGCCTTTTAATTTTGCTGAATAATGCAGCTGTTGTCTGGCATTTGTAAATCTATTATGTGTCACCCGAGAATCATAAGTTAAGGGTATCATAATCATTAATCAGTGAAAAGACTACCGCTATTGATTAGCAATTGAAAAATATGCCTGCCACGACCAAGGCTTTATTCCCTGTTGTTTTGAACTACAGCTGAGACGTCTCGTTCCCTTTCATCTTCTCCCTGCACCCCCACCATTGCAGACTGTGAATAACTGAACAGACAGCTAGTGAACAAAAAAATGGAATTACTCTGGAATATGATTAGTGCCCTCTTTATTCTGCTCGCTGGTGCCATCTGGTTGAAAAGCACGAAAGTAAAGTAAACGGAACTTCTGGTTCCCCTGCAGACATCGTGATGTAATGATGGCTGTTTCGAGAAAGTAAACCTTGCTGTTCTTCAACTCTGACTTGGAAACAGTGTCATTCAAGCTCCAGTTCTATGCTGCTTGCATCAGCGGTGCCGTTAAACATGCGTGTGCTGTTTGTGTGGGGGGAGGGTCGGGATCACCATCCAGGGGGAGATGATAAGGGGTCTACACAGGTATTTTTCTCCTGTTTTCCCCACCTGATCCTTGTCGACCCAAAGGTAAGTCCGTTCATCTCTCGACGACTAGTTACCCATGACGGGAATTGTCCCGGTCCCAGTCGGCAAAGCCATGAGCTGGGGTCAATTTGCCTCATCCCCAGTGGCAGAGCGTCATTTTTCTCTCATTCTTGTCCCCCCCCGAGAGTGACTTCTCCGGGTTGCGATGAAAAAGTGAAACACCCACACTATTCTGGATGGTACTTTACCATCTTCACTGTATCAAGTGGTCCTGTCCCCCCCTACAAGTTCTAGGACAGAACTCAACGTACTCACCGTGGATAGATCAAATACAGCATCTGACAGAAACAAAGGATTACATCACTGCTTCAAATAAAATAGTTGGAAGCTGCTTTTGGACAAAAGTGTTAACTAGCCAAGCAAGTGTAACAAATCTTTATCAGCAGGACAGCATGCACCCTGCATTGTTTCTTTTTTTTCCCAACGATGAGGAGATATGGTTGTCACGGATACTGACGGCCCACGGACCACGTCTCCCGTCCTGCTTTCACGCTGTGCTCCGTGAGGTCCCAGCGTGTATCTGCTTTCACCCATGGTTGATCTCAGAGTGACCTAACCCTTGAGGCGATTTGCAGTGACGTTCAAGAAACTTCTGCCGGCTTGCTGAATGCGCAGCAATATTGCCGCTCCCTAAAACTAGATTTGCACAAGAACCCCATGAATTATCACACAAATGGGCTGAACACGTGCCAAATATATATTTTAGTATAGGATTGTGCTACCAAAATGAGTCTTTTAAAAGAGATGAACAACTCAAAGACTGTTAAGCGGCGGACACACGGGAGCAGAAATGGATCCTTGATGAGGTCCCTTGTTTTGCATCCCTATCTGTGCTTCTCTCATTGTCTCTCTGCTCCAGGTTTCCATTGCACTGATGGGACCTGCTATGTTTATACCCTCTAGAGGTGCAAGGCGTGCTTCTGGGAGATTTTCTAGCTAGCTGTTTATCGAGCCCCATGGTTTTAACAATGCTAAAAATGACCTTCCAGGTGAAACGCAGCTTCTCAGGATGCTCGTCGTGTGATCAAACTAACTTGAGGCTAGTCAGGCAATGGCAACTCTGAGGAGAAAAGTGATTTTTGCCTGTAAACACCTTCTGGAGACATGGAGTAGGTAGCGTGTGTTGTTTGTGTGGGAGAGGAGCCGGGGAGTGGAGGGGTCAGTTCAACCGATCCTCTTGGTTCTTCTCTCGCTTGACTAGTCCGACAACCTATTAGCTGGATCTAATGGCCTCATTACATCACTTATCCCGATGAGCAGGGTAACTGAGACAGCAGGCCAGTCACCCGATCCTTCTGTCATCCTTCTGGAGGACTGTGAATGTGAGTGGGGATCTCAATAGGCCTTTTGTGTGACTTCCCCTGTGTACCAGTCCTGGTCGACTGTATGCTGTTGTGCACCTGCCCTACTGAGATAACACCTCATGACCCTCGCGGACGCTATCTGCAGTGCTTTTGGGTGCCTACGCTCGTTATGCTTATCTGGTATGGTTTTGGAAGTGTTTGGGTAATGGGGGAACCTTTGATGATACAATAACCCGCAACAACAAAAGCAAGCTATACAAAACAGTCATTGTTTGGCCCAGTGAGGTCAATAACAAGCCTTATATCTTGGTGTGAAAGACGGTGTTGCTTGTGTAAGTCTTTTGTACTGTGGGGCAAGTCTTCAGCTATTCTTCTAAGGGACGTACGTCTGACACATCTGACAGTGTGTTGATTAAAGCGTTGAGTTGTTTCCTGCGGTAAACATTTGGCTTTAAAATGAGGAGCCCAAGCGGAACCTGGATCTGAATTGAGGTAGGTTATGCTAAAAATAATTTTTCAAGTGTAAAAACAGTGACTGAAACTAAAACAAGCCAAACAGATGCCAAAACGTGGAGGAAAGACAAAACCAGACATGTCTCGAGGCTGAAAAGAAGAAACGACCTCATGAGTGCAGATTACAGGTTTTGGGTCTCATGTCAACTGGTATCCAGGCTATCGAGCACAAATAAATTAAAAAAAAAACACCAATCTGTACACCTGACAAAGGTTGATGAAATGTAAACTGTGATGAAACAACCACACCTTCCTCTCCATCAATCTGTTGGCCCGTGATTGGTCAATTCCTAAAGTCTGAAAAAGTGCTTTGAAATGGCACCGTATTTATAAGCTGTTCACGTGTGGGGACGGCAATAGCTGCATCGGGCATAATTACCGCAAATTTTGACAGCTAGATCGTTGACATTTCTTAGCACCTTTTCATGCCAACAGCAATCCTAATTAGAGGTGTGAAAGGACAGGGATAATTAAAAGCAGATGTAACTATGTGCTCGTCCAGCACGTCATGTCACGGGAGACTTTGCGGAAAAACACACCAAGGGAATTTCATTTAAGAAAAATACAAAAAAAAACAAAAAAGGATCTAGCTAAAAGATTTTGCGCACTGTGTGGGGAGGGGCATCATACCTATGTGTTAGGAAAATTACAATGAATTGGCACAGTTTTAGGAATTATATCTGAAAGAAGTGAATTAGGGACCTGTAATGGGTATCTAATGTCATTATAATACAGCGTCAACAGATATGTTGTGACATCATTTGAACTGTGAAATAGGACAGCACGGATCATATAATAAATATATTTCAGACTTTCTTATCATTGGTTTTCATCACCCTTTGCTGTCATATTGTTGCACCCCTGACTCGTACCAAGCAGAAGCATGGTTCCCCGACCTTATAAACACTGAGCTGTCAGCTTCTATGATTCACAGGGAACAGTGCAATGGGTAACTTTGTTGCAATGATGAGACAAAATTACAGGCCATTATATAGCACGTTCAGAGCCCCGTAAACTCGACTCTCTGAGTTCAAGTCGGAAACTCGGAGGCTTCTGCCGGAGCGTACGGGAGGATTCACAAACACGCTCTGCATTATTTACAGCGCCCGGCTCGTCGCTAAGGCCTATTACACCCCTGGCTGTACCGCCTTCGATGGAAGCTCCCGTCAGCCGAAAGCCGTCGTTTCTCCGCGGTTTATAATAAGATCACATGCGGAGCTCGATGAATGACACGTGGAGATTCTCCTGCCCATGGAAGTTCATCCCTGAGGCTGAAGCAAGGGCTGGACTGAGTCTGTGACTTGGAAACTCCAATGTGTTTCAGTCCCCACCTGTTCCCGATTAGCTACACACGCTGTTGCAGTGTGGATTAGCTTAGCGTCGGTCTATTACGACATAGACAATGCCCTGGAAATCAGGTCTTGGAAATCAGGCACACAGTTTCTTTACATTGCTCGGCCCATGCAATAGGTTCAGGCAATATTGCGGTATTATTAGTAAAAAAAATACTCCTCTGTCTATGAAAATAATACCTGTTTTTTTATTATTCTGTATCATAATACACACATGTAATGCGCCTTGGGGTGATTCGATCGTACAAGGTGCTATATAAAAATAAACTGAGTTGTAGTGAAGTTGTTTAGGAGCTTTGAGCCATGAAAATGAATTAAAAACTAAATTCTTGAAAACTGTAGTCTATAAAAATGCTCATAAATAAGCCGCCCTAGAAAAAACTTTCAGCAAGAAATGTGTTGATTTTAAGTGGCCTAGATACACCTGTTACTGATCCGTCCAACCATTAGACTTTCCCTATGATGAAACAACGACATGAAGAATTTTCTCCAACAGACACAAGCCAGGTGGATATAAAAAGCTTCCAAAGGTACTGAGGATCCCAGGGAGCGTCGATAAATCAACTCCCAAATTATGGAAAACAAATAAACTACCCACACTGAGCAATGGCTTCTAAGGGACCAAAACCAGCCCTCAGGGACCGGTGATATCTCACGGTAAGGCACTGAGCAGTAGCTAATAATGACACAAATCTGGCCCGCATGAAGGGTGCATTAATCTAAAAAAATTAAAAGCAAATTAAAATGAATACAGCTAATCATACTCTGCCACGATCATCACTGCAAATCATGTTGGGGAAGCTCAACTGGGCTTAGAAAAAAAACTGAACATGGCACAAGGCTATTAATTTTGTATCACGACATTGCGGCATTGGTGTCTTCAAAGCGCTTCAAGGCGGAGTGCACTGAGAGAATCCACGTGGGACGCTGAATTCGGTAAATTCAACACGCATAATATCACCCGTGCTATCTGCCTTTTAAGGTCACCTCACATGCAGTGCCTTGTAACAGAGTTGTAAACATGTAAAGAACCATTGCTCTCCCTCACCGCAGTGAATGGGACGCACTGAAAAACAAAACGGCTGGCAGGTCCTGGGGGGGTCGTATCAATCGGCCATTTAGTTTGCTTAACCTCCCTATATTTCCCTAGGGTGGGGCGGGGCCCCAGGCTATACCCTGGAATGGTCACCGACTGGCGAACTTGTTGTGTTCTGGACCCTGCCAACTTTAAATTATTAGTTTAATTCCCTCCAAGCCAGCTCGATGGGCTGAATAGCCTTCCCCCCACTGCACAGCACCAGTGCGGCACCAGTGCGGCACTACAGAGAATAATTTTTCACTGGATGTACTGCACCTTGGTTTCACGTTGCAGACGGAACCTGGCCCTTTGGGGAACCCAGGCCTGTGCAATG
>JAABNY020000048.1:3586735-3603474 GCA_015164015.2 Brevimyrus niger
TGTTAGCCCACGTGGTGGCGGGGTATTTGTCCCAAAACGGCCGCCAAAGGCCCCCCCCCCCCCCCCCGCCTCCCACGGTTCAAAGCCCTGTTGGCACAGCGAAGCCCAGGAGGACCTGAAATTATTTGTAATTTGGTTTAGCACGCCCTGTCTCTTCCTGATCGATGTGAGTGTTAAGATGCACCTCAGGTAATGAAATCTAGACCAGATCTTTTGAACGTTTTAACAAAATCAGCGCTTGCGTTGAAAAGACCAATAAAAACATATGTGAATATGGTCTTTTCATTATGCGGCCATATTTCATCTCACAAAGACAAATGAGTCATTATGTTTGCAGTAAATATCCTATATCTTATGTTATACATAGCCAGATAAGCAGCGTCTTAAGCTTATATCATATGAACTGCATCCTAGTTAAGTAAACAAATAAATAAGCGGTAAACAAATGCTCAGTCTGTAAAGGTATAAATTCAGCCTTGAGCGTGACGGGGATAATTAAATTTTCTGCACCCAGATGGTCAAAACAAAACAGGGAGCGTGGTATGATTCCAAGGCCAAACTAAATCCCGTGTCTCTGGAGCGGATACGGCTGAATGCCCCCCGATTTGAAACGTCAGGTCAATTTTAAGGTTTCTGCCTGACTGACAGGATGCCATCAGTCAAAAGGTAATGCCTATTCCCAGCTGGCATCAGCCGCAGTTGGCACCAGGGTTGCGGAATTTCAGCAACCGCTGTTAAAAGGAATAGGGGACATTGGCCAGGATGCATTCACAGGGGCCGAACAGTTACAAAGTCATATGCAGCCTCAGTTCCGGAATATGCCAAACATGTGAGTGGATCACTGTCACCTGATCTACAATGACAGTTGCAGGGAAAAGGACCCCTGAAGAAAGGGGGAGGAGTCAGTGAGGCAACTTGTCAGAGCAAGACGTAAATGGTGTCAAACACTAAAAGAGGCCCAGAGTCTTTTTTGTGAATAATGAATGTGTGCTTTTTCAAAGCAGACACCGCCACCAGAGGCTACCTTATTAGCAGAACAGTACCACGGATATTTACCAGTGCTGATGTATTGTTTTTTGCAAAAAAATCAACGCACATCTGATTTAATTCTACAATATTAATATATTGTTTTATTTATCAGACAATATACATTTTCAGACGGGGTGACCAGCCAGTCCTTGGGGTAATTGAGGGCTAATTCATGGGCCTAAAGGTGAAATCACTTTGCCGACCCTGGGCTTTGAACCAGCAACCGTCTGATCACAGATACAGCATGTTGTCTTGCTGAGCCAAACCATATGGAAAGGGGGTAAAATAGTAGGTAAAATAGTAGATTTGATCAATTCAGAAGGGTCAATAAAAATTTAATACGAAGGTGTTTTTTTCTCATGATTATCATCTTAAATTGGGGGTGGTGTGTAGCTCAGTGGGCTACGTCCCTGTACCAGAAGGTTGTTGGTTCAAGCCTGGTCTTAGTAAACTAGTCACGTGTTTCTGACCCCTTGGACAATGTCCATAACCCCTTGGGTGGCTGCCCCTTCACTGTGACCCCACCCTCACCTGTATGGGCCAAAAGCGGACAAAGAATTTCCTCATGGGAATTAATAAAGTGTCACTATTCTATTTTAAATGGTCACCTTTAGGTGTTAAGTGTCATAGCAGAAACTGGGCAGAAAACAAAAGATTCACTAGCATCCCCCGAAACAGGAGCAGGGCAGCTGAATGCATAGAACAGTGTAAGTGACTATAGAGGAAGTGATGTCACGTGTCACATTGTTGTACTAGGAGGCCGAGAGATCACAGCAGTTCCTCTTAAGAATGACAATGGAGCGTGAACAGATACCTCGATCCCCCAGTCCTGTTTCATCACAGCCCAGCAGCCGAGAAGCAAAGCCGGGCTGCCGTACTGAGCTATTTCAGGAGCCTTCAGAACTCAGAGCCTGGGAACTGCATGACCTCACTTACAGTCTGTGTTCAGCTGAGGCCATCGCACAACAAAGAGGGGATTCCTGAGAGACAGGGAGTCGAGACGAGAATTTCAAGGAGTACTATCGAGCAAAACAAAAAGCGTGCAGGTTTGATTGATTGAAAATGTATTATTTCTGAAAGGCAAACAGAATACACTATTTGGGTCAAATTGTATTGTATAAACTGGCAACACTTGTATACTTGACGGGAGCATGAATAATGTAGTCGCACAGCCTTAGTGCGTTAATCAATCACAAATGAAGTGTTAGTTATGTACTGATTCCATGTTTGTTCATCATAAATCAATCAGAATGGTTCGGCTATTTCACGCAGTTACTATATTTGCTCATGATTTGTACTTTAGTAGTAACTGAGTTACTAAGTTAACCCTCATATGCGGTAGCTATTAAAGGCAACAGTCTATCTTTTATTGTTATAGGACAAAAGAAATTCAGTGCTTGCCCTGTTGGGGCATTAGGGCCAGACAAGGGAAAACAAACCACGCATTTCTGCAAGTATAACGTTCGCTGTGAACACGTGATCAGACCACGTTTGTGCTCTGCGGCTCTATCGGCGCGTTGTCTGGCTTTATCTGTTGTGCTTCCTTAAAAGAACGTCTCAATGGCTCTTCTGCACGGCGATTCAGCTTTATGTCGCCCAGTAATAAAGAGAAGAATGCTTCTCAGCTTTGCCTTTCATTTCTGTAATTAAGGGGAAAAACTGAGGGCTCCAGAGAAGGGTCGCCGTATCGATTTTAGGGCAGCCAAGCTGAGCTTCGCGATACGCGGTCCGGCGAGCCAACAGCTCTATTACTAATTAAACGCTTGACATCTGAAAAATTGCTACGGGCACAATTCCAGCTGCTTTGACCGTTTTTCCGCCACCGTTCAAACCGAGCTTGACAGGTATTGTAAATTTAATAAAAGCGCGCAGACGCCCATCCCGCGGCCATAGTGTCCGCATCACACATCTGCTCAGTGATAATTATGGTCTGGTGATCCTGACCATATCCAGAACTAAATGCAGTGAGTCTGGCTTAATGTGATTTGATCTCTGCGACTCATCCAATAATAGGCTCAGACAAGAGTAATTAATTAACATCAGTAAACCAGCGGACAGAGATATTAGCGTGAGACCAGACTGGAAACCAATGCTTAATGCCCGATGCCGGCTTTTCCTTCTACCATAAAAACACGGCCACATTCTGTTCGTATCTGCTAACTACTCTCTTTATAAATAAAGCTAATTAGTCATCATGATCATGACTAAATGACTTGAATGTCTGATCCCGAGCCAAAGCAAAGCTCATTTCAGTACACTTACAGCCGATAAAAAAGCAGTAACAAGCAATGCATAAAAATCATTTCATTTCCCTTCAATTTTAGCACCTTAAAGTGATAATGAAGCATGCACTTGCATTTTACACACATAGTTAAAGAGAAAAGCAAGTAAATCTATACCTAATAGAATTAGAAAGGGGTGACTTGACCTTCAAGGACAGAATCACATACACAGTCAAATAAGCACACTACAGTGTAATACTATATAAGAAATACACAACATCATTATGTGTTAACTTACAGACAACTCCTACTCACAAACGGACTGCCATAAAGCATATTATATCTTAAAAATTGGCTAAAATCCAGTGGGTTAATACACTACTACGCTTGTGTGGCTTCAATGCCTTGTTGGCTTGAGGCCCAGTACAGTACCGTATGCAGTAACTTTGATTTTTCCTGCATAATTCAAATTATTATGTATTGTATTGCTACTTTTTCAACTCACCTACAACATAAAGATGTGTGTGTTTGTTACTCCAGCGTATTGCCAAGTTTCCCAGATCAGAAGCAGCTCCACTTCATCACAAGGCCCCTGGGGGGTAGGGGGGGGGGTGGTGTTCCCTGGAGAGACCAAGGGCTTTTTTGCTGGAGAAGGTGCTGTTTACGCCACGGCCCTGTAGGGGGCTCCACTTACATGCTGTGCTCTGAGTCATGAAGCCCCGTTGCCTACCCCCATGCTTACCAATCACTATGGGACCTGTATCTGAGCCCCTGCTATGCTCCTAAACGATCTTCATTCCATCTGATGACGAAAATAACTGTAGTCACCGTATGCCAGACTCGCACCAGGTGGGACGGAGAATGGATCCTGGTACCATGGGGATGAGGAGAACTTGGGTAGAGAATGATGGAGAGCGGTGAGGACGGAGGAAAGTGTTTGAGGTTCAGCACAGGGGAAATACACAAAGAGATGAAAAAGGCAGTGGGATGAGGAAACTGGATCTGGCAACCCAATATACACATGGGGTCTGAGACAAAACGTCAGGCTATTTTATGTCGTTGACAATTAAGACCGGATGAAGGACTGGCCTGTTACCTGACGCTGCCCCACCCAGGGACGACCACACCCCTCCCCACTTACGGCCATACATGAACACACAGAATACAAAACGTGATTGTGAAATGAAATGAAAAATGAAATGGAAAAATGAAATGGAAAAAGCATCATCAAACGAAAAATTAAATGATTTTTTTTCCCCACGGCAAAGATTCCTGGTTGCCTGCCCATGACCCCCATCCCTAAATCTGCCAGTGGGCTCTCCCTCTTCATCTAGCCCGGTTAAATGAAGCCACTGGATGCTGCAGAGGTGGAATGAGGGCAGCCCTAGCAGCGGCGCGGCCCACGCCAGCCGGCCAGCTAATCTCCGCTATCGCCGACCTTGGGCGTCTTACTCAGGACAGGCCCAGCCATCTGACTCGGTACCCAGCTGCCTGTAACCTCTCCCCGGATATAGCTGGCTAGCTCCAAGCCTTAAAGTGCTACTAAAAGAAGTAACCTTTCTAGTCCCTTCGGATTATTCTACTTGGATGCGACCCAGCACCCCCCCCCGTATCTACTGTGACTTACACTCAGAAAACACCGCTATTAGCTATTCAGGTCCGAACGTCGGTTTTTGTGCCACTGAAGTTGCTTTTTTTCCGTTTCTGTTTTTTCAGGCGTAACACAGACATTTCGCTTTAGTACGACTTGTGCTCCGAGCCCCGTTCAAGCACATTAAGCTCTTCCGCACAGCAGACTGAAGCCAGCCGGGTCTGAAATTTAATCGTGACATAGATTCCCGGCGCGGTTCATTGCCTCACTTGTCGGAAATTCCCAAAAAGAGATTCAAACCGACCAGAAGTTGACCAGGAAGGGGTGCTCCAGGTTTTGCATGATCTGCAGCTCCTTGAAGACGTTCCGGACCTCGTTGCGCTCCACACACTTCAGCTTGTTCATGTACTTCATAGCGTACATCTTCTTGGTGTCGTTCTTCTGCACGATACACACCTATGAGGACAGAGATGAGTGTACAGAGAATCGGTGCCTTTAGCTGAGTCATTGAGGCGACGACCGGACCTACACGCATTCTGTTGTCCACTATGACTGGGGGGGGGGGATCTAATCTTCAGAGGTCGTTTTCATTTTCAGACTATTTACCGTAACGCTCACAACCGACATCTGCTTTGTGAAACAGGGAGTCACGGAGAATCGCCTGCACACAATATTTAAATGTCAGGCATACGGTCGGCACAAAAATAAACACAGATGGACACAATGAAAATAAACATACAGATTATAAAAGGGTAAAAATGTGTGCCTTTGCTTGTCACTGGGGTTGTGCCCTTGTAATTGTACCTGTTAAAGTATAGAAATGGACTCTGAGGAACATCCCAAAGGTACAAACAGCATTAATGTACCATCAATGGTGCAGAAATATTCCTCAAAGTCCATTTCTGTACCCTATAGGTACAATTACGTACAGCTAAGGGTACAATTGCCAGACCCTTCAGGGTGCAGCCCCAGAGACAAAGGTACAAATTTTTACCATTTAATCATGTGTATTCGCTTCCCGTATTCAAACAGCATGTAAAATATTCAGACAACATTCCGCGCCAATAAAGATATTTCGTTTCCAGCTATAAGGAACACACAAGCTTTAATAATGATGAAAATCTGTAATCTGACCATAATAGAGCTTCAGTAATACATTAAGTTCCCTGTTTATTTCTGATTAGTTTATGCTTCTAAGGTTATTCAGTTCCATTGAGCGTTCATTTCCGTCTGTTTACACTATGCATCATGTCATTTAACGCCGGTTTGTGCTGAGACTCACTGCATGTTTGCTTCAGACTGAATGTTTATCCTTCACTAAAGCACTCCCAGAGTTTGTGTCACTGATAATAAAAGTCATTTTGCCTCTTCATGAGATGAAGTACTTATTTGCGTGCAGTACTTACAGTATTTACATTACACGAGTACAATATCAATAATTACGACTGTCGAGGTGACAAAAAAGCTGGTACTCATATTTCACAGTATTGAGTAACACTTTACTTGAGGGGACAGAAGTAAGTTACTATTTTTAGTTACTAAATAAGAGCACACTATTATATTATTTGTGCCACCTCAAATAAAAAAAGAAGTTGTGTCCTGTTTTGATGTGCTTTCGGAAAATGCGTTTATTTTGAGAGGCGCCTTTGCGTGAAGTGTAATCCAATAATAACGAATAAAGAAATGTCCATTAAGGATCATTTATTATATGTGATCGAGAAATCGAAAAAGCAGCCTAATGAAAATCACTGGACTACAGCACCTCACCTTTTGTACTCGGGTTAAATCGATTACCCATTGAAAGGTAATCAAGGACCTAATCAGGTATTAAAATGCAAAATAAAATGAAGACAATATTTGGGGGACAAAACAACCTGCCAGGCCTCGGTTGAAAGTAAAATTTGTTATGTAAAGGGTACAACTATTGTAAAAATTAGACAATATTGGTTATTTACCCTACTCATAGAGATTAGACCTAAATTAAGTCTTAGTTACATACTGATCTTATGTTTGATCATATTTAATGAATCATGATGCATATTTTATCTTTAGTAGCTACTACATTTGTTCATGATTTGTACTTCAGCAGTAGCTGAGTTTAACTGAGTATCTGCGCCCCATCGAGTAAAGTGTTACTAAGTATTAAAAACCGAGACAAGGCTCGAGTGAAAGGTGACGCGTGAGGGTCTCACCTTTCCGAAAGTACCTTTCCCAATGGCTCTCAAGATCTGGAAGTGATCAAAATTCACTGTGGAAAGAAGAGAGACATATTATTCTCATCTACTGTGTGCCGGCACGCATTTTGCTATGAGTACTTCTTGAAGACCATTTGCAGACAGTGGGTGACAATTCGCCAGTTTTTAATAATCAGATGTAAAACAAAGTGATGTCATTGTCTCCATCCATCATCTAACTAGACAGATCAATTAAATACTAAATAGTTGTCTTTGCGCAGCAAGCCAGTTACTTGGCATTTCTCCAACCTTCTACTTCAGGTTGCTTAGTCAATGGTCCTGTTTATACAGTATGTGGGACCTCCGGAGAATATTCCAGGTAGAACATGGCGCAAGGTGGGGGTATAGTGTAAGTGGCCCAGTGGGCTAAGTCCCTGTCTCTGTGACCGGAAGGTTGCCAGTTTGAGCCTCAGCCTCAGCAGAACAGCCACATGTCCGTGGGCCCTTAAGCGAGGCCCTTAACCCCCAGCTCCATGGACGCTGCACGCTGGCTGACCCCGTGATGTCACCCTCAAGCTATGGAGAGCAAGATGAGGTTGATGAACCCCTACTTGTGCAAATGGCAAATAAAGGATTCATCATTTATACCTTGAACAGGATGCCAATCCATCACGGGACACGCTCCCCCGCGACTTATACAAACAATCGCACAGTATAGGTAGAGTCACCAGTTCACCTGTCTCCTCGTTTCTGGATTTCAGGAGAAAGCATGTGGAAGAACGGGGAAAAACTCCACACACAATGAGCTGGGAGCAACTTCGAAAAAGTCCTAGTAAGCTTCCAGTGAAGGGTGAGGAGTTCAGACCGAAATGTGGACGCTCACATCATCTCGTCTTGTGCCGTATTCCGTGCCACGCACACCGAAAGCGGACTTACTGATCGCGTTACGGGCTTGTATCTAGGGGGGAGGTCACGTGACCACGCTGTCCCCAGGGTCAGCTGACACCTCGCTTCCTCTCGAAGGGGCCGGACCTGACCTGACACATCGTGATGCACTTTATTAAGCCCCCGCTGCTGTCGCTTCCTCATATGCGAGCTGAACCTGATCTCCTGGCTACAAAATGGATTTTCCGCCCTTCAGAGGAATTCAAAATACGAAGAGTAACACGAATGAAAGACAAAAAAAAGCCACGTTTTCACCCGAGAGGGAACGACGGAGAGTGTCGTCCGTGTCGCTTCTTGCCGGTAACTTAGTCACGACAGCTATTAGAGAGGAATTTATCTTGTTGCTGTGGAAACAGAAACACAGTCCACTGGTTCTGCTATCTAGCTCTTAATAAACCATGATGAGCAGACAGACACCCATAAACTACAGAAGATTAGACTTGTGATTTAAACATTATACTACTCTGGGACTATTTGAATCTGACATCATACATATGCACGATGGTGAAAATCTTCAGCTGAGGTATTGATACGGTGGGTGAAAAAATTAACCAGGAAATTAGCATTTTGCTAAGAAAAATCATTACTACGTTCATTACGCATCATGACATCTTCGTACAACGTTGACTACAGTATATCGACTCAATCTTTCCATCCCTAATCAAAACAGAATATACTTCATCTATCCAGTCGTCTTCCAGCCACTAATCCTGGTCAGGGTTCCATGGAGGACTGTGGTACACCCTGAACAGGGTACTCGTGCTCGTTCATCGCACGGCAAACGGTTGGTACTGTAACAGTGATGCAATACCCTGTATATTAAACATCCCCGTAAATGGTCCCTCCAACTTTCCTCAATCATCCCACTAATGAACTCACTGCAGTAACCTTCCTGGAGATGTAGGTCATCGTTTTGAAGCTGCACTGTAATGGCAGAGAGGTGACTGCAATGTTACAGTACATACAAGTTTTTTTCTTTTGTTACCAAGGGATCATGCTCACGAACAGCGAGAGTAGAACTGGTCAGAAAGACTTCTAACGAGTTTCTATTTGACGTCCATTGATAAGAATGGCAACGCAACAGTGTTGCAAATGAATTAAGTTCAGGCATTAAGGAATCCCTTAATGCCCTATTTTGAAACCCCTATTTTAAAACAGCTTTGGATGAATGAGCTTCAGTGACCGGGCATCTCTGATTCCGAAGCAGCCAGAAGATAGATGTACACAGACACATCATTTATCAAAGATTTAAACGAAATACAATATCTCTAAAAAGAAGTTTTAGCCGCAAAGAGAGAAAACGCTTTGGGTGTTTCCGTGCCTTAATGACATGATGCGCAAGAATCGAGAGTCACTGGGATGGATTTGCCCTGTCAAGTTCCAGCAGAAATTTGAATCTTCTAAAAACTTCAGAAGATTCTTGAAAACTTTTTTTGTACGAGGGTATTCAGCCTTCCAGTATGAACATGTTTCTTCTAAAGTGTGCATTATATATTTAATAGTGACGCTAATAAGTATAGTACCAAGTAAGGTATACCGATTTTGAATATTTTTCATATACAAAATACTGCTAAAGCTTTACTTGAGGGGGCAGAAATACTTACTAGTAACTCAATTACTACTAAAGCACAAATCATGAACAACTATAGTCACACTTTTGATAAAAGATGCGTCGATATTTCATTAATAAGAACAAAGATGAGATCAGTATTTCACTTGCGTTATTCATGACTTGTTCCTTCAGTAGTTACTTCAATGGTCCGCTAATTAAGATTTACATAATTAACAGATATAGTAGCCAATATATTAACTGCTTTGGATAAATGATGCGTCACAATTCATTAACAATTAACAAACATGAGATCAGTATTTTACATGTGTTATTCGTTACTTGTTCCTTCAGTAGTTCCTTAGCAGTTCACAAAGGTTTACACATTGAAAGGATACAGTAAATATAGTACTTGTTTGAGATAAAAGAATGGTGATAATTCATTAATGATGAACAAACAAGAGATCAATATATAACTAAGATTTAGTTTGTGGTTAATTAATACATTATAGTAATAGCATAACCGTACATTATTTGTGCCCCCTCAAGTAAAGTGTTAGCAAAATATTTCATAGACGTATTTACGAGCTTGTAAAAGAAAACACGTAAAAGCTGGTAAAACCGTTGCATACAAGGATGAGACTCACCCTCATCGCTGTCACTGGCGGCTGCAGACTTGCTGGACTGTCCGAGACCCATGCTGCTCTGTGCCGATTGCCCAGCTCATCTGCTACGATACGGAGCCGCAGACCTGCAATCCGACCTGCACAGATGAAGGCGACTTTCAAGACACGGAAAATCAGGCTAAACATGTTACCCCAGCTACATTACGGTTTATATTCAAAATGCTGGTCAAATAACACGTGTTGTGTCTCCTATCGCCCGCAGTTTCCATCCGAAAACTTCACCTCACCTGCCCATCAAGACGTGGACGCTCCGACAGAGCAATGAGATGTGAAATAGGATAGGGGTTAGCGCAAACCTTAATGTTCCTATTTGCATTTTGCCCTCCCAAAACAAACGCCCTACCGCAACTAACCCCCGATATATGGCACTAAATTAACGATACCGCCACAAAAACTGGAACTTCGTCCGCCTGTACGAAGCATCATAAATATGCAGGACACGAATATCCAAGTCAATGATTTTTTTTTACAACCGCTCGCCTCGCTGCCGAACTTCCATGAACATTATTTGTGCTGGTTAAGTTGCGTCCTTCCCGAGATGAATTTGATATTGCGGCGAGGGGGACGCGCCACTGCACGCGCTACACAAGAGCGCGAGACACACGAGGCGCAATCATAACTACGGGGATAAAAGCCATCTCCCAATACAAACCTACACCCCGCACGCATTGCACACTAAACTTTATGCAAAGTTACCGGCTGACCGATTTTAAAAGCTATTTCCATATAACCTTGCGGAGGTCATAAACATCTCTCATGCACCTTTCGTTATGTAATCGGAGGAATTACCCAAATTTGAATTGAACAGAACAGATTAAACCCGCACTGATCAATGAATGCTGAAGGACAATATCCCTATATACAACAATACAGAACATACGTGTATTATACGTACCTGTACTAGCGCACTGGATTGTCACAGTAAACACATATATCCAAATAAATACAAGAAGAGGAGCGACTCGATCTCCCGAGCATCATTCAGACCCCCCGCTTTGGCGCGAGGAGTAGCTGAACTCGCGTGCTTGGTGGGAGATACGCTGACGAGTCCCCTGGGATGCGGATCCGCTTTCTCTGTAACTTGGGCGAACTGCAAGAGAGACGTGAGCTCTGGCACCGTGTTACTGGCATCCAGCAATATCACAATAACAACAACAACCCACTGAAACAATAATAAACGTGATCAGCGCACAGGCTGCCACAGAATATGTATCGTACTAAGTCACGCTGTACTGTAGTGTGTCGCCAATCATCGATGGGGGAAGTTACAATAACCTAACCTATATATATATACACACACTCACAGATACATATCATTCATTGGTAGTGCATATTATGTGTGTACATATTTGTATTTATTAGTATATTTGTTAGATTTAAGCTAGTACATTTTTTGTTTTTGGTTAACTTGTTTTAAATAAACCAATGAAAAATCTCAGGAGTGATTTAGGGTTACGTTTTAATGCATGATGTACGTGCATAACTATGCATGTGACAAATAAAGCGTCTTAAATATATGTCAGTTTATTTCCCGATGACGAAACTTATAGGCGTGGTTCAAATGAACATAAAGCTCATTAAAGTCAGCCTGCTATTCCCCGAACACTGCGCAGTCCCCAAGGCTTGTATATCAAATAAAGAAGACGAAGAACATTGCTATGTAATCTCCATAAAGCGCATTCATCTATTGCAAACTGCCCGGCAGCTCTTAATTGCACAGGTCAAGTTGTGTGACCGTGGCACGGTTTTTGCTTACTTTGCACGCTGCCCTCGAACCATCCAAAAACGATTTTATTCTATACGCTCAAAAAGTTCCACTGCAATGGATCTCACCTTTAATATAGGAAGGAAACTGACGTGTGGTACAGACGGAGCGTGAAGGTATTAAAACCTACTTTTAATAGCGCTAAATTTTTTGCTTGTAACGCGATTTCTACTTATAGCTTTGTAGATATTTCTTCTAAGTTATCAGCTGTCATTGAATGTTTTTTTAGTGAAAGGAATGACCTCGTTTACTGCGCTGATTCATGCATTTCGGTCAGTTTGTTCAATGAGTAAATGATCATTCATTTCGGACACGAGCAGGATCAGGATGATGACCGAGAAACATTCTCTTTCGCCACACACTGCATGGTATAGTGACCTGTAGATGTCTTAAGGAGTAAGCATGTGCAATTAATGTCATGAAGGTAAATACAGAGTAAAATAAGTAAATAAAGAAAATCATGAAATATATAGGCCTAACGACATACAGTAAATATGCGGCATTCGTGATTATATATTCATGTATAATTAAACGCAATTACAATAAAATGCTAATTTTATAATAAAAAGGGCACCGCTTAGGAACCATTTATTTGAAAATAATCCATTCACTGAAAGAATCGTGATTTTCACGTCTTCACATCAACATAAAACTTAAAAAGTTCAAATGAATACCACGGAATGGAACTTCTGCCACCTTGTGGATGCTTGTGCAATGCTTGTATTATCAGGAATAATACTTTTCCTCGTAATTATTTACCCACGCACGAGGAAAATTAGCATTATACATATCGCACAATTGAATAATCAACAACATATATAGGTATTACATTATCAGACTTGCACCCTCCATCAATCCATCTTCCAAGTGCTTATTCTGGTTCCAATTTCGTATTTATAGCAGAAGAAATTACATTCTCAGACTTCAGTGTTTATGTCTCAGAGTCGTGGAAAATTGGGAACATACTTTGCGGAGGACGAAGCCAATGACATTCGTGGCCAAATGTCACTAGCATTTTTAAAATTCATTCTTTTGAAAAATGGTGTCTCTGGGTGCAGATTGTATGGAATGCCGGAATATTTCTTCCTTCCTGTAATCAGTTATGGGTTTTCAGTATTGCTGACTAGAGGTAACTGAGTTAAAGTCTGAAATAGTATTAAATATGTGAGGGGATGACAATCTGAATCCAACCCTAGCAGGTCTTTAGTCATAAACGACTTTACCAAGGTGCAATTGCACCCCCTACAGGTCACGTAAAAATGCTGCGCGCACAACCGGAGTGCCCGCAAGTTTCAGGGGGTAAGGGGTGTCAGTAACATTCGTTTAATTTAGGAGAACAAATCAGTGCATACTCTATGCAATAACTGTACTTACGCTCGCAATGGCAGAGGGATGCAGCCACATTTCTCTTTCGAGAGTGATTTGCAAATGTACATTTTCTGTTGTGACAGGCGTGTAACGTCTTTTGGTGGCCGGCATCATTTTGCCAAACGTGGCTAATTTGTGAGGTGTTTCTATTTAAGCTAAAGGGAGCGTGAAATTAGTTGTGCTTGTATGTATTGTCTTTTTCACAACCCTAGCGAAACTAATTTCTTGTCCTGTAGGATCAAGTCGTCACTGTGGATAACAAAGGCGTTGGACCACCGAGACGGCACGTGCACTCACAACACGTACCTGCCTTTGCTGCATATCTACAACTTCGATATTTTCTGGGATAACGTGCCTCTATACAAATATTGGAATGGAAACAGTTTGTGTCAGAACTACGTGTGTAAACATGCAGTTTGTATGTGTCTGTTGTCTTTGATAGAACCACGTTGTTTCACTGTTTTTCTCTTAGTATCGTTTAGCGTGAACCAAAGAATTATTAGAAAACTTCCTAATTTACGACTGGCCTCACACATCCGGGACCTCAGACGCTCCTTGTATGGAGTTTGCATATTCTCTTCGTTTCCCCCAGGGGAAACTTAGAAGTTACCAAATTGTATGAATGTGTTAACCAGAAGGTGTGAACGTGGTGTGTGCGTGTGCCCTGCGATGGATTGGCACCCTATCCTGGGTGGTTCCGTGTCTTGTGTCTGTAGCCTCCGGGATAGGCTCTGTACTGATCCTGAATAGGACAAGCGGGTACAGAAAATGAATATATTAATCTTTGCACACTCATAATGATAACTTTATAATATTTAATTAGCTACGGAATGCAAACGCAACTTTTAATACAAGTTAATCCTCTTGTACCGTACAATGTCCTAAGTATATAGGAGAACATAGTCAAATTAAGAATGAAAGAGAAACGATAACATTAGAAACGTGTGACCACATCCGGAGCTCTTGTCAGCGCAATGTGGTAGTACTGCATCAATGAAATCTGAGTGATAAAACGTACTTTATGATCCGGAAGGAAATAAGTTAGAACAGTACTGTTTTAAGCTCCAGGAAGAATCTTGTCGTATTGCTAGTTTTGAAAAAGTTAATGTATGTTCATTGAACTGTCAGTGAAGCAACTAAATATAATTCAGTGACAGACACGCACAGTCACCACCAGGTGGCAGGTGTGGGGAAATAAACTTTACACAGTACTAACATAGTATAAGGAGTATTAACGCTTTTTATTACTATAATATGTTGTGTTCCTTACCATTATTCTGAAAATCTGTATGTTTATACCACTATAAAATTGTTAAATTTGTTGATAAGTATAAATATATTTATGTGCAGCCATTCGACGCCATTATTTCATACATTTGCATTCAACTTTTAAACATAAATTGTAGTCCTATTTAAAACAAAGTCATAACAAATTTTGCAATAATGTCAACTGTAAACATACATTGCCTTGCACACAGTTGTTTTTCTTTTCACACTTAAAGCGCTCTAGCATCTGATTAACCACAGAAACGGCGGGTAATCGTTTTGTGGACGAGCCTTTGAAAGCACTTTGACCAATTTAACGGAGAAAAAAACACCTACACAGATGCGCCCATTACCGACGACGGGACATGAAGTCCTATTATCGAAAAACTACATAATAACCTATGGAGAAAAAACTACAAATTCAAGATGGCTACGGGGCCGGCTGGTAACCGTAGGGTGGGGCTTGTCTGTTGTGCGCTGAGTCGGACCAAGAGCTTTAGCTGAGATCAGTTTGTAGCAGGTAGAAACAGTAAGGAGCTTTAAGAAAGGGAGTCAATCCGGAGGTCAACTTGTATTTTGCGAAAAAGAAGAGCTCTGTACAGTGAAACAATGCAGAATAACGCGAGCTGTGTTAAGTGAAAATATTTTAAGTTATTTTGCTGTACTTTTATATAATTTACCATTACCGCCATTAGAATATTTCTAAATATTGAAAGTGAGCTTGATACAAGTTGTTCGTAGTGAATGAAAGGCAGTCAAAGGCTGGAGTTTGGGTAGTCATTGGAAAGTTCACAGTGGAAAGTTTTTTTTTTCTTTTAGTTTCAAGGCGTCGGCATGGCTTTTGCTAAATTCAGCAAAATACTTCGACTGTCTAATAACGATAAAAAGAAAGCAAAGCAATATGAGCACGTTCGCCGGGACATAGATCCTAATGATATTTGGGAAATTGTGGGAGAACTCGGCGATGGAGCTTTTGGGAAAGTTTACAAGGTAAGAAAGCGGTTTGTATGTTGTCTGAATGTGCGACTTGACAGGCTGATTTCACTACTTTCTTACTATAACGCCCAAAGCTGTATCTAGTCATTTCACACCTTTGTCAGATAGACGTAATCTTATGGCTGAAAACTTCAGAATTGCCAATTATAAACTTCATATCTTGGCGCTGGTTATGCTGCCTGTTTTAGTTTATTGTACTAAATGCGCATCTGAAAGCGACTTACCGTTGCTGTCAAAACAAAAAAGTCCCGTGGAGATGTGTTAACACAGCGGGTATTTTGGGGTTAATCGGGGTTGGAAATGCAGCAAACTACTGTATTTAAGTATATTTAAAAAACATTAGTGAATAAGTTAGCTGTTAATTAAGCGCTGTTAGTGTACCGTTACGTTATTTTGGGGATGTAGGGCATGATCAGTCGAGATTTACTGAAGGAGGGTAGTGATAATGTAACGCAAAATACTGAGTTCATGGCTATTTGCCTCGAGTTTGACCGGACTTTCCGGCATCTGGCGTCCGTATCTTCTTGCACCTGTTCTAGACGTTTTAAATGGGGATCAATCCATCGCAATTAAGCGCCTTTATCTTAATTGCCTTGTCGATTATAACAACTATAACACATCTAGGTGGCATGCAAGTGTGACACGATTTCTTTTTAGACCGAGTGTAGAAATTCTAAACTTCAGTAGTATTGAAATATTAGTTTTTTCAGTAGACTAACACCGACATTTAATCTATGAATATTTTAATGAACGTGTCACACATATTTTAAACGTAATATGTAAGAGTTAAATACGAAGGGCTACTCTTGTTGAATACCGTAATGGTATCTACACGCAAATGGTATTACTCAATGTTTCATTTGCTGAAATATTGGAAATTAATTCCTTCTTGCTTGCGCACTCTCATCGTTAACTAAGTCATCCAAGCTTGAAAAACATGTTTTGAATAATTGATTGATGTATTACGTTAAGTAAAACTGGTTTGTCTTTGAAACGCGTTCATGACAGTAAACGTGTTTGTGTTTATTTAGTACTTATCGGCATGGCAATAGAATAATGAATTTTGAAACATTTAGACTTTCTTCTGATATTTGGTGGCGTGTTCATAGAGATTGTGGTCCTCTAAATGTGATAGGGTAATACAATTC
>JAABNY020000048.1:3603509-3614159 GCA_015164015.2 Brevimyrus niger
TTCCTGCAGTCTTGGGATTGACTTCACACAGATTTGTCGAAATGGCACCCTAACAGGACTGCAAGGCGTAATCCTTCAGACCAGGGCGTCATCAGTGATCTTGGGTATTTGTCGTGGGCGAGATCCATCAGGATGACCCCACCCTAAGAATTCATAAACTGGGAGTGGGGGGGGGGGTGAGGAAAGGGAGAGGAATCTTTAATTTCGACATGTGTTATGAGATCAGAGATGAGATCTGATTGTTTCCCGTAAACATCTGCCGGCGGGGTAGCGCAATGACATGGACAGACACAAAAGTAACACACCCCTAATACCCTGCATGACATTAGGCCTGTTGTTTTTTTGTTTGTTTGTTTTGAGCTCCCTAAACTTGCAGATCATGGTGTGTTGCAGTTTTTTAATAGCATATATATATATTTTTAGCTTTGTTGACGTGCAGTTGAAGTAATTTTACATGCTGGGGTTGGGGCAGAGATATCCTGCCTGGGTCTGTATTCTGCTCACACTTGGTGCTAGTGTGGTTAAGGTCTGCTGTGCCTAATTCCGGTTCCTAATAATCGAGAAGTATGTGATTCACTTCAACGCAGTACGAAGGCCTGAGAACATCTCGAAATGACTTATTATAGCGGGGGGGGGGGGGGAGGCGGCAATCTTATCCACAAAGGGCCGGTGTGTGTTTGCGGGTTTTCGCTGCAACTCCCTAATTAGATCACTAGATTAGAGTACTGATTGGCTGAAGAGTCCTCACACCTGGGTTTGAACGGCTGACTTACAGGTTATCCCAAAGACCTGCATACACACCGGCCCTTTGCGGATAAGATTGGCCACCCCTGTATTAGAGGATACAGTCAAAATTTAAGAGGCAGCAGTGACAACATCGTACTTTTGCTTCTCAGTATTTCGCATCATACATATTATAAAGGGCTGGCTGGCTTTTTATTTGTCGTTCGAAGGACCATGTTGACGGCGTGCTGTGTTTATGGTTGCGGTTCACACGTGGAACGCCCTTCTGGAGCAGGTTACTTCTGCAAAGAGAACAACATAAAGCAAAAAATTAAACCTTGCCGATGTTCTCTACAGAATGGGGACATTTTTAAAAAGACCATTCGAGGTTCAAAGATCGGGCCGTCGTACCTTTGCGACTGGACTTTAAAGCAAGCCGCCACAATACAGTTTAGGTCATATTCATGGATGTTTTAAGTATTGAATGGCTTTGGTTGAGAGTGTCTCAACTATTAAGGAATATGAATTTCTGTAGGGTATCTGCTGACTTGGACTGAGACATCCAGTTGCCTTGTGTCAGGATTCTCCACACAGTGTTTGGAGGGGCAACCAACAGCACAATCCTCTCCTACACCACTAATATACTTTCATTCTCTTTTGCTGATTCTGCCAGATAGTGAGTAAAGGGAAACCTCACCCCTTTTGTTCTGCTCTCATGGTCTTTATCGTGGTGTAAAATTGGTATTTCTAGGTCAGAATACCCAGAATGCCCCTCGGTGGTGTTTCACAGCCAAGTTTTTTTTTCCTGTTCTTGGGCTGACTTACATTATGAAATAAAGGATTCTCTGAGTTGAGGTTGGTGGTTACAGACCTGCTCCGTACAGCTGTCTAAAAGGGAATTTGTGGTGTTGAGACACAGCGAGACTTTTTATTCGTCCTCTGAGATGTGCAGCGATGCGCGTGCATCATGCAGCAGTATTTTAAAGTCCCTCTGCTGTCCCTGAGAATCGCGGTCCTGCTGCAGTCGTTGTTAAGCAGTTAACGTAGCCCGACAAAGCAGCTCGTTTGAGAGGCCAAGCAAGGGTCCGACCATCTAACCACACGCGCACTTTTATTACAGAGAAATGCTGTAAAAATAATTTGTGCTGCAAGTTCGCTGTCTAGTACTGGGCTGCTGTTATGATTGTTGAGGAGATGCTAATCAGTGTGCTACTGCCTACTGGTCTCGGGTGGGGATCCACTAACCCGGATTTCTCAGTTACCTAAGCTAGAAGTCATGATTATCCAATAGGAATTGCCTTACCTAGACTCTTATTGGACGATCATGACTTCTAGCTTAACTTAAGCCTACCATGTGCCTTAATCATGTACAGTGCCGTGACTCGGGCTCTGCGCTCCTACACTTCCTTGCAGAGTCAGCCCCCCCCAGGGTCGTGCCTCTAATCACGGGCCCCAGTTGCACCCGGGAGCCTTCTGATAAGAGGCGCCTTGGGTGGGGGCGGCCAGAACGCGACAGGCTTCACGCCCCCGTCCAGATCACCGCCGGCCTGTTTCAGGCCCCGACCTGCCGGCGCGTATCAGATGTAGCGTTCCTTTTCCGCAGCTCTGAGTCTAGAGGCTTGCTGGGTTCCTCTAATGCACGTGGTCTGTATTTTGCAACCGTAGATGCAACTGTTGGCTGTGGAGAGCATTCAGTGAGACGTTCGAAGAAGGCTTGGCTCAACTTCAGCCATTGCCGAGTGTCTCTCCATCCAGCCAGCAGCTGCCAAGCAGGGGATTCCCCACAATTTCAGACTCACCCAACATGCCCAGATACCCACCCCAGAATGGCATCCTGCCAACCCTGTAGGACACTGTGCTGGTACCAAAAAGACCTTAAACACAATAGGCTTGAAACGAGTCTACCCTTGAAACGAGTCTACTTCTCCAAGTCTTACTGAATGCTTTCGATGTTTTACATATATATTCTTTTCTTTCGTGGCGAAAGTCTAATGGTTAGCCTTTTCTCAGAAGTTGCCTTCGGTTACGTAAGATGAAATGAACTTGGGAAAATGGGTGTGGGTTCTGTGTGAGTGGGTCGAGGGGGAGGGGGCAGGACTATTTTGTCAGCAATGGAAACTTCTTGCAAGTCACAGGGCTCTTAATGCCATTTTCCTGACCTCCGTATGCGATGCAGCCACTGCTGTTCGACCAGAGCCGAGCCTGGGGTATTCTGGGAAAGGCTGGTGAAGGTGCGTCTCGAGGCGGCCAACCGTGAACGGAAATGGACGGACTGCAGGTCATGCTCTGTCACAGCTGCATATAAACCTCTGCCTTAGACGGGCCTATTAGTGAGAGCGGCAGCCCTGCTGGGTCCTAATGTTTCACCACATCATTCAAAATTTCAGAACTGGAATTCTAGGACTGCAGCTGTTTCATTCTCATTCTTAGATTCTCTGCTAATTCAGCATCGGAATAAAATAATTGCCATTTTATTAGCATCTTCGGAGAAATCTTTTGCTTTTTTTTTTTTTTTTGGCGTGTTCAAAGAGTCTTACTGTCCCCCTGACCGAGTTCCAGATTTCAATGGTAATAAAACCTGAGCCCTGACGAACCTTCAAATTCTTACCATCGTTATCCTTAGGCAGGAACAAGCCTGCAGACAAATATTTAAGCAGTTGACTGAACTAATGTATTCTAATCTTTAAATTTCAGTGGGGTAAAAAAAAAAATCTAAGAGCCTTTTATGTGTTTGGTGAAATATGTCTTTAGTATAAAAAAAAAAGGTTAAAAGTGTACTCTAATGGTCATTTAGTGGTTATGTGATAATGCTTCTGAGAGGCAGTTTGTGTGTCATCAAGATAGCGTAATTGGATGACATCCGCCCATAGCCTGTGGCCTGCAGTGGTTTTTAACGTTATCCGGGTGGGCGGTCTTTATCCCCGTGAGGGAACAGTGATCTCATTTCCGGGATGTTCCTTCCTGGTCTTATTTCAGGAGAGCTGTCTGTTTTTTTTTCCCACAGTCCCTTGGGGCGGGTGATGTTATTTCTAAATCTGAACCATGCGTTGGCAGTGGTGGCTTGATGGTTGGGGAAGCGCACTTGTAATCGAAAGACTGCAGGTTCGAATCCCCCACCAGCAAGGTGGCCGAGTTAGGTGGCCCCACCTCCGGGCGCCGAATTAGCTGCCCACTGCTATGTCACATTTCGTTGTTGCCCACTGTGTGGTGTGTTAACACTGATCACCTAAATCTAATATGTGTATCCAGACTGGAACTTAAAATCTCAATGGCGGCAGCCGGTGATGGCTTCCTGGGGTATCTCTTTGGGTCGGTGGAGGACGGACATGCTTGACCACTATGTTTACCCAGATGCTTTCCCACAGGGCTGTTTAGTCTGAGACCGAACCGCTCCTGCAACGTTCCTCCCTCTGTCCCTTTCCCATCCTTCTTTCAAACCCTCAGACACCATGACCCCCCCCCTCCCCACCCCACCCCATGCACTTTTAGATGGTTTCTTACCCAAACCATGCTCCAGTCTTTAGACTCTGGCCTCCTGAGCAATTTGGGGCACCTACTTGATTTCGTATCGCATGCACGCATGCAATTAGCTTTTTCTCACTTGCGCGTCGCTTTGGCCAGAATGGCCTGCTAAATAAAAACCTAATGTAAGTGTAAACCACGCACCCCTTCTGGGAGAATGTTCCTGGGACCCCCCCCCCCCCCCCCCAAAGCTTCTAGACTGGGGGGGCCGTAGAGGATTTCCTGTCTTGTCGTTTTGAAACCAGCGATTCACTTTCCCAGTCCTGACGAAGCAACTAAAATGAGGAATGAGGAACCAAAGTCTTCAGCCGCGGCTCTTTCTTTCCCCTCCGACCTTGAGGAGGATGTTAATATTTCTGCCCGCCGTTTTCGCCTCGCCGGGGTTCCTCCTCGGCTGCGGTAGGGTGTGTGTGTTTCCTCTCCTGTTGTGCTCTTAAAATGTGGCTAAGCGAGATGTTAATTAGATTACTCTCGTGTCGCAAGACTCCCAGCTCTCGTTTCCACCGGGCAACGGCCCCTCAGATAGAGGAATACATTAAACTCGGGCGGCTCTCAGGACCTGGAGGTAGTTGTGGATTTTACACTGCTGTCGGTCCCTTCTCCCATGTGACATTTGCAGTTCACATCGTTCATGATAGACCCCCCCCCCCCGGGAAACGGAAGTGTGAAGACTGTCGGTTTGTCGTCGTTACCAATGGGGGGGCGGGTCCTGCACTGAGGTCACGTCACAGCTGTGGTTGTTCTGCAAAAGATGTCAAAACGGTCGCTGGCGCCCTGGTCATGGGTAACCTTTGGAGTGGCTTTAAGAGTGCATGGTTGAGGACGACCTGCAAATAACCGCACGTGCACCGATAAAACTTATTAATGATAAATATAGCATTTTTTTTTTAAACAAAAGGTTATCTGACTTTTCCAAAAGCAGGCAGACATGAGGACCTGACTTAATGTCGCCCCTCCCCCACTGTACGAGCTCAGCTCGTTCCGATTGCTAAACCGAAGAATTGTTCATTTGCGGGCGACGTGCCCCATGCTCCTCGTCTCTCTGAACCGGAAAATGGCGACACTGCAGAACAGGCGGGCCCGATTACCGTCGATTGGGTCACCGGTCGTGCGGGTGCCTCCCCGCCGTTCCCACAAAGCCGATTGGCTGCCTTTAACGACCCATGTGACCTCTCTCGTCAGGCCAAGAACAAGGAGACGGGGGTGCTGGCCGCCGCCAAGGTGATAGACACCAATAGTGAGGAGGAGCTGGAGGACTACATGGTGGAAATCGACATCCTGGCATCCTGCGATCACCGTTACATTGTCAAGCTGCTGGACGCCTTCTACCACGATAACAAGCTATGGGTAAGTCGGCGACGCCGGCAGGACCGTGAGTGGTGCTTACGGCACACGGTTCAATAATAATAATAATAATAATAAAGCAGTAGCTCTGAACTCCAGTCCTGGGGACCCACTGTGATTGGCTGATTGAGAGGCCGTCCCACAAACCTGCACCCACACTGACTCTCCGTGGACCGGGTTCCCCACCCCTGGTTTAGCCAGTGCTGAATGTTTCATTTCTCAAAATATTGTTTATTTTTTAAAGCCCTTTGTCTCGCTCTTCTGCGCCGACCCACTCTGGCGGAAAATGATACACTGGGTCAGTGAGCTTCAGCCTGGTCCTCAGGGACCCCCAGACGGTCCGCATTTTTGCTCTCTCCCAGCTCCCAGCGCACCTGTACCTGGTATTCTGTGTTGTTGATTGGCTGGCAGCTGGGAGGGAGCAAAAATGTGGACCGTCTCTGGGTCCCCGAGGACTGGCTTGGGAAAGGGTGGTCAGATTAATCACTACTCTTCCTACATTATAGGGAACCCCCACCCCCTCATGCCCCCTTGTGTCCTTTGTTTTTGGGGGGGGAAGCGCAGGCCTTCCTTCTCCTTGAGTCATAGAACATTCTGGGCCAACGGCCAGCCGGCACAGAACCCCACATGATGAATCACCCTGTTTGTTGTCCACGGAACCGCGAAATGCCCCCCCCGATAGTGATATGCCAAGAGCTATGGCCCCCGCACATGTGTCCGCTGGCATTGCCCACAACTGCGGCCCATTACCATCGAGCCCGAGCCCTTACTCAGGATGGACACGTCTGGATCACTTACACCACATGAGTGTTCTTGCCTTACAGTAAAGATCTCTCCCTTTTACTATGCTTACATGTATTTTTTTTACCATGGTAAAAACAAGGCAACACATCCTGGAAAAGTGAAATTACACTGTCCTTGTTCTTCAGATTGGAAAATAATTCCAGTTTTTAATGCCTGTTTTTGATGAATGTAGTTTTGCTCTGGATTAGGGGCACCCATATTAAACAGTGTAAACTTTAACCTTTACTCTTGTTATGCACTGTCATTGCCAAAGAAAACCAGTGAGTTCATATTTTAACATTTCTGCTACGATGATGTGGAAGAAAATGAATGTAGAGCTTTTCTCCGCAAAATTCCCACTCTGTGCGATTACACCCCCCCTCCCCCCGGAATGAACCTAAGGCTGTATATCACTCTGAACCTGCGCTTTGGAGCCTATGTGCAAAGTCATAAATTCACAATTTACAGGTCTTACAAGTCCCTGGTATGCAAGCAGCACATTTTTTTTCTTTACGCAAAACCTAAATAAGACGTGTGATGCTAGTGCTTGATTCCGTTTTTTTTAACCCTGTTTATTCGTTAAGAAGGCATGGTTCTACGAACGACTGTAAAAGATGAACAGAATTCCTGGTATTAGGAAGTTTATTCCCGATCAACGAGAAGCGGCTTGTACAAATACGGTTTAGACTTTCAAACCAAAGGTTTTTTTTTTGTTTTGTTTTGAGACCCCAGTTTTCGTTTGCACACTGTAAAGCGATCTGGCGTGTTTGAACTAAACTGCAGCTTCCCCAAGGCCCCTTGAAACCTCGTGACAACCTGGCTGTATGTCCGGCGGCATTTGGGTGAACGGCCACGCTGGTCGTCTGTCTGCTTTGGGCGTCACCGCAAGGGGCTCGTAAACGTATCATTTTGGCGTCTCTGTGGATTAAACGGGCACCAAGAAACCGTATGAAATTAATGCGCGAGTAGCGTCTTTAGCGACGCTCCGGGCGAGGTGGCGTGCCATCGAGCTGAGGATCGTAGCCTGCCATCTGGGTGTAATAAACCTTGACGGGGCGGGCATTTTTGCGAGTCGTCTTTTGGCAGAGATTACACATTCTTGCACCCGACCGTGCCCTGGAGAGGGATTTTTTTTTGTCCTCGTATGACAACAGTATACACCGGAAGTTCCAAAATACCCCATACTTTAGGATTTTGCCATTTCGAGTGGCTCGTAAAACTTACCGCGTCATAGTTCAGTCGGCGATGGAAAGCGGGCGTAGGGCACTTGGCGGGGATGACACGAATGTTTGCCTGGTAACTTTTTTTTTAAATGTGATGATGTGTATTTTTTTCAGCAGTGTTTACAATTCGGTTGACTATGCAAAACTGGCTCCGAAACGTTGACGATGAAGTAGTCGTCACTCCGTCTCTTCCAGGGTGATAAAATACACACGTATGTTCTCACCTGTTAATTTTCCGTCGCTCTGTTCCGTTTATTGTAACCGAAGCTGTTAGATATACAGCTGGTGTTTTTTGGGGGGGTTTGTCCGATGCCTACTAGAGGAGATGAAGCTTCTGTTGACCCCTGTCTCTCCAGAAGTAAAACCTCTCATTGTTCTAAACGCTATCTAAAGATCAGCTGTCATCCTTGTTGTTTTCCACCGCGGTCAGATTGACACGCCTCTACAGCAGGCAGAAATGCATCATTTCTGTAGAACATGATGTGCGCGTAAGAACCTCACAGTCATGAGGCTATCAGAAGAGCACAAAAGAAAATCTACTGGTGTAAAATGAAGGATTGGAATAAGGCCCCAATATCAAGAGGCAGCTTATTAAACCAGCCTCCAGCTGTCACTTTCCAAAGCAATGTATGTCCCAGGAGTGACTGGTAAAAGGCCTTACTTAGGGGTCCTACAGTGGAATCATTCTGCCAACATGGGATTTGAAGTGATGGCCTTCTGATCACAGGCACAGATATTGGATAATAGAATCTTCACTTTACTGTTTCGAACAAACATAAAATGCATAGCTCGCATTGTATAACTCCAGTGACTGAGGTTGCTACTCTAGTATTTGCAACATCTACGTCAGAAGTGTGACAGCAGGACGGTTGGCGTTTTCATCAGGTAGTTATGATAATAACAGTCTGAGCGATAAACAGACGTGTGACGCTGAGAGTGATGTCACCGACCGGCCGCTGTACTGCATGTACAGTACGTCTCGTCTCCTAAGCCTTTTGTCTTCAAAAGCGAACCAGCCAGTGCTGAGGGCGTGAGGGACGGAGGAGTGAGGCTTCAGTGTCACCGGGCCCCGGGTCGTGCCATAGCGCCAGGCAATGCGGCCCAACCTGCTGAACCGCCTCACCCCGGTGACATACAATAATGAGAAGTGTCATCTAGAATATTCCAAGAATCTCAGAATCTGAGTCCCTGGCAAGGTACTTGATATCTTCCTGTTTTGGCGTGTCTTTGAAAACCCTCCTGAGCATTTTTATTCTTAATAAAAATAGCACCTTATATTTTAAATGAGACATGTATATTCAATGCAGTTGTAATATTAATACACGCCGGCCCGCCTCATAACGTTGGAACCTGTTTATTTATGTCCATTGTAATGTGATTATGGCTCAATAATGTCCTGTCCGCAGCAAGGTCTGTAAAAGTGTGACCCGTAAAGATTCAGGGGGAGGGGTTTGCTTCCTGTGCCGGGATAACGAGCTCCTGAGAGAGCAGTGTTTGTGCGAGGCCTTGGCGGGCGCTAATTGGCTGCTCTCTTGTCGGCGCCGGAGGCATCTCCGCGGGGGGAGGGTGGGGTCGTCATGGCGACACGGTGCATCGGCGCCGGTCGTCCGAGCAGGAGGTCAGAAGTCAGGCACGTGGTGGACGACCGTACGCGAGCGGCGGTCAGTCTGTGGGAAGGACCCCATTTGTTGTATCCAACATCTAAATTCATGCATGATTCAAGTCACTGCGACTGTCCCAGAAAAATGGTTCATGCAAGCTGATCCCAAAGGTATCCCAAACGAGCTCATTAGAGTACCTGTTGGTGGAGCAGAAGGAATTTGTAAATATCTCTCTCCTTGACTGCAATGTATTACAAATCCTGTATTGATTCCTGCATTCCTTACAGAGGGATGCATTCATGTACGCTGTGTATATTCAGTAACCACACATGTGCAATTTGGACACGCCTACGGAAAATCATTTGGTCTTCAACGAGATACCGTCCCTAAGCACCGCCTCCAGGTTATGCAAGCACTGCATCATCTTGTGAACGATAAAAGAGAGAGTGATCTCCGCGTCTGAACCTTATATAACTGGTTTGGGATGAGTTTGGTTAAAGAGTCAGAGCAAGGTAGCTGACTTGTACCCAGAACGTATGGAAGCTCCTTCAGGCCTGTAGGAGAAGCATCCCTATGTATCCCGATATGTATTACTCCGTTGCTCAAGACCTTTTACTATAAGGTGAATGACGAAGCTGGAACGGACACAAATGCATTAAAAGCAGGTGTCCGGACTTTTGACTGGTAGCTTGTACCAACAAAACTGTGTATGACTGTTGCCTCATGTTGCATTAACTGCACCAAAAAACCCCGATTCCGATGCTGTAAGGAATCCCTGGGCTGCTCCAGTGGATGACTGCTGCTCCAGTGGATGACTGCTGCTCCAGTGGACCACTGTGGTTCCAGTGCTTTATATTTTCAATACCTTCAGCCCTCTAGCCTCTTGTACCCCAGGCAGTGTGATACTCTCTCTATGCTTGTTGATCAGATTCCCCAGGAAGTGTCCTGCTGTGCCACTCAAAAAGCGAGACATCCCACCCCCCCCGAGTAAACGTGGTTGAAAGAGAAATATATCAAGCTATGCAAATACATACCTCTAAGGCAGCGTAATTAAGACGGAGAAGGAAGTGAACGTCGAAATCGCGAGGTGTCGGATGGCGAAATTATGAGCTCGAGCAAGTTGGGGATTTTACAAGTTCTGCTATGACCTTATTTGTTTTTTTTAAACATCCTGCATTGTTTCACATGTAATCTTCATGGGTGTGGCGCGTTTCGGTCGCAAGATGCATGGTGTGGTGCATTCACTGAGGCACGTGCTTCCACCATTTCGTCTTCGAGCCACACGACGTTGCGGACGCTGCTTCTTTCGGGCTGTCGCACACCCAGGCGACTCTGAAGCCCCCACCCCCCCCCCCCCCCCCCCCCCCCGCTCTTGCCCCCCCGCCGCGCCAGCACTAGGGGGGCGACATTCTAAGGGTTTTCTTTCTCCCGCGCTCTCCGCCGGTTCAAGGGGG
>JAABNY020000048.1:3625952-3640424 GCA_015164015.2 Brevimyrus niger
CTGGGAAATGGAGGAACAGAACATGCAGGAGATTTACCAGCTGGCTAAGCAGCAGCTTAAGGACCAGTACTTCCTCCAAAGGCACCAGTTACTCAAGAAGCATGAGAAGGTACAGTGTGTGTGTGTGTGTGTGTCCTAGGGTGTCGCCCAGTGGGGACCTTAAACACCCCGCAGCTCGTTACTCCTTACAATAAATGGACCTGTACAGGGGTGGGGCCACAGTGGTACTGGCCCCAGCTAAAAGCTGATCGGCCCCTGGAATGCCCCCTCGCCTGTCACCCGCCGATTCAAAGCACATCACCGGACGACTCGCTGACGGTGCCCTTTTTGCGCGTTGGCGCCCCCCCCCCCCAGGAGCTAGAGCAGATGCAGTGTTACAACCATCGCATGGTGGAGCGACTGAAGGCCCGGCAGCAGCAGGAGAAGGCCCGTCTGCCGAAGATCCAGAGGAGCGAGGGCAAGACCCGCATGACCATGTACAAGAAGAGCCTGCGCATCGCCCACAGCGGGAACGCAGCTGAGGACCGCGAGAAGATCAAGCAGGTGAGCGCTGTGGCCTTCAAGTGCCGCGCGTCTCTTCAACCAGCTCAGGCTACGTTCCTCATAGCGGTACCCTCATGCTTCTAACTTTTGGCTGTCTTGGTAGAAATAAATGTCGCTACCCAGAATAAAAGCAAACATTCTGTCTTCCTGTGGTCTATAAACTGACTCGCTCGCGAGCCTCCTCTCTTGTGAAATGCCTCGGAGCGCCCCCTACCTGTGGTATCGCGGCAATGTGCAGTAGAGTGGATCTAAAAACGTCCTCCTTACCAGCTGGTAGCTTTTGCACGGGGCAGGTCCTCCACCAGTGGTGACCACCCCCTCCCTGTATCTCCCAGTTTGCCCAGCAGGAGGACAAGCGGCAGAAAGCAGAGAGACTTCACCAGCAACAGAAGCATGAAAACCAGATGCGGGAGATGTTGGAAGAGTGTGACAGCAACGTGAGGGAACTACAGCAGCTTCAGGTGGGGTTCTGCTCACGGACACGCACACACCCCCTCGTTAGGGCTGCACGATTTTGAGAAAAACCCTAATTGCGTTTTTTCTGAGAAATATTGCGGTTGCGATGCGATTTTCGATTTTTGCGTTCGATACTTTTAAGTGCATAAAACCTAAAATTATGAATAAAATGTTGTTACTTTTACGACACAGAGGGTTAAATAAACTACATACATAGTGATTGAGGTAATGAGATTGTTTGATGCTTCGTGATTATTAAATACCTGAACCTAAATACCAAAGAATACGAAGAATAATGGAAATTAACTTAACCGCTTGGTCATTCGTTTTTAAATTTAACAGTCTTAAACACTGAAAAATACAAACCAGCACGTCGACATATTTTACATTTAGCGCTCTTTTGCTCCGCGTCGTTTCGCTTCCTCTCCGGTGCACTGCATACAACCTTGTTTCCATTGCCATTTCTAATTGGCCAGCAAGCCAGGAACCCGAGATTCGACCATTTTGATTGGCTAATAGGTTTGTCACTCAAATGTCAGAGGAGGGGGAAAATACCTCAGACTCCTGAGGTTAGGTATTGCAGGTGTTAAAACCTCAATATCGATGTGATAAGGGTTAATCATGCAGCCCTACCCCTGGTGTTTTGAATTTGTGTCTCTGTGGGGACGATCCAGTTATTTATAAGGGGGAAAAACCCTAATCCCTACAATGACAACCTCAACCATCACTAAATGTACTGTGATATGCAGACGTATCTTGTAAAAAATGTGACCCGTTAAGCTCCCGCTTCCCGCAGAATGAGAAGTGTCACCTGCTGGTGGAGAACGAGACGATGAAGCTGAAGGAGTTCGAGGACAAACACAACCAGCGTCTGAGGGAATGGAAGGAGCAGCTCAAGTTCAGGAAGATGGTGGGTTTCGCGAGCTGCATGCTCGTCTTGTACCCTGCTGCTCCACCTCTGATTGGCAGATGCACAGCCAATTACATCCCACGGGGATGAATAGAGTACAGCTGTACTTTGGCAAAGGGGCCGTCCGGAATCGCAGAGCAAGTTTCCAAATCTCACTCAGTCCACGGGGATATGATTTTGCGGAAAACTTAATTGGACTTTTGTGGAGTTTTGAACATTTAAGCGTGTTTTGGTTCCCAGTAGTGGAACATGAAGCCTGACTTTAGTTCGATGACGATCTCGTCCCAAAAACACAAAATTGACCGAGTTTTGGAAACTTGCTGTTCGGTCGGTGAGGGTGGACTTGATGAAAGTTTATCCCACAGTATTTTTATGGTCCATGTCTTCTTCCAGGAACTGGAGGAAGAGCTGAGCCGGAAGAAGAAGGAACAGGAGTTTTTTTTTAAGACGAGCATGGACTCTGAATGCGAGAATCCGAGTTTGCCCACCAAGATCGCCAAGTTCCTGCCGTACTCTGAGTGCTCCAACACGTAACAGGCGTGGATCGCTTCGCTGTCACCCTGAGGACCGCTGCTTAATACGAGGCACAAACAGCCAAGCCTCCATTGGCCGAAAACCAGTGATTCCCTTTTAAAGAGTTTTTAATATTTATATTTATATATGTCTGTATGTTAAGTTTATTTTAATTTGCTTTAATGAGTGATTCTCGGTATCGTTCATCCAGAAAATATCGGGTCATCGAAGTTTTAGGTTTTTTTTTTTTACTTTACCGTGCATGAACTTTCAGCGCTGTTTTGGAGGAAGCTTGTTTTACGTTTTTTTCATTTTATTTTTTTTAATTCAGAGAACTCTGATTCTGTCCATCCTTTTTGACCTTCAGTCTTGAAATAGGTGTGATAATTTTCATGACGAGAGGATGATGTTATCATTTATGTATTTGTTATATTGCGATTTCTTCTTGCGTAACAGCCCACCCTGTCAGACCAGCTCACGTAGGAACCTGCAGGGTGTGACCAAAAGGAGCGTGTGGTACAGGGACCAAAATGGGGAAAATCTCCCTCAAGCCTCAGTTTTGGGGGCGATTTCTGGTTGCCCTCTTGCAAGCTTTACACCATTTGCCTTTTTATCTCTAAAAACTTGGTGTTTCTCCACTGAGTGCATCACTGTAAATCCGCCTGTTATGTGCCTTAGTTTGAAAGTCTACACAAAAATGTTCTGAGGGCTGAATGAAAAATGATTGGTTCAAAGAAATAACCTAAAGGAGGTGGGGCCAGCCAATCAGATTTCTTGGTCCCACCTCCTCTAGTTGCTTGGCCCAGCACCTCCACAATCT
Organism: Brevimyrus niger; assembly: GCA_015164015.2. Taxonomy (NCBI): domain Eukaryota; kingdom Metazoa; phylum Chordata; class Actinopteri; order Osteoglossiformes; family Mormyridae; genus Brevimyrus; species Brevimyrus niger. Next base: position 3,629,195 of record JAABNY020000048.1, read on the forward strand.
GATTTAGAGAGAGAACCAATTAGTCATTTTTTGTTCTGCCCTCAGCAAATTTTTCTGTAAGTAAAACTCTTATGAAGCTCATGAGTGTGATGGGAGGGTCATAGCCAAATATAGTAATGCAAAAAAAATAATAATTTTTAATAACCTTAGAGGGAACCTTTTTCTTAAAATAAGTAACCCACAAAGAGAGTTTTGTTTACATGTTCAAAGTCATCGAATCAGTATCTGCGCATTTTCCCCAAAACGTGCACCGTATACGTAAAATGTTTTATTTGTTTAGAAGTTTTGCACTGCAAATATTAACAACAGAGCGGCCGGTTACACGTCTATAAATGTAAAATAATTCCGCTTTGTATGCTGGTTAAACAACTCTATTGTTACCCTTCCAGCTACAAGCAGGTCATTTGCACACTGACACTGAAGCAAGTTTTGTTTAATTTCACCAGTTTCTGTTTTGAAGTGGAAAATATACTCATAGCTAATTTTTCCACCGAGAAATATCTCCCCCCACTTGTGATAATTAAGGAATAGATCTTTATAATCATCTTGAGAATGCTCGATAAAACATATTAATATATCTACCGTGTAATAGGGGTCTTACTGTAACGGACTTTGAACACTGGATTGGTGTATTGGTGAATTGGCTTTGTAAAACAATTTAAAGGAGCCAAGTTTGATACTGTTAAATATGACTTAAGGTATTTAAATACAAATAAAGTTTATTTGAAGGACATTTAGGATTATATTCACAATTGATTTGTGTATTTTTAAGTTAATTGATATTTTATTGTATTATTGCGCTGCCAAATAACAGAAGTGCAATCTGCTGGTTTTTTTTTTTTTGGTAATAAATTAAAATTCTTTCAGTTACTTGGTCTAAAGAGTGTGGATTTTTTTTATTTTTAATGCAAATGATTCATTAGGTCTTGGTGTCTTTCCCAGACAAGCTTCTACAGGCCAGTGTTCCGCAGAGATGTTTACCAGTGAGTCAGACAATGATTTTGGCTCCTGGAAGCCATGCAGAGGTAAGTTAAATTAAGTCCCTTTATAATGAACACTGCCGTCCACTATATCTGCTCAGGTAAGCGCGAAAGTGTTCAGTTATTGCATAGTATGGCCGGTAATATATTTACTCTTTTTTTTTTTTTTAAATGCGTACTCTCCGCCATTGTGGTTAAGGCTTTTCTACAACTGGAATCCCTTTTTTCAGAATCAGAAGTCTGATTGGCCAGGTACAACTCCTTGTGCTAGGAAGACGATTTATGCCCGTTGTCTTCTGTGTTGAGAAAAATAGCTAATTAGAATTAAAGCTGTGCAATATAATTATAAGGACTTTCAAGGGGACAAGGCGTTTTTGAATAGTATAATATAAAGGTATGAAAATGTATGACGTCCGGTAGAAAAAAGATGCACAGAGAGTGAGTGGGGGGTGGGGGAAAGTCACAGAGTAGGGGACAGGGACTGTCAGCAGGGGTCAGGGGGATTGTTAAGTTCAGTGGATGAAGAGAAGCAGCAGTTTTGGGGGCTTTTGATTCGGGTCTTCATACACCTGCGTCTTGTCGGAGGGTAATTTTTTTTAACAGTGTTTTCCTCTCCACTTTAGGGTTCTGTAGTCGTACAGGGATCGCAGATCGTACACTTGTGTATAATTTATTTATTTACTCTCTGAGTATGATGTTTTTTTTTAACCCAGAGAGAGAGATCTGTGTAATTATCTTAAGGAGCTTGAGTTAATTGATGAATATTTTAAGCTTGTGGGCAAGTTTGTTGCATTCGCTTTAAAGAACTTTGCGGAGAGCTGAGTTTATACCTTCTGCAAAATCGGCAGAAGACTCGACTTGAACAGCCGGAAGGTGAATTTGTCATGTAGAACGGGGGCTGTCCTCCCCCTTTTCAAGGCCCGAGAATTTTGGGGGAGACGGCAGAACATGAAATGCTCTTTATTAGGGCTAGCAAGGTTTACGCTTCTGCCAGTTTGTATAACTCCTGTTCACGGGCAGTCGTGTACCTTCAGTGCATTTTATAGTGAACACGTATATATATATATATATATATTTTATTTTTTTTTGGGTGGGGGTGGGGGGGACTACTTTGCTCAAAGTTATTCTTTTTAATCCTGCTGTGGACAAGAGCAGCATTCAAGTTATAAAGCAGCATAGCAACTTTAATTTCATTGCTACTAAATCAAAATTCTGTCATAAATCTACTTTAAAAGGCTTAAGTCTGATCTATTTTAGCACTAAATTCACACTGGGCATCACATGAAAAGACTGAATTTCCTGTTCATGCCAGGAAACCAACCATGAAAACAGTAATTTTATTTATTACTTATGGAAGCTTAATAGCAGTTATTTCGTAGTAGTTTCCTAAAACAATGAATAACATGAAGTTACAGCCTTTGAGTGGAGGTTACGGTGCACATATATACACTGTTACCTTTCCTGCCTACTTCCACTACGGTAATTTCTTCATATTGAAAATGATCATATATGTTTTATGATCATATTAGGGGTTCAGCTATTGCAAATATTTGTAGCGCGTTGATTTGAACACAGGCAGAAAGAGCCTTGAGCTTTTTAATGTTTATTAACACAATATAAAAACAAAAAAAAATCCCAAAGTTAGTGAAGTGTGAAATTTCTTACTCTACAACTTAAAAAAAACAAACGGCCAATTACAGTACTATGACGTATATGGAAACATGACAAAATGACCAGCATACGATATTTCAAAGGTACTCCTGTAATATGCGTCCTGACTGTATATAACAGAGAAACATTGTTTTTCCAGAGTGAAAAGTTAAGGGTGGGTCGGGAAAGTGTGTTTCTCTTTTTCCTTTTCAGTTTTCAACTTTGCTGACCCATTCCGGCACAATAATCCCACCGAGTTCACGGAGCCTCGGACATGCCATTTGATCTGCACTGCGCAACTTCTAGTGTGTGTGTTTTTTTTTTTTTTTTTTTTAAATAATAATAATGAAATTGCATAGATAGACATTTTGAAGCTCCATGATCTGGATATGGATTGGACGTGGCCTGTGAGATGAGAAAACAGGATGGAGGACAGCGGTGAGTAATGGTTCATTAGCAACCGGGAGTCACAAAGCCTGCAGGGGTCCATGTGGTCTCTCAGCCTTGTCGCTCGCTTTCACCAAGATGTGTAACCCTACGGTCTGATCGAGCCTGTCGGTGCCTTGATTCAATCCAAGTTCAACAGCCCGCGAACAACTTCCCAGAAAAGCCCCCATTCCATATGGCACAATGAGGCAAAGGAGGGGAAAAAAGAGACTAACATCGCTTTTTTTTTTTTTTTTAAAGTTGCTAACCGGAGGCTTGAAACCAGTCAAGCCTGCATTTATATAAAGAAAAAGAGCACCTTCTTGAGATTCAGTGTATGCAAATTGTTTTTTCGTTTACTAACTCACCTATGTCTCATTTGATGAAATGAAATTAATTAATATGAAAGGCGTATATATGAGGGGGAGAAAGCCACTCCCATTATATCATGATGTCATAAGGTTATGATTATGATGTCATAACTGAAGAGTTTGGTGGGACACACTGCCAATGACAAGTCAGAGAAATTTAGCTCTCGTATCTCAAATACTGCCTGCAACTTCCTGTAAACATCGATATGCAGCTTCTTAGTCTTGCGCAGGTGTCGGTTGCACACAGTGCGCTTTTTACGAGCGCACTTCACATCTTAAAATACTTGGAGAAAAAAAAAATCCATTATAAAATTAAAAAATATAAAGCCACAGTGCAAGAACCTGAACTGCTGACAGAATGATTTTTTTGTTTATGTTTTTTTTTTTTTTTTTTACGAAAAAGTGCGCTGTACTCTCGGACGCAAGTCGCAACAATTGGCATGTATTAAAAAAAACGGCTGAAGCCAAAAAGTTAACACAAAAAAAAAAAACAGAACTACAATAATATTAGCACATCGATACTACGCTAATATAGAAGAATTGGCACCCGTAGATTTATGGGAACCTAAGCAGGCTGCTTTTGCTTGAGCGTCCGCCTTGAATCATCCTAGGCAGTTCCGCACGCTTCCATCTGATGGTCCATTTCCATCCACTCCCCAGCTCTCAACCCAGTCTTCCTTCGTTCATCCTGCGTGTCCGAGGACCACCTTAGCTATCCTGCATGTATAAAGCTTTGAGCACTCACTTACCGTAATAAGAAAACCTATGATGGCAGGAAAGACGTACATATCTTGCGTAATTACCGCAGCTCCTTTTGATACGCATTATAAAAACAATATTATAGGCTTGGGTAATATATGGCTCAAAAGGTGTACAGCTTGAGCGAAAATGGGAGGGGGGGTGGATTTCCCCCCCTCACATGAAACAGTGCATCGTTTTCTAGTATCTACTCCTCTTTAGTCTTGCATAACACTATTAAAGAAAACAGGTCCAGTGAAGCCTGTTCTAGATGGTTGCTCCTTCATCGTTAACTCGCTCGGACTTGAAATGAATGGAATGTATTAAAATGCTACTATTAAAGTACCAGCTATAAATAAAAAGCACTTTAAATATATTGGGAGAAAAAAAACAAAACAAAAAAAGCATGGCCTCTTGATCGAAAACTATGGTTTCCTGGCCAGGTAATTGGAGGGGATCCAGCCCTCTTTCATTAGACCGCCACTTATGTTCTTACAGAACCACCAGCCGCTCGCGTTCTTCTCCAGAACTTCAAACAGCGTTCCCTCCTTGAACCCCGGGGTCTGCTCATCACCCTCAAAATCGGCCACGGCCATGAACAGCTCCTCTTTGGACGCATCTTTTATGAGTGGAGGGAGTTTCTCTTTCGGCGGCTCTGGTTTTTCGATCTTGTTAAATTGCTTCGGAGCTATTTTTAATTTGGAATCGTCCTTGTCCTTGGGTGGCAGTGGTCCGGAAGCCTTCGGTTTAGGTGGAGGAGGTCTGTTCTGCGGGGCGACGGGCTTCGGTTCGGTAAAATCTTTCACTGGGAATTTGGTTTCTGTAGGACTCGAAGGACCGGCAGCCTTTTTGGGAGGAGGAGGTCTCCTGGGTGCCACCAAAGGCCTCTGCGGAGCTTCCTTCTGGGAGGACACCACGACCTTCACAGCCTCTGTCGCATCTTGGCCATGGCCGTTCTCTTCCTTAGCCGGGCCGCTGCTGTTGACCGAGCCGTCCGGCTGGGCCCCCTCAGCGCCCGCCCCTGCCTCCGCCGACTTCGGTGGCCGCAGCTTGCTCCGCAGGTTGCTGATATCCACCTTGCTCTCTTGCGGCGCGTCCGGCTTGGCCGTCGGGATGGGCTTGGGCCTGAGCACCGGCTTCGGCTTCACAAAGGCCGGCGGACCCGGGGAGGCTTCGGGCTTCTCCTCCGGCGACTCGGGCTTGGGCTTTGGCGGTTTGGGAACAGGCTTAAGGTTAAACTTCTTGACTTCCTTGGCAGACACCTTGTGACCGCACTCTAGGCCCATCTCATTCCGGAGGTGTAACGGTTTGTTCTTATCCTCTTTCTTGGGCTCGGGGGGCTTATCTGGCTTGAAAGGAGCCACCTTGGGGGGGACCATGGGCATAATGACCCCTGGCGCAGGGGGCTTTGGTGGGAGAGCTTTGGACAGCTCCAACCTGGGTTTCTCTGCAACTTCAACCTCCAGACTCTTGTTGATGGACTCCCTCCGTGGAGGCAGCGCTGGTTTCTCCTCAGACGGGGGCGTGGCCGGGGGCGTGGCCGGAGCTGGGGGCAGCGGTCCTGAGAAAACGCTGCTCTTGCCACAATTTGCCTTCCAGTCTCTCAGCTTGGGCCGGGCCGCTGAATCGTTGTTGGTCGACGGCTCCTCGGGTAGCGGTTTGGACCAGTTGTCATCAGAGCCCAGGCTGTTAGCGACCTCATCCTCTAGCTTCATCTGGGCCATTTCGTTGGGTAGCGGTGCCAGGAAGTTGGGCCGTGAGGCGTTGCTGGTCTTCTTGTACTTGTCTATGAATGTGATGGGGGCCCATCCTTCCTTGTCTTCGATCTGGATGTACCACCAGCCGCTAGAATTCTTCTCGATGACCTAAAAAGGCAAAGCATGAGCCATCAGATTCCGAGATTGTTTTAGTACGGTAATTTTGTAGTATAATGACAGTGTACGCCTGATTCAATTCGACTGGCCCTGACAGAGCAGTCACATGTCTAAGGGCCTTTGAGCAAGGCCCTTAACCCCTGTTTTTGGGGGCTCTGCACGGTGTTTGACCCTGTTCTTTCACCCCCCCCCCCCCCCCAGCTATAAAGAGCAAAATGGGGCAGGCGACGAGAAGAATTCCAATGTACTTCACTCATACTTTGTACGATGGCCAATAAAGGACTAATTGTACGAGCATGTATGTGTTCTTCTTTAGTAATTACAAGTTCTGACGCGTATCTTGTTGTCTAGCTTGTATACTCACGAATCAGGAGTTCTTTTGTTTTCTCATTTACTTGTTGCATCAATGTACAATAGTTTTTCTGGTCTTCTGACATAAAACCACTTGGGTTACAACAACTTATTTGCTGTATCTTGAACAGTTTTGAATTACGGTCAAAGGCTTGTGTCCTCCGTATCTTGCACAACTTACTAACCAAAAACAAAACACTTGCAGCCAATGCTAAAGCACGTGAACTAAACAATGACGTCATTAAACATGCGCAGAAGAAAACTGACATGAACTGGAAAAATACAAAGATAAATAACACAATATAACACAATATAACACAATGTAAAACAATTAACCTTAATCAACCTAAATAGTAAACTATGAAATATGGCTCTTACACTAATAAATCAATTTATTTTTATACAGACGCAACAGAGTCGCCCCAAGGCATTTTCCATGGGTGTGTTGTGATATATTCCTGCATCATTTACTCAGAATACTTCAAAACAAGGAAAAGTAAAGTCAAAGAAATGAGAGACAGAAAGCCGGATGACAACAGAGGAGAGGAACCAAGAATTCCCAAATGGGCCGATTGGCTGTTGCACCCCTCTATTAACATTATTGAGAAAGATATGCGATGCAATGCAACTTTATTTATATAGCGCATTATCACAACATTACATTGTCTCAATGCACTTTACATTTCTGCCACGTAAAGACCCCCCCCCAGTGAGTAAGCCAAAGGCGACGGTGGCGAGGAATAACTCCCTAAGAGGAAGAAACCTTGGGAGGAACCAGACCCAAAGGGGGAGCCCATCCTCCACGGGATAGAATAGATAGAAAGATAGAATGGGCCGTCTTACTAAAAGCAAGGTCAAAGGTCAAAGTGAAAATCCACCGATGAGTCCGTTCTCCATGCCAGCCAGAGTTGGCAGACTGACGGCGGCACCCATGATGTCACGCAACGCACAACGTATTCCTCACTACCTCATCACCTGCTTCAGAACACAACTGCTCACATTATCCCATCGTTTCCATCCACAATCAGAATCAATAAAAATGAGATTATTCCATGGTTTTGTCCCGTTTACAGTCCAATCTGTTTACGCATGTCAACACCCGATTAGTTGTCCTCTCGCAGCAGAAGCTCACTGCCATTATCAAGGGCCTACGCACTTATAGAACGCGACTTGGTAAATTACGGTTGGCTGCAGAGCATTTGCTGCAGACTTCCTCCGTTATTTGGCTGAGTTATCCGCAGATGTAACTGTAAACAACAGAATAGGTTTCTGTAAATGCATTTAAGCCATCACAAAATTAATTAGATGACGTTTTAACTGAGCTAGCAATGCTAACACATTTCTAACAGATCAATTCAATAGGCACTATACTCAGTCTGTCCCTGAAGGGATCGAATGCGTACAAGTCTGCAGTATGGTCTAGTAATGATGGCATGATGTGTGGGGTACGGACAGGATTCAGTGACATCTGAGCTCCATTCACACACGAGACCCAAACCGGGAGAGCTCTGCGGGCTCGTCCTGTCATGTCGGGGGAACAGGGAGCCTTCTGATCCACAACCGTCCCTGATCTCACCTCTACTTTAACCCCAGCCTGGAAGCTGATCCCATCTGGAATGGTGGTCTGGAAGTCTGCGATGGTATAGTATTCTTCCTCCACCTGGGGAGGGGTGGGGGGCTTGGGCAAGTTCACCCCCCGGGGCTGAGCACATGCGGGAAAGAGGGAGGAAAAAAAATGAGCGTGACTCAACGACACGGACAGCGTCTTCTTAAAGACACAGGCTCCCCGGTGAGTAATCCACTTACAATGGTGAGGTCGCGGCGAGGAGGTGGTCTTTGTCTGGCCCCGTCTTCTGTAAACAGAGTGGTGAGTGTGCCATTACGGTATTTTAAGTCAGAAGCAGGTCTAGACTCTTATTTTTTATTTTTTTTTGGGGGGGGGGGGATACCATTTCCCGTTTTGAGGCAGGTTTTCGTTCCCCAACACAGGGGGGTGATTTCCTAGAACCTAGAATTATTGCTACTTTACATTTACAGTACGGGGGGGACGCCCGTCTCCGTGGCGACGCGAGCGCTTAAGACGGAACGAAGCGGGTGCGGGCTACAGACCCGCGGCCCTTCTCAGAAACACGCGTCGGGCAGCACGGTGGACGCCTGCCGGTACCCGGCACGCCGCACGGACCCGTCACACACACTCACTGCGCTTGCCGTCAGCGAAGGGCCCCGGCCGCGCCTCCCTCTGCCCCTCGCGGTTCTCCTTGCCGGCGTTCTGCTGCCTGGAGAGCCCGTCCAGGTCGTTGGTGCTGGCGTGCGTCGCTCCCCCAGCCGCCAGCTTCTGACTCAGGATGTCGGTCTTCTTCAGGTAGGAGGCCGGAGCCCAGCCCTCCTGTCCCTGGTACCTGTGGAGGGGGGGTAGAGGACGCTGAAGGGGCCCCCGAGCAGGAGTTACGGGGTTCTCCTCGACATCTGCGCTCCCCAGACTTTACCTGATCTTCCACCAGCCCTCCAGGTTTTTCTGGATGACCTCCACGGTCATGCCCTTTTCCAGGTCCATCTCGTCCTTGTCACGGGCCGTGTACGGGTAGATCACCGTGTACTTCTCTTCTGCCGGACGGGAGGATGGGGTCTATATTAGCGGCTTAAGCACCGTTCCCGATACACAACGCTCACAAACAGTCATGGGACACTTGCTTAGTTCAGTAATAATGCTGCAGATTTATTGGTTTCATAAGAGAAGCCCATTGACAAGCAGTGTTTAGCGCACCCACAAATATCTTTCTTTCTTTCTATCAAGGGTCAATTTTTTTTGACAGAATCATTCTTTTCTGTTCTTCACACTTATTACACTTGCTATTAATTTCAATTGTATCACTGGTTCCCAAATTAAATTAAGCTAATTTAAAAAAAAAAAGCCCCCTATGATGCTTGTCAATGAACCTTTTAACTCGGAACAACTCTTTGAGAACTAAAATTCGGGTTTCAATTTATTACTAATTGAAATTAACGTTTTACTTAAACCTTCTGGTACTTTATAATGTGATATTTATATATATATTTTTATTTTTTATAAATATATTAAAATTTTTGTAAATAAAGTATTTTGATATAAAACCAATAAATCATTATTTTCACTGAATAAAGCAAGTATCTCAAGACTTTGTGAGCACTGTAAGTATTAATACTGAGCAGAAGTCTCCGCCAAAGAGAAAATGTTAAATACAGTGGATCTATAATTAATTAAAGCAGAGCAAATTAAAAGGCCTGCAATAGATCAAAATCCCCTATACATTATCTGCTCTAACTCTTTAATTCACATCTAACTCATTAGCCATTGCATTCTTATTGAGACTGAACGCATACGTTTGCGAGTCCTGCAGTTAACGGTGGTCTGTAATGCAGACCACAGTGATGGATAACATCACAAACCTACACTGCATTCATACTCGTCCTCACTGTGCAGAGTAGTGCTATGATGGCTGGGAACGCACGGTGAAACAAATGAATACATATCTTGACACAGACGGAACCTAACTTCACAGGTCAACGTTCGACGCGGAAAACATTAATCGCGGCTGTCAGTTGGTCACAGTCAATCACAACAACGAGAGATGGAAGGCCCTCCTACGTCACTTAAATGAGTAATTTGGGAACATTTCGGTTTTCCCACTAAATGACACCAACATCGGAGAAAGAGTAGTTGATAAGACCAAGACTGCTGTTGGCTCTTCTACACCAAACTTGGAATAGATCCTAGACCCAGACCCAGGAGGTCAAGTCATCTGGGACAGCATCATCGGTGCGTTCACGACTGAAACAGCCTCTGGAAGTTAATCTCCCTGTGGCATCTGCCAGGAAATTCAAACCAGGCTAAAAAAAAATATGTAAGGCTATATGGGCGTTCCTTGTTACTTGGCAGTAGAGAATAAGGGATTTAGATTATTACCATTGTTATGATGCCATCTTATTTCTCAGCCTTCATTTATGTTACACATTTATTTTTACTACCAGCGAACAAGATTTTCTGAGATTTTGTTACACAGACACGTTTCTTTGCGTTCGATTTACAAGCGTTCCTAATTGATTTTGCATTGATTGAAAACTACGGTTTTCCTTGCTGTACCAAAACTGCACCGAACCGTGAGCCCAAAACAAAGATTTGTATTAAATTCTGAATTTTGTGTACGGTTAAATCCCTAGTACACAGTGCGATGCTCTCTCTCTCCCCCCCCTTCTCTGTGGGGTGGAGCACAATCCAGAGGCGACTGCATTTTGAGAACAGATCGCCAAGACCAGGGTGGCCTGATTTATTTGGCCAAATATTTCCTAACAGTGGGGGCCTTGCTTTAGTTCACAGTCCGGGGCACAGTTATATGTGTGTGTGTGTGTGTGTGTGTGGTCAGTAAGTGTGGAACTCATGCGACACTTAACACTAACTCACACCCTCGACAGACAAAAGATTAAATAAAACAGTTGTTAGAAATCGACACCAGGTACACGTGTGAACCGCTACAAACTCTAAAAAGTTTCCGTCTACAGCTGCATTTGTAGATCAGATCATGAGATAACTCATCCACGGAGGGCTCCGTCTCCTGGACAAGATCAGACACGCGGAATTAAAACACAATTCAAACATACAACTCTCACACTCTGACTGGAAAAATAATTTCCTCTCCCCATGCCTAAGTGCATGCATTAGTAAGAGGCAGACAGACCACCTCCCCCCCACCCCCCCCCTTTCATCTGCATGCCACACGCATGTAACATGCATGTCACAGGCATGCCACACGCATGCCACACGTGAGCTTTACACCGTGCTGCAATCCTGCATGCAGAACGAGGA
>JAABNY020000048.1:3659846-3675049 GCA_015164015.2 Brevimyrus niger
AAGCCGCCACAATTTTCCCGCGACCCGAGAAAAACTCAGGGAACCCACACGTTCAGTTTTTGTAAACACTCAGGATCATTCACGGGCTTTTCCGAGAGGGGTTGGGGTTGGGGGGGGGGGGGGTGGACAGGATGTACAAACCTCCAAACCATCACATAAACCGCTCGCACCCAACAACCCTATCTGGAGTTGTTTAAAAACAACCCAAACTATGAATAGCTTTTAGTTTAGCCGGAAGTGTCTAATGGTTCAAGGGGATTTCTACGATATTTATTCATAACTGCCAAGCAAAGCCATCAACAACGAGCGAATGATGTTATACGCAATAAGTATTAACATAAGGTCCAAAAATAAACTGGCTAACAGAAACTTTCGGCCACCTCTGTGGCCCATCAGCGGGGGCATTTAAAAGCACAGGGAAGGAAAACCCACCTCGCCGTTCAACTCCGGCCCTGGCTGGGGTCACCATATTCGGGGAGAGGGTGAAGAGGAGGCTCACGTCACTTGTTGACGTCACTCATTGACCCGGACAAATCTAGCTATGTCGAGGCTCTGTTGCCTAGAAACTGCACCCAGTGACACGAAACAAGGGCAGGAGACAGCAGGATGCTTTGGGGGGGGGGGGGCATGACACCTGGAGTCTGGGGTTGTATCCAGCGTATTGCCTAGTCACTGTGTAAATGTATTATGTAAAGCATGGTGTCTAGTTGCTTTGAGCTGTGGCTTCATGGGAGGGGCAAATGTAGGACATTTCCAGGGCCCCTGATTGCATTGGTTTGGGGGGCCTAATAAAATCCGCTTTAACGGGGTTCAAAAATCTCTAGCGGTGCCCCTGACCAAGTAAATGTAGTGTGTGATGTATACGTCTAGATATTGTGTAAATTTAGTAAATTTTGTTGCTCAGCACCACGAGGTCCAGGGAGATATACATGCATGTTGATGGACTAACAATGGTGACCTTCGGAATCTGGAGTTCATCCCCTGGTTGCAAAATGCATCAGTTAGAGATTCTTTTTTGTGTTGTTTTCTTTGCTGGCGCTGCAGACGGCTATAAAAACAGAAGGCAGCACTTATGACTACCCCCCCCCCACCCCCACCCCCCTGGAGGGGGGGGGATTCTGAGCATTCCTTTCTGTTTGCCGGTGTCAGACATTACTCTAACAGCCGAGAAGCACAAGGACGACGACGACGGCCGCCGGTCTCACCGCCGGGGTCTGAGACGACCCCAAAGCGGAAGAGCGAAATTCCCGACGGTGACACCCCCCCCAAAATCCCTGCCAGTGTCGGGCGCGCCCCACCCCCCTCGAAAGCATGCTTCACTCCCAGCACGATCGCGGGCAGTCAGACTTTCTCCGAGATGCCATACGTTATATATATATATATATATAATTGCTTCCAGACAGAAAATATTGCCAGGGGATGCAGCTGGCCGTAGGATTCAGATCTGGGCCTTGTTTACCTACACAGAGAGGCGCCCAACAGCCCAAAGCGGTAGCCAGCCTCCAGCAATATTCTATCCGGGCCCCGTTCCCCCGATTACTGCACGTGGAAAATATGCGACAGCTGTGTATTTCGAAACAAAAAGAATTTAAAAAATAATAATAAAAAAAAACATATGGGCCAGTTTTCTGCTGATACACCAAAATAAAGGGCTGCTCATAGACAGCCAGCTCGCTGAAATGCGGTTAAGGACGGTATAACGAGGATTAGGCCTATTAGGCTTAATATGGAAACGTTACCAACATGGAAAGTACAGTATGTCAGAGCCGTGAGGAGGATTGGAGAGCCAAAAGGTTTTAGTTTGGAATATTCTGAAATGCAGACCTGCCTTCTTCACTACAGCAATCAATTTTCCATTTGTTTTTTTTTTTTCATTTTATTTATTTTTTTATTTTTATATGGAGCAGATGCCTTTCTCTAAACTGACAGAGTTTTTCAGACAGCAGGGTCAGGCAACCCCCAGACAACTGGGAATTCAGGGCCTTGCTCAAGGGCCCGACATTACCATGCTGGCCCCCGGGGATCTAAACCAGCGGCCTTCCGATCACAGGTACAATGCTGCGCCACACACCGAGTCCCAAATTTTCCCTCTTTCCCCCGCCCTCGCACTGGCGGCGAAGGATCCTACTGCATAAAACGCGTCAACACAACTGGCAACAGATGAACTTATGTTAAGTGTGGGTTTCAGTGTGGTGCTCACAGTGCTGGTCTCTCCCTGTACTTACAGGGAACAGCTTTCTCACAGTGCTGGTCTCTCCCTGTACTTACAGGGAACAGCTTTAGTCAGCAAAGATGTACGCTGGTGGGGAGCCGTCGGCAACAGACTGCACCGGCTTCCTCAGTGTTTAAGCCGCATTCCTGTTAGCGCAATGACCACGCAAAATAAGGCCCCCTTTCATATGCCAGCCTACCGCTAAAACCATGCCAGTCTCTAAGGCAACAGGCGACGTTTACGTTAGCAAAATGCATTTGTATTAAGTAGATCGTCCCGAGTACCTTTGACGTGAAATATTTATTTGGTACGGTAAGAGATTCGATCCACTGATTAAAAGGGCTCCTTTATCGACCCGGGAGCGACGGCGAGATGTGTCGGGTTGCGTTCATAGTTCTACCGCCGTGATAGTCGAACGGAGACTCCCAGCAGGGGGCCGCCTCCCAGGATAGCTGCCAGGAAGGGGTGTGGGCCGACCGAGCATCTCGGCGGGGAGGAGGCGCAAGTCCGGGGAAGTGACCTCATATCAGAAAGACCGCGGACAGAAAAACGACACCCGCGGAATGGGATGTACCGTCAAGAGGCCCGGACGGCTTCTCCCAGGGTTACGAGTCACAGAAGGCACCCAAAACTGAACGACTCCCGGTCCGGTTCGTCTTCCAAAGGCCCCGCTTTGCTCCCGGGGATCAGAGTCTGGCCACGATCTGGGCCTGGCTGCAGGCAGCCTCGAACGCGCTGGACCACTGCGGAGGTTCAGGTGCCAGAGCGCTGCCGCGCCAGCAGGTATCCCGCACTTCATTTACGAGAAGGAAAAGCCAACCTTGGACGGCGCTTATATGGGTCAGTGTGACTAGGTGTCCGTGGCCCGACTCCCCGGCGAAACAGCGCAACGATCCGATACGAAGCTTAGCTAGCCGCTATGCTTTTCCGCCATCTTGGAATAACGTATGTTCTGCCTCACAACTTCGGGCCGAATCACAATGCAACAGGTCAAATACCTTTAAACTGCCATTGTATCTCCCTGGCACAAATACGCCCAAGTCCGAGAAGACCATCTGTGTGACATTTCTGGGTTCATTACCTTATAGGATATCGTATTGCATCTTAAAAGAGGAAAGGGGCGGTGGGGAGCTATAGCATTAGAACTCAATGTCAGGAAGATCGCCACAGTTCCGCCCTCGCGGTTCAGGTCCACGTACGTAATGCGAGCAGTTATTCGCTGAAAAGAAGGTCACAGGGGACAATGTGGATCCAAAAAAAATGCAAGCTGCACATTTACGGCACCGCCTTTGTTAAAATATAATTGCGCGCGGAGAGTGAATTTAGGATTCCCCTGGGGTGCCAGGAGTCTCCCCCCCCCCACCCCCCAACTTCCCAGATCTATTCGTTAAGTTTTTCCCCGAAACAAAAAGCTCACCTGCAAGTCGAAGAACTTGCTGTAACGCCGGAAGATGACTTCGGTGCTGCCATCGGACCAGGAGACCTTAATGATGTAAACCTAGAAAAAGTGGGGTGGGGGGGGGGGGGTGGGGGGAGCAGAATGTTAGGTTTGGTGGAGCCAGAGGCGAATAGCCACAGGATGTAGCTGGACGTGCCGGGGCCTGGCCCTTTCCTCCGACGCCTTTCGGGGTTGGAGATTTACAGCCGGCGCCGAGACGACCGAGTTCTCACAGTGCCGTACTTTCCAGAACTCAGGCTGACCCTCAGACAGGGGAGTCACATTACCCTACCATAAAGATAATGTATATTACAGGCCCCGAACGGGAACTCCCATCACCGTTTCAACCGGGCCTGCGCGACACCGGTAGGACAATGGGCAACTGTCAGTCATTTCATTCATTGGACCGACTGGACGCCAAAGCGAGCACATTTCCAAAAGTCACTCGGTGTCCACGGGATATGATTTCAAGACAATCTCTCTCGCACTTCTGTCACTCGTGGAAATTCAATGACATTTTTTTCCTTGGATTCCAGAAGGACTGAGTGAGTTTTGGTTCCCAGCACTGTAACTCTATGATGCACTGTATGATAAGGAAACATGACTAGATCTGTAGATCACAAAAAAAATGGACTGAGTTTTTGTTTTTCAAACTTGCTCTTCATTACGTAGTAGCTAAGGTATACACTTGCTTCATTTTTCTAATAACTTTTTAAATAACAAATTTTTTTATTTTTTTTTTTAACTGGCAGACTGACAGCCTTCACAACAAATTTCCAGTGTAATTACGATTATAATTACATCAGTTCAAAGGTCGGATAGAAACCTGAGCCACAGCTGAACGAGTTCCCACATTAAGGCAGAAGAATCTGGCATCCGGAGGAGACTCGCAGCATATGATCTAATTTATCGCCAGATGAAGTTGAGGGGCGTGTCTGAAACTTCTTTTTCTCTGTCAGTTTAGCTACAGTGATAAATGCTAAAGGACAGAGATCACAGAGACTGCCTTCAAGCGCAGACCCCCCCCTCCCCGTCATCCAACCTCACTGGCTTTTCAAAGAAGTACTATTATTTAGTCGGTGAAGCAAGAACTTAGACATAAACGCGATAAAAGGAAATATATTATTAGTTTTACTAGCTCTGATGCAAACAGGCGTCTGGTGTCAATAATTCTCCTGTTCAAAGACACATTTATTTATCGGTTGAGGGTCAAGAATGAGAAGCGTTTCTGTCATATTTAAAACACGGAACTAGGAATTTCAAATTTGAAATTATATAGACAACCGTTGCGAAACAGTGGTACTGGTGCGGAGAAATGGGAAACGGAGGTCATGTGATGAGCTCTAACGTCAATCACCGTGGAACGCAGACCTCCTCGTGTCAGTGCGTACGGACTCGCCACGCTGCCCCCCATACCGTGACAGGCAATCCTTCGGAATCATGGGATCCTGTCAACGAAATGTAGAAGCCGCTTGTGCAATTAAATGACCAACTTTGTCCAAAGAAGTCAGACGAGAGCCCTGAGCCGGGAAGGGAAATGAACGCAAACTTTAGCCCTCTGTAGTAAGACGCAGGAAATAGACTGATCCAAATGGTTAAGCTTTCAATTATGCTATAATGTGTCATAACACACATGTCAAGCACCTTGGGGTGACTGTTGTGAAAGGCACTATATACAAATAAACTGAATCATATTGAAAACATGTTTTCAAATACTTTCAGAAAAAAAGCACCGATTTGTACCTTTAGGTAGTACAATTATGTGTCCCTAGGGCTGTACCCTCAAGAGACTGCCAATTGTACCTTTTAAGGTATAGAACTTAACTCTGAGGAACATTTTGGTACCATTGGAGGTACAATAATGTTAATGTTTGTACCTGGGGTTACAAAACTGTACCATAGCCATGCCCTTTTCTTCCAAAGTGTAGAATTGCTGTAAAATATAAAAATTAATTGTTTGCCACAACAATTTAAAAACAATATCGATGTATCGACGGGCGGGCTGCCTCACTGCACAACAGTATTAACAGCTTTTCTCTGAGATTCCGGAGAGAACGTCCTTCCACGGAGCTACGGATGAGGCGGGGAGAAGCTCACGCAGTCGCCAACGGCGACGGAGCTCCCCGACAGCCCATCATCCCGAAGGCCACCCAGGAATCTCGCGGCTCTCTCCACCCAGACTTTTCCCCTTGCCTAAACTCCGGCCACCAGTGATCCAGAAAGGGAGAAAATCATCAGCTAATGTTAGGGGGAAAAAAAATGGGGGAAAAAAACATTAGGCGCCGCTGGCCGTAGGACAAACTCGACGGTCCGATTTCTCCGAGAAGGGAAGCGGACGAAGAGCGAACAACGGGAAACGGCATGGCGATCGCGTCTGGCCGAGAGCTCCTGTTGGCTTCCGAGTCTCTGATCGCGGCCAACTCCGGGCAGACGGTGCTGAAGGGGGCGATAAGGTCATCCAGGGATTTTTTTTTTTTGGGGGGGGGGGTGTATCTGAACTGGACACATTGGCCTGCCTTGGGAATATTCTGAGGCTAATGCAAGACATCCTTCTCTTCCTTATAAAGCTTCCAGTATCACACCTCTTTGGCGAAATGAAGAGGCCGTCTAACTCAAATGAAAGTTTTCAGTTTAAACAGAAAAACTATACTTCCACATCGACCACCACCCTAGGCAGCCGAATAATGTGAGTTCTCCCTCCCGGGCCGACATGGTTAGACGTCGAGACGAGTAACAGCACCGCATTCAAGGATTCAAGGGTGCCATTTATCAAATGCTAGGCATAGTCAGACTATAACCTGCAGTGAAATGCAAGGCGGTGAACTGAATATAACAGTGAAAGCAAAAAAAAAAAAGACGTGAAAAGTAACAATATTATAAATACACAATGAATATGTACTGTCAAACGGGATTTCTGGGGCATAAAAGAGGTCTGTGAGAAGTGTTGATAAATAAGCCTAAGTTTCTAAAAGGCACAGTTAACCAAGGAAAGCAGGCCGGCCACTAACCATAAAATAAAATACAATAAATAAAACTTCAGCACAACTGACTTGATACATTAATGGATAAACATTAAACAGAGACTCATCTTACAATACAATATCGCTGAGTGTAATGCATTTAACATAAGCTTAATGATTCGCCATGCGGATTACTTTCATATGTGCAGGTTTACAGGGATGGTACTATCCCTGCCATTGTTTGTCCACATATATCAGTTTGGTCATTATTCCACAACTCCTTTAAGTGTTCAGTTCGTAATAAATTACAGCTTCCTTATTAGCGTAAAAGTTTTTTTCCCCCCATAGTACTGTCCTGCCGGAACATGAACCAGCACGACACTACTTTACCTAGTTTTCCTAACTTTGAATAATTTATCCTGTTAGAAATTGCAGATTTATTAGACTGCACTGAGTTGAAATGGGCAGCTCGGGTCCACTATTACAATATAATATCTTAGAATCTAGATTATGATTGATGTTTTTTATTTGACAAATTCTAATAAGCCCAGCAAAAATACCGATTTATGCTTGCAGATCCCTTTTAGCAAGCGTTTCGTCATGTTGTAAGGCCACCAGACCACTGCATGACAAAGGCAAATACTGCTCCTGCTTCAAAACCAAGTCTAAATCCGGAAAAATAGAATAAAATACCTCATGTGCGCTTTGCCCTGCAGATGTTGACTCACATGCGGCCCAAAGCAAATCGCCATCTAACCCCCTGCCCCTCCTGATACCAGATAATGGATGCCTTAAAACGCTACCCCACCATGTTAGGGCAACAGCCGCCCCCAGTCACGCCAGCAAAACCAGTGCATGGCTCCGTTTATTATATGATCAACATCCCGTTTATTACATTAAACCTTCCTTTGTTTCTGCGGCGTCACAGCGCGCCGACGTCTTATCGCTTTATTCTCCGACTTACATTGCACTGGTACCCGTAGTAGATACATCTTTTAAGCGTCGTCTACATTGTCAATACTACTATTTTGTTGTTTTTATGCCATTAACTTTTTGGATTGCATTCGTTTTCGCTGAAATTTGAAAGTGCGCGAACATGGATAACTGCAACAGTAAGTTAGAAAAGCACCCCGAGCACACATCTGGGGTCTAATTAATGAATTACCATAACTGATAAGTAAAACTTACATAGTGCTTGTTGGGAGTCCGTCTCTTTTGGACATCCTGGACAGTAACTTCTTGCACGGTCCGCCTGGGCATGCTGCAATCCTTCGGGTCTTTCGCTGCCTTAAAAACCAGAGTCCAGCTTCGCGCAGATCACGCCCGATAGCCAAAACTTTGCACATGCAGCCCCTGTGTCATCAATGGTGTGTCCGACCTTGGCTGGATCGGTACCGGCGGAGTGTCTGTCCCGAAATGGTCCCGTCAGCACGCGCGCACGCCCCGAGGTCCGCGTCGGACATGAATCCCCCTTTTTCTTTCTCCTTCTCTTTTCCTCGGCCGAGGTCGGTCTTGCAGTACGTGAATCGGCCTGCCCTGAACCGAACTCCCAGCCTATCCCAGCTCACCGACTCCAAATCTGATTTCGGGACGGCTTAAAGGAAACGTACTGCGGTACGGCAAAATCAACCAGAAGTCAACCATCAAGAAATGCGTCACACTTTAACCTGGAAGTCAACTCTATTTTAACAACTTCTAATTTTAACACGTAATGATTGAATTTGAATCTTGTGTCTTATGTGCGCTCAACTATTTTTTCCCCCTTAAAACACCGATAGGGGGTGCCAGATTTAGAATCTCAGCATTTGATATTCATTAAGCTCGATTAGGTTTCCTCCAGGTACTTAGATTTCACCCTACAGTCCAAAAGCATGCGGTTAGGCTAGAATGCCCATAATATTTGCTTTCCCGTATGACCACTGCGATAGACTGTCATTCATTCAGGGTGTTTCCAGCTGACCAGCCAGTGACTCTTCAAGTGTTCGTAACTTTGCCGGCAAGCGTATCAGCCCATCAGAGCCTTCGAAAAAGCCATGCAGTTTACACAATGATGCGGATTTCATGTGGCCCACAGTTCTGCACCATTCTGAGGGCCTGCAAGGTAGCCCTCTCCAGCTAATGGCTGATCTGTTTGCTCTGCTTCCACCATTTGTTTTTCTGCATGACATACTGGCCCTCAGCTGAAACGCTCACAAATAGCCTCTGGCCATATTAAATCACCCGTCTATTCTATATCTGATAAGACATTGCAGCTCCTGTTTTCTTATCTAATACTAGAACCATACAATCTGACTGCGTCCCCCAGCCCAGCAATCCTTTGCTCATGGGAGATGAAAATGTTCATGACCAATGAGATTGTAGAGAAAGTGGGAACAAAACATGTAATTGGTTGGTCCCGCCTCTTCTAGTCGCTAGGACCCAGCTATTCTAAAATATGATTGGTTCTCTCTCTCTGAACCAATCATTTTTCATTCCGCTCATTTTTGTGTGAGGCAATCCTTTACCCCAGGGGTGAGCAATCTTATCTGCAAAGGGCCGGTGTTCTGACAAAACATCATACCTATCGAGACGTGCTATCAAGCCTTTTTGCGCATGTGCTGTTCCACCATCTTGGGATTAGGGTTAGGTTTTAGGGGTTAGGGTTAGGGTTAAGGTGAGGGTTTTATGGGTTTTGGGGGTTTAGGGTTATGGTATGACGTTCTTATAAAGTATGACGTTTGTCAGAATACCAGTGTGCATGCAGATTTTTGGGATAACCATTAGATCAGCTGTTCAAACCAAGGTGTGAGGACTCTTCAGTCAATCAGTCCTCTAATTATTAATCTAATTAGGGAATTGCAGTGAAAACCCACATATGTAACAGTCCTTTCTGGAAAAAACTACCCACCCCTGTTTTACCCGGTGCACTAGCCTGAAACTAACAAGAAACTAAACACATTGATTTAAAATCACATGTGATTAATTATCTCGATGAGTTTCTTTGCGTCAATGTTATCCCAGACACTCCACTGTTCCTTATGATTGGTTTTATATCACTTCTATCATACAGAAATTTCCAGAAAGGCAGAAAACTGAATTGAAAACACTTAACTAGGAAATATAAGGAATAACACATGTTTTGCACAATAAAATGCAGAACGAAATCTCCGCTTAGGAGATGAGTGGTGTCAAAATATTATTTTTGATTAGAAGCTGAAGTGGCTGCATTTAGTGTTTTGGATGCTTACAGGTAATTAGAATCCTTAACTGGATGATCTGGGATAATTCACCCGACAGAGTAAATCTCCACGTCTTCCATTATCTCACCCCCAGACTGTAAGCAACCCACCATCACATTTATAATGCAATAGACCAGGGGTAGCCAATCCTATCTGGAAAGGGTCGGTGTGTGTGCGGGTTTTCGCTGCAACTCCCTAATTAGAGGACTGATTGGATGAAGAGTCCTCACACCTGGGTTTGAACAGCTGACCTACAGGTTATCCCAAAAACCTGCATACACACCGGCCCTTTGCGGATAAGATTGGCCACCCCTGCAATAGACCAATGTACTTTTAGGGAATTTGGTCCTGTTGGCAAAACATATACCGTGCATTAAAATCCAGTGCAAAAAAACCTCTTATTGCTCTTATTGTGAAGAAAATATGCTAGAGGCGACAGCAACGTTATATAACTCTGTGTTTATTCACCATTAACAATTTATGACATACATGGAACAAGCCATTATTGTGTCTGGAGGGGTGGTAAACTATCAGCATTCATTACATCACCCCCCTTTTGAGTGAATGGTACACAAAAGGAATTATGTCATAAAGGTATTTGGAAAGAGGGACTTTGTAAAACAACAAGAAGGTGTATTTTGTTCTGATGAATTAAATGCGAATGTTGAACATGCTTGTGACGGTTTTTCATTGGTATTTTCATAACGTTTGTTTTCCAGTTGGACTCACTTCCGATGCAAAAAAAGAGCTGAATTATTTAACTACTAATTAGTTTTATCCTAAATTAAATAATGTGGATTTTATGCATGCCAACATATAAAAGACCACCCGCAGAGCCATTTCAAATATTCATTTTTAGTCGTGTTATTAATTGTATACATTTATTAAATGTTGTAGGAATTTCAATCACAGATTAACCTTGAGTCAGAATGAAAATTCCTCCAAGGTGTTCAAACTTCAATCTCTGGCAAATGTCAAGTGCCTTTATTAACTACAGAAAGAACTGCATAACAGCAACAAGACAGCACAAACACACAAGAAATATACATGCATGTTCATTTAATTGTACAGATGCTATGGCAATATAAAGTTTCTATTGCTTAAAATTGTTACTGCTTTAACTGACATCCCACCCAGGGTCTGACTCTCCGTTATGCCCAGTGCTACGCGGTGTCACCTTCTCTCCCGTTCACAACCCTGTCCAGAATCACACATTGGAAGATAGATAGATGGTTACTAGCGTATACATAATGGTTAACAATTTTATTTGAAACAGTAGGTTGCCTGATTAATGGGTCCAGAAGCAGAATGATCTTCATGACAATAATCTAAGTGTTAATGAGTCGGCACATAAGCGAAAAAGGAAGAAAAAAAAAAAAGTGAAGTAAGGAAAGTAAGATTTATTAGTTAATTTTGTTTAGTTCCGCTAAAGAAAAGCCAGTAATCAGGTGAACAGTAAACACATGATCGTTGAACACCCCTGTGTGTGGCGCCTCGGTCAAGCTAACAAACAAAGCCAGCTTTATAATTTGCTGACCGTCACCACCTTGTGGTACGTTGTAGTACAGCACCGCAATTCTGAACATTGTGATCTGGCGCCATAATTTCTGGTCGGATTTTACAGCCCCGACAGGCTCCAGGCAGCTTTGATGGAGTCTGGAATGGAGCTGGAGACGGACGCAGCTGATGGGCGAGAGCCAGCAGTGATTCGCAGGTAAAGCGTAAGGGCATTGCTGCGAGGGAGGGGCCTATATGAAGGGTGTAGGGTTCGACTGGTCACACATCTGCAGCTCCAGGTGGGAGGTGATTCCAGAGAAGCGCTCCTGAAGGGGCAGTACGTAGCCCATGGCTTCCCCCTTGGAGATGTGGCCTGCGTAACGGTACGGCCGGATGTTGAAGATGTTCACACAGGACTCTTCAGTGAAAGGAAAAACAGGGAAGAACAGGCCTAGTCGTTTATCGCTATGTTGACGGCGAGTTGTATTTATTGTAGTTTATTGCACATTGAATCTCTGATCATTTGAAACGGATAAAAAACAATCAAGAACCATTCTTGCTAACTTGCTAACAAGCCGGCTCACTGATAAACACCCTGAAGGTTTCTACTTTATGTTAAATTTGTTTTGTATTTTAAAGAGTCAGGCTGTACGCTAGCCTGCCAAAAGTCACATGACACAATGACAAAGGGGCGTAAGCATGAAATATGCTAGTGTTTTAGCTTTCGGGGAACATTGAAACACTGATAAGAAGAACCAAGAGCCCAACAGACCGTCTCTGGGGGGGGTAAGAATGTGGAATTAGGACAACGCTGAAGTTCAAAGCCCTCTACAGCCACATCTGTCTACAGGCATCGTTTGTTTTAATGAGACTTTTTTCGCAACGCATTACAACAGTCATTAAAACTTTTGCCAAAACTGCAAACGACTTCCGACGGATCCTTTTGTTGTTGTTGTTGCTCAATCTCTATTCATTAAGGAAAAGGCATTTTTAATTTAGGTGTGAAACCTTTGGCTTCAGCAAGGCACCTCAAACTTTTAATGTTTTTTTTTGTGGGTTCCCTAGCAGAGCTGAGACAGAGATGGAGCTCAGTGATTCCACATATGGTCCTCGTTGGTGTCTGAGAGGTCCACCATCAAAGTTCGGGTCATGCTCTTTACCCAACGCTGTCTTATTCACATGTGTCCACATTAGAGGCTAATAGAGGCTAATGTGCGTGCAGTTGGCATAGTTCATCCTAACCCTGACGCTCCCCTGTACATTCACCTTAATCCCTTAATCGCCACCCAGTGCCAATTGAGCAGTGATAGAAAGGCAATACTATGAGTACAGGTGTGAGGTTTTTAAGTAACAGATATATCCTATAATCTATTAAGTGCTGCAGCGAGTGTAAGAGCGCAAAGCTCTATTCCGTACAGCCCAGTGAGCAAATGGCAGGCGCTCTTGCGCGCCGATTTCACAGCCCCGACCTGAATTGTAGAGCTTCACGCCGTCATAGTGGAGGGCATCCCCCTGCTTGCGGCTGACTGGCCCCCCCAGGGTGCCAGAGAAGGGGGCGTTGACGGCGGCGTAGTCGTCACACACCACGTCCACGCCCTCGTGGGTGCCCCCAGCCCTGCGAAAGGGGGGAATTGCAGTTTCAGCTGGCGTTGTGGACACAGACCGGCACGCCTCTCCCTGGAAGAATGTTCCGGCCTCCCCGCTTATCACAGATACTTCATTCTGTCTCCTTGTGCGCGACCAGTCAAAAGTTTTGCACACACTGGGATTATCTACATTTTCACGTTACGCACTTTTAGCATTTACTAAAAATACACTCAATATTCTTTGCTAATAAATAAATTTGCGGTACGTTCACCGTTTGAGTACCTTTGTTAACAGGAAAGTGTCATATCTTTAATTCATCAAAGTAACCTCCTCTGGCAGTTATAACAGCAGGGAAAATCCGAGGCATTCTTTTCTACAAGGGACATTAAATACTGCTCTGTTTCTTGGGATGAAACAGGTAACTAGTGTATTTAAAGTTAAAGGATGACCTAGAATCTGACTCCGCCATCACAACCAGTTAATAGGGTGTCAGACAAGCGCAGATTAAACCCAGGATTTAATCACATATGAGTCTTGCACAGCTCTGGGAACAGTGCATTTTAGGGGCAAAAGGGTTTTTTCCATCAATGTCATATTAAAATGAATCATGTTGTACACAGACTTTTTGAGTGACAGTTGCTTGAATGTGGGGGTTTGAGGGCAGAGAGGATAAACTTTGCTGACCTTGCAGGGGTCGCCTAGGTAAATTTTGCCAACAGGAAATTGGAACTTAGAGACTCAGCAAAGGGGCACTTTTTTAACTAGACAAATATATAACCTTGAACCTCCACCCCACAAGGGGCAGCGTGCATATGGAGTTTACCTCTCAGAGTTGAAGGCTCCACAGCCGAACCTGTCGCAGCCCCTTATTCTGTTCTGATGGTGAGTGGCACACATGGGATGCCAGGCACCCGGACCTGGGGAGGCATGTGTCAACGTCAAAGAGCCGATTACCCTGTCCATGCATGCCAATCGATTCCAGAGCAGAGGTGGAAATTTCAGGCCCAGTAAGTACAAATCCAGAGCAACATTTTGTTTCAACCAACCAACTAAGACAATGTGACAATGACTCTTTATACTTAACTGGCTGGTTGAAACAAAACCGTCGATCTGTATTCGCCGAACCTGAAATTTCCACCCTTGTTCCGGAAGCTGCTTGCTACAGCACTGAATGTGGAGGACTGACATCTAGACTCATGCAGACTGTTCCCGTCCAATAAGACAGGACAACAGAGAGGAGGAGGTCATCACCTGGCAGACAGCAGCGCCTCACCTTGGGACCAGCGCACTCGGATCTCAGGAATCTCCCCTGGCACATGTACCTACTGAGTTGGCAAATTCCTGCGATACTGGTGCAGGCCGCGTTGTAACCCCACCCGGCCTGCCTGGATGATGTCCCACCGCCATCCGGGTTCGGCTTAGAGCTGCGGCTGCCCCCGGTCCCAGCCTTCTCAACTTCTTTGCCCTTTTGGGGCCTCCTTGGTTCCCCGCCGTCTCTCCTCTCGCTCTCAAGAGCGACACCGAAAGCTAGAGAAAGACCGACGGTCACGGTGTCGTCGAAGTAAGCAAAGCGCGGCGGCGAAGTATCTGTTCACCCCTTTAAAATAATGAGGCGAGCTATAATTATCTGAACGTGTCCCTGTCCTGACCTGGATAAGCGGTATGGATGGAGGGATGTATGAATTACATGGGCATACATGCCCCTTGGTGTAGATAAGCTTTGGATCTGTTGCTCACGTCCAGCCTAAAATAACGTTGTGTTTGATTTTCATTAACTACATTACCGGCGTGTGCGGCTCGTGAATTTCAATCACGGCGCTTTTCACTTGGAGCCGGCGGCTGTAATTGAAATGAGCTGCATATCGCTGTGGATTAATCGCGTCTCACGGTCAGCGGCTATTCCTGGCACCTGCATTACCATGACGACCGAAAAATTTGGATGAATTGCTCCTAATAAGTTACCTTAGCGTGTCTAATCTGAACAAATTCTGTAGATACAACAGCACATGCCCTCCTTTCTACGTCGTAATAATGGTAGCTATTCCGTTCCTGCGCGTTTTTTTTCCCCAACTGAAAGCAAAGCCAAGAAATTTTAAAAATAAAACCAGGGTTCATTTACTAATATGGTAGAAGGGTACTTACCAAGCAACAACTGTCCAAATTTTATTACAGACTTACAATCATAATTTAAAGGGCCACGAATCCACCAGAAGTGGATAGTCCAGGTTCAGAGAGTAAAAATCCAGACCAAGACTTTGTTTCAACCAACCAGTTGAGTCCTCTGTGACTTT
>JAABNY020000048.1:3772410-3793115 GCA_015164015.2 Brevimyrus niger
CCCCGGGGGCGTTCGGTCCCCGCCGGGGCAGGGCGAGAGCGCGGCGAGAGGGGAGTCGGGGGGAGGGCGGAGCTTTGCACCTTCTCATTAGCCAGCGGTGAATAAACTTTAATTAAAAGCCGCACTCGCACCTGGCTTTCAGTCTCACCTTGTGCCTTCGCCTGTCAGGCCAGCGACAGATAAATCAGGGGAAATCAGCTGGGTTCCTACAGGAGCCGTCAACAAAATGAAGCCTTTAATTGCAAAATTATACACTGTCAAAAATTATCCTGAGCCTCTGACATTATGTACAGTATACTGATTGCGCAAAATGTGTATATATATATAAACTATATCCAAAAACGCTCTGTTTTGTTTTTAATACCCCTGGAGTTATTATTCAAAGCAGCATTCTGCAAATTCTATTTCCTATGGCAACAGGATATAATGCTGCTCTTTGTACATTCCTTGGTTTCCATGGCAATTTGTATATTAAACTTGTGACATTTTCCAGTCGTGTGCCGCTTCAGGGCTCCTTGTTTTACGTATTATGTAGCTGAAATGAAGTGAAACTTCTGGTGGGGTGTTTTTTGTTTTGTTTTGGGGTTTTTTTTTTTTTTTGCCCAAACCTTCTAGTTTCTAGAAAGCTTTTTGCTCCGGGATTCTGAGGGATTTTAGGCTTGACACCGCGTCTCTGAGGATTTGGCACTGCACCGCATCCACTTTTCAAAATAAATGGAAGGCCTTTCAGATCCAGCCCCATCTGTATGCATCGCGGGCGCGCCGGAGCCCGTCTGCATCCCGATCCGGAAGTACCGACGCGGTTCTGGCTCTGATTTGATGGAAGACGAGTAATTATAGGTCACAGATGCACGCTACCTCGTGACGTCTCTTTATCGGAGGGCGAGTGTGTTTTTCGCGGCTGGCTTGCGCTCGGGGTGGAAGCGCGTGTCTTGGAAGTGATGGGACAAGGACGGGAGACCAGACAGCCCACGTCTTCGGATGGGCAGCTGTGGATGAGGGGATCTATCCGGCATGTTCTGTCCATCTTCAGCCAAGGTTTGGAAGCAGCTGCAGACAGAGGCCACAATGGCTCCTCCGGCTCTTACAGTGCAACCAGAACATTCTGTCCAGTCTGCAGTCCCTCACACTGGAGTTTCCGTCAAGCCCCAGTTCTATATTTCCCATGTTTCAAACATAAACTGCTTTCTTTTCCTGGCCTGTTCCACGACCGCCGATAGAATACGGCTCTAAAGTGAGTAACGGTCTTTTTTGCGCTGGTGGAAAAGGGATTGGCGAGGCTTAGAGACCTCCAAAATATAGACTGTCACCGACGTGCCGGTTAGGGAGGTGGAGCGACACTGGTAGGTTGTTGGTTCACATCCCAGGTGGGGCTCTGTGACAAGACCTTTAGGCAAGCCAGTTAAACGGAGTCGAAAACACAAAAAAGTACAGTATAGTAAATACTTGAACCAGTAATAGTATCTTCATTAAGTATTACATTCTGAACATAGTTATGTGTACTATAGTTTTATACAACTAAAAGTGTGTTTTCAGCAACACAAACTCATGAGTAACGCCATGTCCTCCGATGTTACAATGGCTTTGTCACTGCTAGGTGTTAGGAACTGTTCCGTTTTTTCAGAATTCTTCAAAAATCTTATCCGACTACCATTGAATATACGGCCTGTTGTTAACGTAACTTCATCAAGCAGGACTGGACCACATTACACGCAGCAAATGGGCAAAGATATACAAATTTTTTAGTCATGGATTATTGCTAACAGTGTTCCAGAAAATTACATGGTATTAAATGGGACGTTATAGTACATCCTGCTGATTAGGTCCTACAAGACAAGTACTTAGAAGCCGGCTGGATGAATGGGTGCAATTCGGGGTGGGGGGGGGGGGGGTTGGTGTGTCATCAGTGCTGGTTGGTTTAACCTCCTTCCCATTGGTAATTTTATTGGTTCATGTAGGGGTGAACTTGGCCCTGATTGACAGTGTGCCATAATCACAGGCGCTGTGGACTTGGAAACCTCCTGTTACCAAGAAGAACCTTTTTGTTTTACTCCATAAGCAGCAGGTGTAACAGGAAACAGAAACTAAGCTAAAATCAAGCAAACTTTCCATCCGACTGAAGATTTCTCACACTTTCCTTCGGTAGAAGCAAGTGATGCTTCATGTTCTTCCGGTTGTGGCACTTTCCAGTTTACGCACTAGCGAGACGCGTCAACGTTACCGCAAAGGACAAGGCTCCCGAATGCTTGTTCTCCACTCTCCGCCTTTGCGAGAATATGTGATGATGCTCACAGTTCTGGAGACGTCTAGGAAATTCATCTTTCTGGGAGGAAATGGATCTGTGGATTACTCTGTTTGTTCGCGTGGCGGCCCCCGCTTTATTCGTCACCTGGACCGGCAAGTGCATTCCGCCAGATAGCCGCTTGCCTTCGAAGCTCTCAATGCGAAATCCGTCACATAAATTAGTCACTTTCTCGAGTTTGTCAGTTTGCTTTTATTTGAAGTTCATTTCTTACATTGTTGGTAGATTTCTAATGTTTGAGGGGAAAGAATTATCCAGGCTTAATGGATATATTTCTTTTTAAAAACACTGGATTTGACGTGACAGGTAAATGCGATGTATTTATCTCTTTGGGGACGTGCTGTCCGTCATCAGCTTCTCCGGTACTCGATCATTTTTCTCCCTAATGGGCCCTAGATCTTTCTTTGGCAAAACAGACAATTCCTGCAGTCGCTTCTGCCCGACGGCAGCATTGTAAGTCATATCCCGTCCCGCCACTTAACGTAACTAGGATGACCCCAGGGTGACATGACAGCCAGGCACATTCACAACGTACTTTTATAATAAAGCGTTTGTCTTATTTTCTGTGGTTTGTTTACAACAGAAAACCGACCCCTAAAATGCCTGTTCTGTTTGTAGCTGAAGTTTTTGCTCCGCTGTTTAGCAAATAGCATATTCATCGTTCATTCATCCATCTTCTATACCGCACGTCCCACTGTATACAGCATTGCGGCCCGGAAACTGTGGGCACGAGGCAGGAAATAATCCAGGATGGGGTGCCAACCCATCACAGATCATTATTATTATTATTATGATTATTATTATTATTTATTATTATTACACTTTTTTTCTCCCAAAGTCGACAATAAGACAGATTGTCATTATCTCTCAGTCCTTTTGATGTGTAGAAGCGAAGACGGATGACAATGGATGTTATTTGGAGTCATTTAACAGCTCTCGGCAGCCGCCTCAGTCATTTATCATTCCACAAGCCTGCTTCAAGGTCGGGCAAGGTTATCTCCTGACGAACCAGGGTGCTTTGTGGGATCTCCTCCGGTAACAAACCTGCGGAGTTCCCCCATCTCCCACGATCACATTAGACTAATTTGTCATCTTTTTTTTTTTTGTTTTTTTAGGAGAATTAATTATCCCAACGCAACAAATTATGCCACTCAAGCAATACTGAGCGTTCATTCGAGCACCTCGGCTCGATTCCCTAACCGTGATGGATCAGGCGGAGCCGGAGCTGGACCCCACCATTATGCTAAACACATTTATTGCACTTTCTCATTATACAACCATTCGATCACCTTGGCGCGAGATTAATCGCATGTTGTCACGCGGCGGGTCGCTGGACGCCCGTAGCTGTGAGCTTCCCTGTCTATCCGCAGCAGAGGGGTCCTGGGAAAGGGCCGTCCCTCCCGAGAGCCAATCATTTCGCCTCGACGCGATCGATAACCATTTCCTCCCGCGCGTTCCCTTTTCCAATCATCCGAGATCCAAATATGCCTGGCTAACGACTTCACGCTCGCGACCCTCAGGAAGAAGCAAGGGGCAGGGGGAAGGGCAGGGGGAGGGCTTTCCCCGGCACCCCCAATGACCTGGTGTAGATTAGGTGTCCACCAAGTCAGCTGGTGCAGGAATTCGCCCAAGGTGCCCTTCGGAGACGACAGTGGCGGTAGAGTGAACTTCCACGCGGCGCATCGCCATCTGACAAAAAAAAAGTGAAAAAAACAGGATCAGACTGGACTTCGGCAAAATGTCGTCGCAATCAAGTGAGCTTCCTCCATATTCCTCGTAATGATAGACGGAGGCTGGAACTTCTCCGATGTGGCAGGACTTTGCGAAAAGGCGGAACCCCGTGGGATGATTGTGCTTCCCAGTGGTGTTCCGCTTCAGGCCGCTGTGCTGCGCCTGGCCTGCAAATGTTATTCTTCATCACAAAGGAGCGAATTATGATAGTATAATGCATCCCCCGGGAACCCCCGCGTCTCCCAAGAAAATGCTACCCCTGTTCCAAGAGAATGAATTTTGGGGGAAGAGAACTTAGTCATACCCCCCCCACCCCAGCTCCCAAAAGAGTTGGCTGCATTAATTCTCTTTGCAAACTCGAGCAGAAAAGAAATGAGAAGGGAGCGAACAAAGGCTGAAGGAAATGCTTACAAAGTCGAAAGCAAGGCGCCGATCTGTCCGTCCAGGGAGCTGTCATTAGCCGTCTGATCAAAGCAGAGCGATAATGGCCGCTTCTGAAACTGCACACACGGCAAAACTGGCTTTCCTCCTCTTCATACAGTAATTATTTTGACCAATCGGACACCAGAAGGCAATCAGAAATAAAAATGAATCAAAAAAAAAAAAAAAGTCTTTCATCTCCCACGAAGTGTTTCGTTTTTTGTTTTCCATTTTAAATCTGCATCGGGCTAAAAAGTGTGAAGCAGTGATTGGTGATTTTTATCTAGTGTTTATTAAATCACTGTAAATAGTAATGAGTTGAGCCCGTAACACGTATAGGTATTATTTTATAGAATCCACATTCCCACCAGATTCAAGAATAGCTTGCGTTTAAAGCCCGCCACTTTTAAAACAGGCACATCACCTGTGACGGTCACAGCCAGAGCCTGTCCTTTACCGCCGACTTGGACCCTTTCTGCTGTTTTGCACTGTCCAAATTTTTTCCACTGCCGGCATAGTTTCACACTGCCTGTATTTTGCAGTGTACACCTTTTTTAATATCTGTATAGTTTTACACGTTCCGTTTGACATTATCTGCACTGTTTTGCACTGTCTTTAGACTTTCGTAACAGAGTTGGCGGAATGACTAAGCATTCCGGTATACCTGGCACACGGCCAAAGATCCTGTACGGTCCAAAGTGTGTCCAAAAACTTGTACCCCCTTGTCCCGCTGCCTTGTATCTTATAGGGCATGCGATAGACTCCACCCTCCCTGCCATCCTGACCAGGATAAACTGGTAGAAGGTGGATGGATGGATGGATGGATGGATGGATGGATGGATGGATGGAATGTGTTTCTCCAAAAAAAAAATATATATATATATATGATGACACTTTCACGTAAATCACCAAACTGCCGGGAGTAATTGTAATTAGGCAGTGACTGGCTCTTCTGCTTAGATGCATTACGCTCTGCACGCTTCTCTCATTCTGCCGTTACACTGTATTTTTCTAGTCAGATGGACCCCCCCCCCCCCCCAGCTTGTGTAAGGTGAGAGGAGAATCCTAAAGAGTCTTGTTAGTTTGTTCCAGTTTGCTGCCTCTTAATATATTTCAAGGGAAACTCTGATTAGTCTGAGGGCCTTAGTGAAAAATCCAGTACGGAAAACAAAGACCATAAAACGTTTGGTATAATGTAAAAAATAAATAAATGATAATTATAATAATAAAGACGTATTAATATCAGGCTGGGCCATTCATCCTGTAGTAAGAATTTGCCCAGTACGTGTGCCCCCCCTCCCTCGCTACGGTAAAATGGACATGAAAGCTGTAGGAGATCTCAGCTGGTGTTGAGGGTTCGCGTGTCTGCAGGCCGGCCTGATTCGGAGGCCTGTTCCGTCCATGCGTTCATCCGCCGGTGACCTGTCACGCCGCAGGCTGCCCCCCCCCCCATTTTGCCGACACCCAGCTGCGCTGCTGTCAGCTCTGATTTGAACCAGAGGGCCGCAGAAATGTTTGTGTTTTTCTGGTCGGTAGCAAACACCCATCCTATGTCTTTCTGGCTCGTGGGAGTTTTACTTGTACAAAAATGTCCTGAGGGCAGATTGTTCCTTCTGCCCTCAGAACATTTTTGTATCAGTAAAACTCCCAAGAGGGTCGTCCTGCTTGTCAACTGATGCTATTAGAATGATATTCTGATATTTTAATATTAACATTTTAAAAAACAGCCCCCCCCCCTCCCCGCTTATACTCTTTTTCCAGGTCTCGGTCTGATACCCATTAATTCTTCTTCTTATTAGAAGTTAAACTCCATTAAAGTGAAATTCTCATTGACAATTATATGAAATTGCCAATTACGGTTCCCATCCACACCAAATGAACCAAGAAAATTAATTAAAAAAAAAAAAAAAACAAACAAACTTACAAAACTCACGAAACATAAACAAGAAGTCATGAGTAGTGGTTAATCAGAGTCACTCTGAGTGTTTGGTTATACAAGTCCTACAATATGATACAAACACAAACACAGGTAACTAACACAATTACTGTATGTTTCTATGCATACATACAGTAGATAGAGGTCCACCCTGCGCCCTAGGCAAGCGTCACGGCTGGCGCCCCCTGTCTGACACAAAGTGAAATTACCTGGCCAAGTCGGCACCCCCTTAGAAGACGGCGCCCTAGGCTACCGCCTATGTCTCCTTCATGGGTTTATTGGCGCTACATCTATCCTCACGTCACAATTAGCTCGGAGCCGGTCAACTGGAGGACAGGGTGCGAGGGGGCAGGATGGTCCATGACGGGTCACATGCTCACTCACCCGGTCACATGATCACATGTTTGGTGACTGAATGTGAAGGCGCATTTGGCACAGATCTCACACTGGCTGCTATCTTGTCATCATGGCAGTGTATGCCCCCCCCCCCCCCCCCCTCACCCCCGCCCCCACGAGGCTGTGTTCCATACGCATGCTTAGCTGTTGGAATGTAACACAGCATTCCGTCACGTGTTCTTACCAATAGAATGGCCAACAATAAAGTTCTAATGGTAACACTGGTCTTAAAGCAGCCATCTTAATCTTTTAAAATTATATCGTCTATACTATGTTTATAAAATTATATCATTTTAAAAAATTATAGATGCCTTCATAATGCATTGTAATGCACTCAAGTGTTATAAACATGGCCATACTTAATTTACATATGAGTGCATTATAATGCATTATAAAGTATTCGTACACAATATATACAAATTCATAATGCAGTACAAAAAAAACCTTAATTCTTATACCAAGCAAATCCATTATAATCTATAGTGCATTGTAGATCAGAGCTCCATAGAACTTTCAGAACACAAAATTGACAATGCTATAATGTACTATGACTTTTTAGAAATATATAGCCTTATTTATAAGTCTTCATGAATGCGTTATGGAGGTATCTATAATGTGTATCGGTGACTGCTTTACGTAAAGTGTTACAACTCGTATCAATTCTACAGGTCACATAGGAGACTTCTCTGGCCCGGTTTGTTGTACTTGGACAGCAGATGGTTAAGCAGAGGCGAGGGGAACCCGCCGGGAGCGCCGGGTGACAATAACAGGTGTCCTCAGCTCCCTTTCCTGAGAGAGAACCATGCTCCTTTTCTCTGCTGCGCTCTCTCTCTCCCTCTCTCTCTTTTTCCCACCGAGAAGTTTCGCCTCTCCCGGATAAATCCCGGAGCAGATGGTAACTTCCGGCTTACGTGCTCCACCTGGCGCCTCTTCTGACGGCCTGGCGTGCCGCGACTCGCCCGCCGACGCTCCGGAAGATGCAGGGACGGCGGTTTGTGGGGAGAAGCGGACCCCGAGGGAGCCGGATTCCGGCCCGGTGCGCGGGGCCCGACCCGTACGGCCCGACTCGGCATTGCCGACGCCAACACCCACCAGCAAGGACGATTGCCAAAATGGCCCATTTAATACCTAATCCTTCTGTATTTCTGTAAACACCACTGTTTACATATCTTTACTGGTCTAGCCACCCACTAAGAGACTGTTATTTATAATAGTATAAATATCCGTCCATATAAAGCAGATTATCTGTCCCTATATGTCATTAGCTTTTCCAGTCCACCGTATTCATTTTAAAGCTAACAGCTACAGCTTCCTGTCACCATGGTACCGGACATTCAGCTCATCCAAATCAATTGTCTGCTCAAATTTTAAGGGGGGGATCTGGTAATGCAATGGCCCACATTGTTAGGTTAGGCCGCTTTGGGGAGGGAGGGGGGCACGCCTTCGATTTGCCCACTTGTCACGAACTACCACTTGCTCCATGCCTGATCAATACAATTTTTGAGGGGGCGGTGTGTTCAAAACGTACAATCCTGATGACACCATCACGACCATCTTGGAGTGACAGCTGACCACTGGGGACACCCCCACTGGACAACCGATACATTATGAATGGCAACCCAGCACCCATAACGCGCCATGGAACCATACTGAGGGAGTCTGCGTTTTGCCTACCTACCCCAGGCTCTGGTGAGGCCTGGTGTTTTTCCGTCGCACACTGATTTAGCACTCCCTCCCTGTGACCCCCCCCCCCCCATCCTCTTCTGGAAAGAAAGACGGACCAGACCAGCCTGGAGGGTGTAGCAGTGAGCGGATCTGATGACAACCGGAAAACTTGCCGTGACATTTCTCCTGTTTTTGACCCCGCAAATGTTTCATGCTGGTGCCCTACCTCTCCCCAAATCCGCCGCCCTCCAGCTTCCATGTCTCTTATAGCCAATGAGTCAGACTTCCACACATTCTTTAAAAATAGAAACTGGCTACAAAATAGCTGCGAGGAGCACTGATAGGAAATTTATTTCATTCTAATGATATGATTATTTACATTGAGCTGGGCAGGCAGATGCTTTGTTACTAGATATTACATCATCCGGTGTAAATAAAGTACATATAACTCTCGCTCTGTGTGGGAAGGCAAAGAGGGGCACGTGGCCCTGAAATGGGAGGGAGGAATAGGGGCTTTTTGTAGATGGGGGGGGGGGGCACAGAAGGGCTTAGCAGAATGGTGGGGTGGTGAAATCAAACGGCATGATGGTCACTGACATCATCACAAGGACACCAGAGGAAACCAAACGGAGGCAGGGGTGTGGAGGGGGCTTTGCCGGGGCGGGGGCTCCGGAATCCGGGTCCGCAGGTGTTTTCCGGGATGACGGGGAAATGGAGCTCGCCCTCCTATGACCAAGAATAAGGAGATCGAACGGATAAATGTGACCGTCACCTGAATATTATGTTTTTACCCATCCCAGCTCATCCCCCCCCACAAAGTCTTACCCAATTCTTTGCCCTTTTATGCTGAAGTGTGAATTAACAATAAGATAACGTTCAGGTAGTACTGTACCATGTGAGCATTTTGGGGAATGACTCAAAAACACCTAGCAAAAATAGCTCTTCAACAGCTATCCAATGTTTGTACGTGGATGCTTAATATATATATAGTATTCTTCTCTTCAGGTTTTACCTCCGCTTGTCCCAGTTTGGTATCTCTGTCTGCCGGCACCCAGCGGAAGAGACTCTGCCCCTTCATATGAAATTCTCTGCATCTGCTTGTCTGTGGGTTTTGCATAACAAGCAGGGGGAAGCAGATGAAAATCACAATTCCTCTCAGATGGGCGTGGGACTCGCCAGACAGCGCCCGCAGGCTGGTGCCTGGTTACCGCTAGCCAAGGAACACTAACCCTAAAAATACATCTTAATACCTTTGCTCACATTTTGGCTGAGAAACAGATGTCATGTCTCTTGGATAATGATTATGCACTATGTTCCATTGAGTATTTGTAATGCTTTATGTATGACCTAGATTAGCTCTTTTTTTTTTTACATCAGTTGTTAATTAAATATTCAAAACAGGTTAACACCTTGAACTGATATTGCAATGAAGTGCAACAGGAATGTACTTGTGAGGGTAGCCCGGCTAAGAGTGAAATCCATTCTGACAGTCAGTTTTAGCGCCTGAAGCTAAACCTAACTGCCTGCACCCCACGGTACGTTCCGGATAACGATTGTCACAACCCTAAAGGTGCTTGCAGAAAAGCTCCTTATAGACCAGTAGGTGACACTGTTCCCTATGGACAGCAGGACTCCGTTTCACATGAAGACGAATCCGTGAGACGGATTTCTGGGAGCCAGACAGGAATAGCCACAAACAGTATTCTTATAGCCTTTATGTCGACTCAATTACCAATTATATAGCAGTGGCCTTCGTGGTCTGCCGTAATAATGAATCTTACTAATTGTGATACATGTGGTCCTGACTTGTGGTGCACGAGCGCAGTCCTAGGAGATCGTGATATAACGGGTTTTTTTCCCCGTAACTTTACTTTTTTTTTTTTATTTTTTGCTGAGGAAAGTACATTGACCTGACATTTCAGCCCAAACGTTGGAAATCGTAACGTTAACTATAATGTAATCTTTAAGAGCACGACCGCCGCGCTGTTTCCGGTCTGAAATATCTCCAGGGCACAGTGTACCCCGACGGATTTGCCAGCATTCATACAATATGATTGGATGCTCGCAAGGTCGGCGATTTAGGGGATCGTCTCTGAATGACACTACCGTGGAGGCTGGAGAAGTGAAAGGGTGAAATGAGAGAGGAACTTCGAGGGCCCGTTCCTGCCCTGTGGCTGACGGACAGCGTTCCTACCTACGGAATGAAGCGCTGATGATGTGATTTATCTGGCACTAGGAAGATGACGCTGCATCCTAAATTGGGTGTCTTCTCTTTTCAAGCAGATTCTCCCTTAGCCTTGCACTGGGAAAAACGCCCGAGACTACTGCGTCTTCGTGAGTGGAAGTCTGGCCACATCTAACTGTCCCACGTCTTGCCCCGAGGATGTGAGGTTTGCTTGTGTGACAGTTTTACTTACACAAAACATGTTATGGGGGCAGACAGCGAACAACTTGGTTCAGGGAGATAACCAATCAGATCGTAGATGAGGTGGGTCCAAGCAGCTAGAGGAGGCAGGACCAAGATATCAGATTGGTTGGTCCTACCGACTCTAGAATCTGATTGGTTATCGCTGAACCAATCATTTTTCATTTTGCCCTCTGAAGCTTTTTTTTCCCCTAAGTAAAGCTCCCAAAAGCCCAAACATTGTGACTTTTGTATATTCCCTAAGTGGCAGGACGTATTCTGTGGATTCACAAGTTCAGGTCGGCAGCTGCCTGAATTGCTCTTCACGCCCTACAAGTATCGAATTATAGGCTCAAATTAATTGAGACCGGTGGTGTTTGTTTTAAGTCAGGAGAAATCCTAGCTGTCTTTCTGTTTAGGAAGCCATTCATCATAACAGAATCCTGAAGTTTTTCGTTGGTCAGAATTGAGCGAAACCCTGTTTTTCATAATGATCATGCCCTCCGGGTGACACTAAGCATTCAGGGTTTAATTGGAAGAAAAGTGACTGGGTATTTGAGGCGCCATGATGCATTCGATGTGGGTATTATGAGTGTAGGAGTTTGTATGGAATGTGCATATCTGTTTCCATAAGATGCGGGGTAGGCTGGTTAGGAATGTAGGAACTGAAGGCTTCCACGATTTTCACGGGCGTCCATGTTTGCAGAGGCCAACTCCACTGGCACTTCAACACGGATAAGATGAAGGACATGAAAGGTGAAGGGCCATTGAAACCTGGGCGGGAGGGATGGCGAGTGTCAGCATTGCATCAACACTGGTAATTTACATCGGCACACTAACTGGGAGTTTCAACTGAATCCAGTGGAAGTTGTGATGTTTGATGTGAGAATCCTGTTTTTTTTTTTATTATTATTTATTTGGGGAGGGGGGAGGGGGTGGGATGTTCAGGTAAGGTAGTGAAGAAAAGAAAACAAAAAAAAATGCATGCAAATTTATGCATAAATATACATATGAGGCCTTAAATTCGATTTGCCATGTCTGAAGGTGAGGGGCATTAAGTAATGCGCTATTAAACATACATAATTTTGCATTTGAATAAGTGTTTCTTTACAAAGCAGGCACATCAGAATAACAGCAATAAATAAATAGGTCTCCTTGTGGATCTGATTTAGTAATCACATGGCGACGTAGGGCCACAATATTTCGGTTTGGTGTTTATTCTTTGATAACAAATATAAATTGTATTATTTCATTTCATATTATGCGGCCGCGCAGATAAAATGGATTAGTGAAATTGCAATTCAGTTTACGGCCTATGTCTTTAATACAGTCTGCTTATCAATGAATAACATGCCCTGCTCAGCTTGAGACCCAAAGGCAAGGCAGAGCGACTGCAGGACACACAGGATGTTGCCTGCGTCTCTGCACATCATCATCATTCCCAGAAAAATAAGGACCATTAGTGTCCACTGCCGTTCAAAGTCAAAATGTGCAGCGGTTGTTTCTTATAGGAAACAACATTAATAAATGGAGAACTTTCATGGTTTTGCTTATTATTTTTTTCTCATTTGTGACGCAAATAGCGCAATTTGCCTTTTCTTTCGAATGCCTTCGATCGAGCTTCCTCGATTTGAAGATGTAAGGTGAGTAAATCGGCGACACGTATTTCAAACAGAGGGAGACCGGTGGAATGATGGTAATGTAGTCCCCACCCAGCCCCGTCACCTGCTCCGCCCGTCCAATCCGTACTCGTCCTACACTCACCAACCC
Source organism: Brevimyrus niger (assembly GCA_015164015.2). NCBI lineage: Eukaryota > Metazoa > Chordata > Actinopteri > Osteoglossiformes > Mormyridae > Brevimyrus > Brevimyrus niger. The sequence goes on from JAABNY020000048.1 coordinate 3,785,035, forward strand.
GTACAATTGGACGGATCACCTGGAAACGTGAAAGGTAATGAATGTGTTTTTACCCAAATGCTCGCAGTCCTAACTGTGGCACGTTGTTCTGAACCAACATTGGCTTACATGCCAATGCAGGGTCTTCCGCTACCAATTAAATGGTTACCTTTATTGTGTATGTCAAAATGTGATTTATAATAATCAAATTCATGTCTAAGTATTTCTACCCCATTTTCTTGTCCTTTTGCGTTTTCCTTGACGTAAGATCTGTAACAGATACACCAATGATATAGCTCAGGGGTAGGGATCCTGATCCGTGGAGGGCCGGTGCGGGTTTTTGGTACGGCCTCTCAATCAGCCAATCACAGTGGGTCCCCAGGACTGGAGCTGACAAACCTCTGCTTTATTGGCAGTTTGAGAGGTCGCCCCAAAAACCCACACCCACACTGGCCCTCCATGGATCAGGTTCCCCTCCCCCAGTATTGGTGGAGCCATGGAGATACCACAGACAGTTAATTTATTTAATTCATTTTGTGGGTAGGATGTATTAAATACTAATAAATTCATTAGTACTACATATGTTGGGATAATACAATTACATTATACAGTTTACAGACTAATTGTGTTCTTTATAAAATGCTTTCAAATCATTGTATGTAGACACCGAGCTTTTAAAAAGACAAATATATAAAATGCATACCATTCACTGTAGCTAAATTAGAACGATCGGATGGAACAATGGATAAATAAACGGTAATGCAAGCTGAACATGTTAGCTGGGAGCGAAATGAATCCGACATTCTGGTTAAGATTGAACACTGATATCTATTGAACTGACATCCATCGACTATATTGAAATAGACCACTGGATAAATGGTCCTGCTTCAAAGACTTTATAGTCTCTGGAACCTTCACCTCCACAAAAGGAATAAATGAAAGAAAAAGGAAGGAATGAAAGAGAGCTTGGTTCACGCTTTAAGGTTGTTCTCATTTACAAGCTAATGCCTCCCCCTCCTTCATTCAGAGCCATGCTGTGAATGTCAGTGGTCCCTGTGCTTTCCGTTGGAATGCAGACCTCGACTCAGAAGCCACTGCCATGGACAAGCTGAGGAATCATCCAGAAGACTTCCGCAGTGTTGCAGACTTCGGTCAGCTGGCTGGTGTGCGATTTTCCAGCTCGGGAAAAGTCCGCACACGCAATTGCATGCATGTAAGAGTTCCATTATCTTGTAAACAGTGCATAAGGGTTTGCAAACTACCCCTATGCTTTTGATGTAGCAAATTTTTGTTTGTTTCTATGGAACAATATAGATCAATAATGTAGATTTGCCGTAAAATTTCCTGTGCGAGGGTCTGAAAGCGCGTCACGGCAGACGCACGGGAGCTGCGAACCCGGCTTTGAGTTTTAGGCAGGTAGCGGGTAGCTAGTTGAGTTACCCTCATTAAGCCGATCGCCATGCATTTAGGGGCTTTGTGGCTGCATAGAAAGGAATGGAGAAAAACGACAAGCTGAGTCTTCATAGACTGAATGGTGGCACAATGAGGAACAATAAGAAAACAAAGCAGGATTAGTGGAAGTGCCACTTGAGTGAAGCTTTGTTCCTGGCCGGTGGTTGTGGCCCATTTTATTTCGCACTCGTCGGTTCACGTTTTACTGCTTTAAAGTTGTTACTGCATTTGAAAGATTAGTGTTAGCATTGTTCAGTTCTTTTGTGTTCAGATCTTGTTGGGTATTTTAACGTGTGCGTTAAAACGTCTGCGTAACTAACTTTTTACACCCCTTTGTTTTTGTTTCCCATTGCCCCCCCCCCCCCTTACTCACTGAGCCCACGCTGAGTAGGCGCCAAGCCAGGTGAGGAGGCGGGCGATTAGCGGTGAGGCCCTGTGCTTCAGCCTGTAGAGAAGCCAGGTATTTAACGGAAACGCCGGCTAGCCTGACGTGACACGAGACACTTTTGACGTGAGCGGCCGAATGGGCATTGTTCTGGCCGGTGTGTCTGAAATGGTAAAATACACGGGAGGATTAGCGCGGGGGGGGGTCACAGGCATACCCACGAGGCCGTACACTCTCCGCCCGCTGCCCCCGCAGTGGCTCAGAAATAAACAAACAACACAATAGGCGGAAGTGAGAGGTGCGTGTGAAGCTGCTGTAGACACGCACAGGAGTCAATGTAGAGCCGCTTCTGGGCGAGAAGCGAAGGAAGACATTTCTACGTCGTCCCGTAGTTCATGTGTGTCCTCGGATGAGCGACTTGCCCGTTTAAATGCGTGCGTGCATTGGCGCCCCGCTAAATCTTGCTGGGCACTAACAAGCTTTTCTTTAATTCCCGCCTAAAAATCGGGATGTACCAAAAAATGTTAATTGCTTTGGGGAGGTGAAGAATCTTGCTCTGCTCTCGTTTATATCAGTTGCCTCTTTGCCGCTGGCAATGAACAGAAAGTTGTAAAAATTTATTGCGTGTTTCAAAAACAAGCCTCTTTTCTGTCCCCCTATCTTTTAAATTATACCATAGCTACCTCATTAGAGCTGGTCGACCACTGTGATTTACCTTTATTTGAAAGTTTGGGGGGACATATTCTCTGGTTTTGCTGGCTTTTGAACTGTTCAGACATTTATGCGATGGCGGGATTCAGTGATAATATATGCAGTCCAGACGGATTGTTTTCAAATGATCATGCGAACTTTGTCTTGGGACCGGAGTGATTGATTGTTGTGTGTTTTGATCATGTGATGATAGAAATAACGACATTGGTTAGTAAAAAAATGCAAAGCTACAGAGTTTATCTTCGGGCATCTGGAAGTGCGGTTAGATAAGAAGGCCGTGTGGAAAATTCTGGAACTTTTAAAGGTATCTCGAGTATCGTTACCCGCGTACTGGCCTGGTCGTATGGCACTTATCTGCTATAGATGGAGATGTCTACCGTCTACCATACAGTCACAGTGGAGCTACCTTGGAGGAATTCCCAGTGGTGGCTTAATGGTTATAGAAGCGCCCTCATAATTGGACGATCGCAGGCCCGAATCCCTGACCAGCAAGGTGGCGCTTCCAAGCACTGCTTCCCCGGTGCTGAATTAGCTGAATTATGTCACATATGGGCCAAATGCGGAGGACACACTTCATTGCTGTGCCCTGTGTCAACAATGACAAATAATCACTTAATAAGAAATTATTGGTTGTATTCAACTGCAGCCCTGGACGTTTGACCCTGCTGCCCATTTTCAGACGTAATTGTTCAAAAGTTAAGAAACACCGGGTGGCATGAAATCACAAACGTCAATCAGCCTGCCGTTAATATTTCACGAAAGTGTTGAATGCCTCCCAACAGACTTGCTCTGGTCGAATTACAACACTGAAATATGTATCTCACAAAATATTCAAATTACTGCTAGCGGAAATGTGCAAAATAATGCAACTGAACAAGAGAGCAATTTGGGATAAAAACCTGTGTAAACGCATCCTGTCATGTATTGCTGTTGTTATCAATCCAAGACATGGTAACAATTTCTTTGAATGCCACGCATATGAGAATGGGAGACATTCATAACACAATATAATAGATTCATAAAGCATTATAAACATGACTAGAAATAATTAGAAAAAGGCATAACACATTATAACCATGTTAATTATACATTATGAATACTCTATGAAGCTCTCCTCTATAATGCACTTTAGATACCCTTATGATGCAGTACAAAGAAGCCTCAGTGCTTATACCAACCATTATAATGCATTATGACAGCATCTATAGTGGATCAAAGATGAGAGCTTCATTGGAGCTTATAAAGTGTTATAATGAACACTATAATGCCTTATGACCTGTCAATAAAGCTGTAATACTATATTAATTGCTACACAGGCCATTATAAAGCACAATGAAGGTATCTATGATGCATTATAGATGACATGTTAAGCCGGAAACACTCAGGGGTTTGCCGCCGTGTGCTAATTAGTGGCATGTTAGAGGGCAGATACACGCGTCCTGTCAGTCAGTGCAGTATGATTTGCTTCTTATGCTGTTTAAGTCAGTCACACGATTTGAGGCAGTAGCAGCTGAGACCCTGCCTCCGGTAACAATAACCCAGTAGAAGAGCAGCCCAGTGCTGGCGGAAGGGTTTTATCACACACATGCTATGATATACAGTGCCATCACAAGTAAACATAATTAGAATGAAGTTGTTAACGGCTGCCTTCCAAAAGTAATACATCATTACTGCGGTTGTATATAATTGTACGATATTTCTCCAGCTCATCGCCTTCTTATTTTCCGGAAAGCCCATCAATCACTGTCGAGGAGTACAAACTATGTTACGCAACTTCAAAAGTGAAGGCAGAGGACGGAGGGGAGGGGGGGGTGATATTAACTAAACGGTAGAGGTATGATGAGGGAGATATGAAAAATTAAGGCCTTTTTGAAACTCCTTTTCCGCCTCAGGGAGCCGTCAGCTTCGCGCGGCTTCGCTGAAGCTCAGGCTGCTTTCGGCTTCCCCCCTAATGGACGGGAGAGAAAATATGTCACAGTTGGGGCCCAGATCTCGACTTGAACCTGACAAGATTTTTTTTTTCTTGTCCAGTGAACCTCAATGGTAAAAAAAAAACAATTCTGTATTTGGCATATTTAGCTGAATCTTTTGTCTAATGTGACTTACAAGGCAAATATCGCATTGGAAAGAAAAATATCATGCTGTCAAGGCGAGAACAAGGCATAAGTTTAGCTGGGCTGAGCTCCCAGTGAAGGTCCGGCAAGGAATGTGTGCAGTACTGGAGTAGGAGCCTTCACAGGAACTTCACAAGATCCTTCACAGGAACTTCACTGGATGGAAGTGTGTGTTCTGGCGAGTCAAAGAAACGCCCCCCTTCCCCTTACTTTGCAACTTCCAAAGTAAATCGGGAGTAATGGTGTTTTAGGGTTGCTGCTGCCGCACAGTCACACAAAGGACAAAATCTGCTGTGTGGATCATTGTTTTGGCCCAGTGTGATTTTACACCACCTCGCTGGTAAGCCAGAGTATAGCCTGGTCAGCTAAATACGCAAACACCCTGCGGCAGAGAGTGGACAAAGGACCCACACTGCGATGTTTCCCGCTGAGATCGTATACGGACGGCAGATGAGGCCCATTTTATCTCCAGATAAACGGCTCCCGCGTTATACCGCTCGCCCTACTGCGACTATTTCGATAAGGACACTTCCTCCCTCTCTCCCCGCCGTCACCTTGGCGACAGCCCCTCCTGACATCATGCAGCTCCGCAGCACTGCGCCGTGTTGTGCTAATAATTACCGTCCTTTATAAAGTCATCCAGACCTCAGTTTGTGGCCAAGTCACCCTCTCGGCATCGGATGTGGGACTACGAATAACCTTCATCATCTTCATCTTCTGCAGTGCAGCCTCACCCTCCCAGCAACATGGTGTCTCAGGAAAATCCCAGCAGAGCAACGCAACAGCCAGCTAAAACTATGATGCAACAGGAGACCTTGTCAGGATCATAGATCAAGTATAGTGTCGTTATTTTAATCATCTTCCTACCTACTGCATTCATCAGTTACTTCATTCTACCTTAAAACCTCAGTCATAAAGTTTGGTTACCTTGGTTTCCATAACGATAGGCTGCTTTGGATATAACGCTCAAACCACATAAATACCCATGGATGATTTTCCCTAGTCTGACACCTTAAAATACGACGCTTTCAATACAACACATTCATTTCACCTGTGACACCTACAAACCAAAAGTCCCTGGCTCAATATGCACTGAGCCCCAGCTTTACACAAAGGCTCCGTGTCTTCATTCCAGGAGTACCTGGCTTTGCTCTCCCGGCTGCTCTGTCTCGTGTTTGATTTAGAACTAGCGTGTTAGCCCGAATATAAGACACTTTTAATTTTTTTTTTCTCAGAAGACATGTGAAAAGTGGTGGTATCTTATTTTCGGGCTCTAGACAAAACGGGTAGTGGATGGAACCAAATATGATGTTTTGTAACGGGTGTTTTGACTTACCGTAATATAGATTTGCCGTAAGATGTCACACCAGATGCGTGAGACTTTGCAGCCCTGGAAATGCGTGTGTTCAGTGCGTATCCCTGAGTGTTGGTAACTTCTTGACTTCCCTGGCTGTGCTGCTGCTAGTATTAAACTGATTAATATTAATTAAACTGTTCATTTTGGGCCAATGCCGTAAGCTTCCTTGCTTTATGTCTTTTAGTACCATGGCTTGGTTCCTGTTACCCCTTGGGGCTGAACCAACCTGCAATCATTCTAGAATGTATTGCACGGTAGGTGAGCATTGGAGGGGCCATAATTTATACAGAGGGACCAACATTATCATTAGCCAATGATATATGTTGAATAGGTGAGTGACAGGAGAGGGGGCACTCTGAGGACCAATCAGCTTTTAGTGCCCCTGTGGCCCCGCCCCCGTCTATAACTCTGCAAGCAATCATCTGCATTTGGATCCTTCTCCAGCACTCATCAACCAGATTGCCCCATCTGATTGGTGGCCCTTAGACCCGGTTACCGGTATCCGATGGACTGGAAACATTGGACAGAGAACCAGGAAATGTGGGTGAGGAGGTCCAGATTGGGGCGGTTTACATGCTTTATGTTATCTCACCAAATATAAGCCAGTGTCTGCATAATCCAAATTCTCCCCGAGACATTTCATCTTCACAATTAAGACAAATAGTCTGTTGTACAGCCAATGAGCAACGGCATGGTTATAAAAAGAGACTGAATTCAGTAAATAGGTAGCTCTTGGAATCCTCAGAGCTGATTACGTGGACCCATCTCAAATATTTATCATCCGAATAGAACCACAGATTTTCATATATTTACATTTATTACTAACATTTATTATTTTGTATCTATTAGTGTCACTTCACAGTGGCTATTAGGAAATGTACTGCACCACCCTAGCGGTTTTTGCTGATACGCAGTTTAAGGAGAGAAGCTTACCAAACACTAGTAAATGTTACTTAATTCGCAACTAGTACTGCGGTAGCCAAAACAAAGGATTTTCCTTTTCAAGTCCAACACCCTCACTATCACCGCAAAGCGTCGGCTCCTCAATAACGCTCTCTGTCTTTTATGGGATTTGTCTTGCGCTAAAGCCGTTTCCAAGTCAAACGAAGTGAACACAGCGCATGAATCACCTGTGCTAGGCTCAGTCAGTTACATGTCAAAAGTTTAAATTCCTCCCACCTGATTCACTTCTGTATAAACAATGATTCACAGGGTCATTGAGTCATAGCCAAAGGAACGACACAACGTGCCCCTTCCCATGCGACCGGAATCATCACTGTTCACCCGAACAAGTCCTTCGAACAGCCGATAATCATCTTGGTTAGAAAACGGAATCAAATCGACAGACATATGTACAGAAAAGTGACTGGAGTGCTCACGCTCATAAACAAGGGTGTGAAATTTATTGGGAATTGTGATTTAAAACACGGAAGACAATTTATCAAGCCTGGATGGGATAATACATTTAAAATTGATAATCACGGTGGGAAAAAATATCCATAAAATTGCTTTTACTAAATTATTATGATCATAGCTACATATCATTACACACAACCGCCCTTGATTAAGTTGTTTATAAAGTTAAAGTCGTGTTTGCTGGAGAAACTAGCTGTGCGTTTTATTTCAGAATAGTCTAAAGATTTGAATTGTTTTTATTTTTATTTTCCAATGTTTTTGCTGATGACTGTAAGGCATTGAGGTGTCCTGTGAAAGCTCTCTACACGGGCAGCGTCAATTCAAGCATCTGCAATCCATAAGTTAGTATAAATTGAGCTGAAAAACACGTAATCTTGCCCTGAAATGAACAAGCTGGCAACTGACAGTCACTGCGAGCAAATCTGCATCAATCAGCCAGGAAAAGGGACACGAAATTCGCCCCTGAAGGAAACACATAAAACAGATTCAGGGTTGCATATTTTAACACAACTCCCATGTGTTGTGTTTACATTACATTATATATATATATATATATCCATCCATTTTCCAATCCGCTTATCCTACTGGGTCGCGGGGGGTCCGGAGCCTATCCAGGAAGCAACGGGCACGAGGCAGGGAACAACCCTGGACAGGGGGCCAGCCTATC
>JAABNY020000048.1:3801970-3818724 GCA_015164015.2 Brevimyrus niger
TACTAACACCCTTGATGTGACTCTCTCTCCTTTACACCCTTAGTATACTAACACCCTTGATGTGACTCTCTCTCCTTCACACCCTTAGTATTCTAACCCCCTTGATGTTGCTCTTTCCTTTACATCCTTTGTATACTAACACCCTTGATGTGACTCTCTCTCCTTTACACCCTTAGTATACTAACACCCTTGATGTGACTCTCTGTCCTTCACACCCTTAGTATTCTAACCCTCTTGATGTGACTCTCTCTCCTTCACACCCTTAGTATTCTAACCCCCTTGATGTTGCTCTTTCCTTTACATCCTTTGTATACTAACACCTTTGATGCGGCTTTCCCTCCTTCACACCCTTAGTATACTAACACCTTTGATGTGGTTCTCCCTCCTTCACACCCTTAGTATACTAACACCTTTGATGTGGTTCTCCCTCATTTACACCCTTAGTATACTAACACCTTTGATGTCTCAACAGTCAGCAACCAGAATATTTGTTCTGCTGATTATGTTCCACGCCCCGGGAGAAGTCCAAACGAAAGTCATTAAAAGTGATTATCGCGCTTCCAGTACAGATCAACAGCAGTAAATGATCTGTCAAAACAAACACAAGAATATCTATTAATTTATGGCGAGGAAATGTATCGATTGAGGGAAATACCCTCATACCTTCATATGTTTCAAAAGAAACCATTGATTCCCAATGGACCGTGAATGCCTAAAATCACTCTGCATACAGTTGTTATTGAATGACTATAATGCTCTGTAAGTGATAGGATTTTGCTATAGAAAAGACTGGATCAGTGGATCATCTATCCATCCATACTTCATAACTACTTCTCAAATATAGGTTTGGGATGTAGACAAAGGAACAGTGAAACAGTACGGGCAGTAGGGGGCGCCCTGATTGGGATGCCAGTCTAGGTGGCTCATTATTAGGGCAACAAATATTTAGACTATAGACCGTGCCATTTTAAAAACCATAATCAGTATAAGTTTCGATTTTAAATGTATTATGGCATTTAACATATAATGTAAGCTCAAACACATACACACAGTTTTATGCGTTTATCCTTTATAATGCCTTGTATAGTAGTAGTGATTGTATCATCAAAATGACTACAACATATTCATTATAACTGTATAGAAACTAAAGTAAAATAAGTGCCCCCTTCAAAAATAAATATATTTGCTTTAATCCCTAAGCCTGGTGCAAGTTATCCCCCAGAACGGCGTTCCACTTCACGCACCGTCTTCTCAGCGGTGAAATTCCTAAAGGTCGCTGCTGCATTTAATCTGACGGATTTAAAATACAATTAGTCTTAGTGGCTTTGAATAATGACAAAATATCTCTTTTTGACTGCGGCACCCATGCTGGACTTAATGACTTAGAAAATGTGTCGTAGAACAAACAGGATTTCATTAAAAAACAATTATGTGCATCTCGTCATGACCAGACGTGGAAAATCATCTGAAATGCTGTCATCTAACGTGAACCTGCTCTGGAATCGGCTGCTTCGGGCTGCGATGAGGCATCGGCCCCATTATGGAAGTGGCCTGATATCTGACAGCCTGACGATCGTGCGCTTTTCCCCAAGCGCCTCAGCATTGCTCTGCAAGTCACATGACCCAGGCCCTCACTGCGAGACCCCCCCCCCCTGACATCATAAATACCTTTAAGGTTCTGTAATGACTTATTGGTCTCCTGCCATTAAACTGGGACAGGAAATTCAAATAAAGATTCCAAGCACCAAAAGATTCATCAGAATCATTCATGGTTTTATAAAGAATTTGGCGGCCTTCATCCTGGACCGATCCCAGCACAGGGTACACGGTAAAGGTGAGCTCCATTTCGAAATCATGCAAGACTTTGATGACGCATATTAATGATATAGTAATACTCCGACTTTAATGTTCCTGGAGCTTTATGTAGCATCCAAAAATGTCCAGCTATGTCTATTTACTGTGGCTGGGATGTGAGTTGTCAATGTGACAACTCGTTATTGATGAAAGACTGGAATGAGGAGGGATGGGGGGGGGGGGGTAATAAAATGTGATCTGACGGACGGAGCTGGGGCATTGGCCGGATTACCCTGACTGAACGTTTAACGAAATGAAATTACACAGTCAGTGTAAGCACATTATTGTTTGACTGAATAATTAATTTATGCTTCAGATTTTTACAAAATATTCAGTAGACACAACTGATTACCACAACAACGCCAGGATCAGCTGGTTGGCACTCAAATACACACTATAGGCAATTGGGCAACCTGCATTACTAACTTGGTTGATGTGATTTTTGTTTCTTAACCAAAGCTTTTATTTGACAGCCTTTAAACTTTGTCATTCTTTTCCACTGAATGATTTTCCTTAAGATGCGTAACTGTCTTAAAAGTAAAATGTTCCCTCTGTAATTAGAAAGCCGACTTGCTCACAGCGCTGTATGCTGACCTCGATGCACTCCCATCTTTAGCCACTAGGCCGTGTCACAGTCAGCGGTACCGAACGAGAAATCGGTCAGACTGAAATGATAAAGGAGCCGGACGCATTCTCGCTGCACATGGACCAGCGGTTTGGCATTGTGCTTGTGATTGGAAGGTCACTGGTTCGAATCCTGGGGTCTGTAGCACAAAGCTGGATTACTTGCTTAGCCGGATAGTTGGATTTAAGGAGCCCTAGTTTAAATAGACTTTATCTTCGTTGACTTACGTTTTGCCCAGACTACCTTAAATCCTACAAGTTATCTGGCTAAGCAAGAAATCCTGATCCTTGACACAGACCGCTGGAGTCTCCAGAATGATTTCACTGTTGGGCCCTTGAGCAAGGCCCTAAACCCCAAACAGCTTGATTATCAAATTCTGCTTTCTCAAAAAAATAACACTCGTTGCATTGGACTGAAACGTGTGCTAAATAGATTTCATATAAATTTCGGTCAATCAAGACCTCAACCCAGCCGGCGTTCCAGCACGACCGTCTGTAACTTTGCGTCAAATTTGCATCACGCCATTTCCAGAAATAAGCATAATCTGTGTTAACGTATGTTCATAACATCATCCCTAAAAGAAGATGAGGATATCACCCCCTAGAGGTATACCCAAAAATATCCTCTGACTGGGAGGACTGAAGAATGACTGGGAAGTACCAGTAGCATATGTTAAAGCTACATGCTTAGTCTGTTGTTGCCAGTGCTGGCCACGAGGCAGCCAAGCGCGGCAAAAGATCTTGGAAAAGTCAGACATGTCCCAGAGCCATAAGGAACGTCAGGTCCCATGAGGAATTTTTTCCGAATGCTTTGTGGGGGCCATGGCTGAGGTTCCAATGGGGGAGGTGAGGTAATGACACCCCCACAGGACTAAATAAACAAGAGTTTTATTTTTTTATTTTTTTTGAACGTCCCACCGGCTTATAAATTGTGAATAAAAAAACAAAGATGAATTAAACTTGGAGGTTTTCGCTACTTAATTGACACAGATATACTCTTGGTGGGAAACCAGGTTTACATAAATACATAAATTATTGAAAGCACCACGGTAGTATTAGTTACTTTTATCATTCATATAGTTGTCAGTTATTAGATTAGCCTGTAAGATGTGTCACTGTGACATCCGTAGATGTGTGTCACCTTGTAAAAGTGATGTGACATCGGTAGATGTGTGTCACACACACCACCAGGCCAACTGAGTAGAAAGATGACAGGTTAACGTTGTGTTGTGTTATGTAACCATAACAACAGCCCTGTCGTGAGGAATGTTTACAGCATCTACTTGCTTCACGGTTATCATTCTCCGCTATTATGCGATTAAATGGGGGGGGGGGGTTTGGGCCGTCGTGACTGAAAGATGCCAGATTCCAGCTGGCAGAATGGGACTTTGGACCCCGGTATTATTTCCATCCCGGGGTTGGATGTGACGGATTGAGATGGAAATTTACGCGTTCAATACCGCCCTAGTTTCTACAGCACCCTACTTTGTATTTGTGAGATGTGTTCTGTGGGACCTTAATTTGCATTTGTGATCTTTGTGTTGTGTTTAATTTGTGTTTACTGGACGAACAGGCGGGGTAAGATTTTCCATTGCATGGTGAAACTGCCTATTTACACAGTACATGACCGTTAAATCCTTGAACCTTGAATCATTTTGCACATCAGTCAAACTCGCCTTTTTTTTGATGACATATCTTGTGAAATACGAAGGTTATCTTTTCAGAAACGTCATACTTGTCGCCATTGCCTGGAGGGTCTCGATGTAGAGTGTAAAAATAATGCACTATTCTGAGTGCCTCTCTGTTCCCTGTTCATTATGGCTCTCAGTCCGCTATACGAACGAAATAGCTGCCCTTTCCGCTTCCGAGCTATAATATTACCACGTCGAAAATGCACTCGGGAGAAAACGGGAACTGGATGCTAAATAACACAGCAACGATTATGGAAGGGCGGCAATATTTTATATCCGATGACCAGCAGTGCAGTACATTATCCGAGGAAGAAAGGCTCCCACACGTACGCATGGGCCTCTCCCCATAAAGCATGCTATTATTGTACCCTAAGAAAAAAGAAACATCCCCCCTCCCACAAAAAAAACCAGCATTCCTCTGACTTTAGAAAGCAGTGTAGCACATCACTAAGCTGGCTAACAAGCTAATCTAGAACTGTACGCAATTTCAGGCCCGTTGCTGCACATCCTTCGCTTGGAGCAGACAGTGTCCGAAAGGACCCTAATTGTTTTTTCTATAATCTATTAAAGGAGCTAGGCACGGGGGGGGGGGGGCTTTATCAGATGCCCCCCCCCCCCCACACACACACACACTCTGCTATTCTCCCTCCATAGGTCTGCAGGGCTGGTCACCTCTGATATTCTCCGCAGTCTGAGGCACAGGCAGTCGGCCATTAACTCCTGTGCGTACCCAGCTTATTAACACAGGATGACTGTGCTCAGAAATAAAGCACAGCCACACACCGATTACTGCTGCGGCAAATTCTACCCAACTCTACATACCGTGGGTTCTTAACGCATGTGTATTTCATGCTGCTACACATCTTACTAGCTACTAGAGCTTTAACTGCTTGGTATTTAAAGCTTTAAGCTTCCAGAAAACACAAGCTCAACATCCATCCATCCATCCAGTACTCCAGGGCAGAGTGACAGCATAAGCAAAGCATTAAGAAAATGCAATGGCACAGGCTAGCCAGTCATAGTGCTGTGTGAGAGACAGCAGTTATTCATTTTTGATGGAGACAAACTTATTCGGAAGGTCATCAGTTCGAATCCCGGAGCCAGCAGATGGATGGTACCGTTGGGCCCTGGGCAAGGCCCTTAACCCCCCAGCTTCCGGCTAACCCTGCGCGTGACCCCACCCCTCCAAACTCGCTCTCACTTACTTATTTGTCTGTATGTCTCATGAAAAAAAACAAGATGGGGGGCAGGTGAAAAGAGAATTCCCACGTGGGAATCAATTAAGTGCCACTATTCTGTATTTTTCTGTCAATTTTATCCCCCAGTGGAAAAGCTTCACATGCTTTCCACTCGCTACTACGTTTATAGGGAGGGAAAAAACCCTCGTGGACGCAGAGACACTGCCTCCCAGCCGGGGTGCGGGAGAGAGCACGTGGTGATAATTAGTAATGAGAAAGTGCATCCATGCAAAGACACTTCATGACACAAAGAGCAAGCAGCCGAAGAATCTCGCGATTAAGTCTGACAGCGGCTCAGGTCCACTGGAAGGAGGCTCTGCCATTAAAACAATAATTACTTAAGAGCATATGAAAGGCTATAGTGTATCTTTTAAATTTAAAGAGAATGATCTGCCTGTCCCCAATGCACCGTCGCGTGATTCCTGGATTCCTTATGAAGACACACTTTCTGGTAGCCCATTGTGTGCATTTCGTTTCCCCCGCGATTTGCGACAAATGCGATAGCTACCTCCTGCTAATCTGACACGTCGCCGATGCGCGGCGTCAGCCGTTTGGCGCAGGTCCACCCGGGGGGGGGGGCACCGCATATCTCGGGCGTTATGTGCGACCTGCCGGGGAGAAAGCCACTCATAATCGAGCGGGATGAGGAAGCGACACGTTGCGGTCGATATGTTCAAAATGACCGATCTGTCTGCTGCGTCCTGGGCAGCCACAAATAACCGCTAATAAAACACGCTAGAAAAGTCGGTTTGCATTTAATTAGAATAGTTCATGCACTGTAGTTATTATCTTCCACTCATTTGATGTGTTTTTATCCATCCATCCTGAGAGACTCATGGTCCCCTGTGAAACTGACGCCTTTTATAGGTTATATAGAGCGCAGAAGGGGGCAATACCTCGGACAGGATAACAGCCCATAACAAGTCCTTGATGTGTTTATTTTTATTTTTTTTATGCGTTTTTCTTTAACTTCACTAGAGATTTAAGAAAAGTGGGGGCAAGCCTTTACCAGGGGGGGTTTGATGGAAATGGCCCCCGTTAAATAAATGGTAACGCTTACACGCAAGTAATGCAGCGGTACAGTACATGCTTACATAATGCATTAATTAACCATTAAGCAAGTGTTAGTTCATTAATAAGTTGCAATGCAGAAACTTAATTATTAACCAGTTAGTGACCTGTTAACTAATATAGTTCCTGAATAGAATACATGAAGCATCATAATTGATTAATGATGCATAAGCATGGGATCAGTAGGTAACTAACACTTAGTTAATGGTTAATTAAAGAAGTACTTAATGCATTAAGTAAGACTGTATTACTGCATTTGGGTCTCGAAGTGTGACCATTTAAACTAATTGATACATTTATTTGAGGTGGGGGGGTTGAAGTCCTGTCTCATCCTGTTTCTGTATGCAGGCCGGCTTCCAATCCAGGCACTTATTACCCCACAACTTGACTGCTGTGACTCTTCTGGCAGGTCTACCAGCCTGTGCTATCAGGCCACTGCAGATGATTTCAGACGCTGCTGCAGTACGTCTGATATCCCGTCGGCCCGAGCCTTCTCAAGTCACACCCCTCCTGGTCTCTCTTCAGTGGCTCCCTATGGGCTGCCACTGTCTAGTCCTTGGTTCTGGGTTAGAAGTTCGTCGATGGACAGGCGCCGTCTCCTCTGTACCATCTCGCCCTCTTTGGTCAGCAAACCAATGCAGCTCGGAGCTCCGTTCATCGCGTGAGAAGTGTCACTCCAGAGGGTTGAGGTTCCCTGGTTGTGGAATGAGCTGCAGAACCACATCCGGACATCAGACTCTAACTTCAAGAAAAGGCCTCAAGACCCAACTGTTTCAGGAACACCCCCACTGGCCCGACTGTTCCTTGGAATCTTGAAAAAGATTCTGCTCCAACCCTGCTTACACATGTACCTGGGCTTTCACTGGAAGCTCAGCCTAGCTGCGCTTCCTCCTAGTCGATTCCTTAACAGCACAAATGTTTGCAATGTGCTATTTACCTCACTAGTACATCACATTCAACAAAAGTGTCTGCTAGCTATGTAAATGTAAATGCGAAACGACTCTACGACCGTCCCTGATGTACCGTAGCAGAGTTGGCAACTTCGGTTGGCTGGCTGGACTGAGATTTTCAATCCCAAACAAGTCTGCGCACACATTTGCATGTATGTAGCCCTTTTATTACCTTGTAAATTGTCTTTATGGTTTACAGACTACCCCAAATGCTTTTGATGTAGCTCATTTTAGGCTTATAATGGAATAATATAAATCAGCAGTGAGATTTCTTGCGTGAACATGAGAGTCAGAAAGCGTGAGCGTCATGCCAGATACGTGAAGGTCGGCAACCCTGACCATTCAGTAACTGTCAATCTAGGCTGCGCCAATCACAACACGGGACACCCTGGATGAAACGTCAGACACTCAGGAACGAGGCTGCAACGCAGGTTACGAACGTACGATTGGTGTCATTCGCCAAATACCAGAATAAGATGGTGACTGATGCTGGAGGTCATTGCATTTATATCTGCCATGTATGTCCTGCTTTCCACTCGCGGTGGGGCCTGAAGCTTGCGGATCGGGGGTCCTTAGTGACGTGCCTTTTTCCGAAGCTGCGTCAGAGCTCCCTCTGTCACCGTGGCGATTTCCAAGCCTCGGAATGGTCCTAATATGTGTACTGACTACACACTCACCCCCACTGTGACCTTCTCCCCATGTGACACTCAAAATGCGACTTGCTCATAATAAAAAAAAATGCGCAGTTACACTAACAAAAGAACATGCATTAGCCTGCGTGTTTTGCATGCTTGTCTTCTTCTTGTGCTGTTCTAGTCTCTGTGGTGAGATTCTGATAAGTGTCAGACTGTTATTTAAAAATGCCCGATTGCAAATCTTCTGATATGTTAAACGTTCAGCCATTTCAGGCTATAATTTGATACTGTGAATGTGGAGATGCACTCGAGACGGAATGGAGACATACAGTCATTAAATCGGGTAACTCCTCAGATAAAGCCATAACTTAATTACCTTCCTCGGTCTGTTTCCCGTCTGACCGAATCGAACAATGCCTGCGTTCCATGCCTTCGCCCACTGTTGTCTTTATTGCCCTGGCTGTTTAATTAAAACCGACCCGTTAGCTTTGCCTTAAGACTGATAAAAATCGAGCACATCCTTCCAGTGTCAAAGATCATCTCGCCGGCAGAATCTAACCAGGCTTTTGCGGGGCATTAGATCATTTACTCGATGGAGTCAGCCTGTGCCCTCCGGTAATGTGAAATCACACTTGGCCTCCCAAACCTTAACTCATTTCTCTATTTTGTCTTTGCATTTATATTTTTCTTCTATTATCTTCATATGGGGTTTTCCCCTGGGAGTTTAAGAAGCTGAACTGTCTACATAAAAGGAAACGTTAATAAGAGATCTTACCATTTGCGAAAACATGATTAAGGAAACTAATGCATTTGAATGTTAATATGAAAAAAAATCTGAGGGCTATATAGTCATTGAGTCCAACAGCGCTTGCAGTGCCTCATGTAGGCTGTACTGTGACATATTGCAAAATACATTGGTCAGTGTCTTACTGGCAGAAAGTCCCTTTTGACCGCTGTGCCGGCTGATTTCATCACTTGGCGTGATGGAGGTGGACAGTGCACACAGGACAGTGAGGGCACACGGGGAAAGGAACGTATCTGATACACGACGCGTCGCGACCTCGGCGAACGCCAAACCCTGGCAGTCATTCCTGGAGGACGGACAGACCGGGATTATTCGCCGTCTTTTCCGCGCGTCAGCAGAAGGATGCCGATTTGAGG
This sequence comes from Brevimyrus niger, assembly GCA_015164015.2. NCBI lineage: Eukaryota > Metazoa > Chordata > Actinopteri > Osteoglossiformes > Mormyridae > Brevimyrus > Brevimyrus niger. Next base: position 3,811,195 of record JAABNY020000048.1, read on the forward strand.
TCTGTCCCATTTACACGGACCCACGTGCCTCGTGAGCTGGCGTGCTCACCAGGATTAGATCAGATTACGTTAGGTGAACTTCACCGAGAGCCAGGCTCACGCAAAACAGCGGCGCAGTTCGCAGTGCAAACGCGCATCCATGTAGCGCAAAACAGTCAAGGTTCCAAGATAGTACACACAGTACGAATAAGGACCTAAGCTAGTACACAAACATAGTAAATAGTATATAGCCAGAGTTCTGTAAACAGAATAGTACGGAATATTAATTAAATTAATATTATGAGAAAATTAAACTACTTCTGCTACTTCTCCTCTACCTCCAACTACTGCTGCTAATAATAATATAAAAAAGGGATCCAGCATAAAAAATATAATATAATAAAAATGATAGGGATCTAGGGACCAATAATAATAATAATAATAACAGATATGGATGCGGTTAGATTATATGCCACTTCTTTCATTCGTGAACCCTACGTAGGCCATTAAAAAAAAAAATTATTAATGGTTCCTTCATGTCCAGCAGCTGTTCCTGCATTATAGACGTCGCTCTTTGTGTGCGGTTTAAGGTCCCTGGGAGTTTTTGACAGATTAAAACGCTCCGAGTCGAATGGGCCAGCCACATTTTTCCCGCCGCTTTGGCAGACGGCCACTCTGGAAGGTTTTCTGTGCTGCCGCGACTGATAATGCGCGGGAAACGGAAGATTAAAATAATTCCTGTCAGAAACCGCAGTTGGGGGGTTCTGGAGCAAGAAATTGCTACAGGTGTCGGTGACGGCGACGACAAGCTCGCGGCGTAAAACAACAGAAGGGGATGGAGCATGCTGGCAAATCTGTGGTTAACCGGTTTCACTAGACTGAAAGGCGAATGATCGAATAGGTAATGTGTTATCAAGATCGTCTACCCTGCTGCGCTTGACACAGTATCTTGGCATTGGTGTCAGGTGGTGTCAGAGAGGGAAGGTTCCAGGCAGGATATCTAAAATTAACACTGGGAGAGTAATTCTGAACCCGTCTCTCTAACCTGTGGATGCCTTTGGTGAACGGAGGATGCCAACAGCACGAGAATTAAGCCCCTGAGATCATGAAGGATGGCCATAGCTAATAGCTAAGTCACATGTATGAATGTGGGGGGTTTATGTGAAGTCTTGGGGGTTCTGCAAAGGCGTCATAAGCTGAGAAAGAGATAGCGGGGAAGATACAGGCTGACTGAGACCAAGAGAGGTTTGGAAGCAGAATTGGATAATCCAGGAGGTGATGTTTGATGTTTGTGGTGAAATAGTGGTAGGGGTGGAATGTGTCTGAGGGGGGGGGGGCGCAGGGGGGGGTCATAGAAAATAAAGGTAACCATTTAATTAAAGTGACAATGAAAGAAGAAAAAATCTACAACATGATTTGTGATTGGTTACTACGGAAGGATTTCGGTGTCTTGGTAAACAAACGCAAATGTTTTCATTGTTAATTTAATTTTATTTTTAAATATTTTTTTTTTTTGTTTCATTAAGTGAAACCCTCTTCTCCCAGTTTCAGCGACCGGCTCCGGTTCACTGAAAGCCCCGCCCACCCGCAGTCGCTGAAGAGGTTGTCTAAATTTGCCAAGCCAAAGACACGCCGCACCTGGTAATGTCTTTATTAACAGCCAAATTGGCGAGAATTGGGCGAAATTATCCCGGAAGAGCACAGCGGGTCCTTCAGCAGATGGCAAAGAGAGTCACAGTATGAGAGATACTGGACTGGCAGCCTTGCACTCTGATTAAAAACAAAATGTAAGGTGTGAAAGAGTCAAGCACACTATTTTTATTTTTTTTTTCTCCCGGTCAACACAGATGCGCCAGTTTCACTACTCCAGACTGCGCCAGTTTTACTACAGAAAGCAACCCGCTTCGAAACCCTAAAGAATATTTTTAACCACGATAGACGGCTAAAGGGTCCTAATAAGCATCCGGAATATGCTTCTTGCAGAAAATGCTCAGAATTTCCACTGCGAAGGACCACACCCTCTCTACAAAGCAGTTGAGGAATATCAACACTCAGTAACCTGGCTGACTAATGCGATAAATTAAACTTTGTGATTCAGGGACTCGATATTGCTGGGTCTGAAAAGAGAGGGGGGGGGGGTACTGTTTACTGTGGATTGTACAGTAACTTCTGTTCAGGTTATTTCTGGAAATACCTTGGCATTAATTCCATGAAGCGATGTTCATCCTCAAATATCTGGACCTCTAATACCAAACAGGGATCTTGCAACGGGAAACAAAGCTGATCCCTTCACAGAATAATCAAATTCTATGATACACAGAAAGAAAAAACTATGCAGGGGTGGACAGGTAAAAAAAAGCAGTATTAGGATTTGCTGCCAAGTGGCCCCATTTTGGGGTCCCTCCCCCCTCCCTTGTTACATTTTCAATCAAACATCAAATTAATTCCCAGAAATATGACCTCTGTCAAGGTCAATAGGCACTTGAGTCATCCGTGTTTCTTTCTTTTTTTAAGTAATTGCTCTCATTTCCCTGTGTTGGGATTACAGGAGTCGGCTATTTATTAGCAAAGGCTTATTGTCGATTCTGCTGCGTTGTGATGCAGTGAGTGAGGATGAGGATGAAGAAAAGGAATTTGTACTGAAGCATCTTGCCTCTTTGCCAGGCGTCCCGGCCACACAGACAGAAAACGGCGCTGCCCGTCTCGGCGCCATGCTCACAAATTGCTTTCTACTGTAAAAACTTTCTAGAACTATACTATAAACCCCTTTGACAAAGTTCCATACACACAGCAGGACTCTAACGATTATTCTCCAGGCTTCATGTCCAAACCCATCTTCTGTTCACTATATCTTGAGACATCAGGTCAACTAAAAATCAAGCTTTTTTTTCCATCGCTTAATAAAAGGAATATTAACGTATTATAGTGGATGTATTTTTTAACTTTGCAAAGTGTTATAAACACTCATGGCGCAACATAGGCTTGAGGTTTGGAGTTGGCGGTACGTCCAGGAAAGAGGTTACAGGCAGTAGGACTGAAAAAAAATATATGATTTAAATATGAATTTATTATATGTTCCGGGGCCAAAAATCATAACGTCTCTCATTATAAGCAGAAAAGGATAACAAAGCAGTAAAGTAGCGCTTAAAAAGTAAAAAGTTCGTTAGACTGAGTATTAATTAGCCTCATTCCCATTTTCCCGTAAGATCAAATCTGCCACTACAGGCCACACAAAACATTTTTTTTTTTAACATATTGATGATGATCAAAATTATTTTGTGCATGTTCTATGTCACCTGTCCTAAGTTTTTTTTTTTTTACCAACTTTAATAAATATTCATTGCACTCTTCTTTTTTTTAAAAAAAAAAACTACAAAATATAAAGTTAAATTACCCCTTATTCTTCTTTGCCTTTAACCTCTATCAAAGAGAGAAGCAATTTGCATATAACATGGGGCGAAGACCATTGTTTACTAATTAAGGAAGCAAATTAGTCCCATGGTCTTGAATTTACATATTAATGAGGCACGGTATAATTGATGTTATATAGCTGTGGGCTTGTTGTGTTCACTTGTAAATCAGCAACTTTTCCCAAAAAGGTCAATTAATCAAAAGGAAGCCCATACAGCATATGAATGTCCCTGCTATGTTTGATGACATACCCCCCCCCCTCGAAAATCAATAAAATGGGTGAAAAGAAAGAATTCCCTTTTTTCTCTCTCTCTCTCTCTGAGATACTTCTTTAAAATCTGAATTGCCCTCCTTAAATGTTTAATACACAAATATGTCGATGCACTGATAGTTCATTCAAGCTGTAGGTTCAGGGTTTCTTTTAATACATTTCCATAAGTAGTAGTATATTTCTATATACTGTATGAAGATGTAATGCGGTGTATGCTTGGGGGAAAAGGTTGACCAACTGATTTTGGGAGCCAGAGTACTGGCATATTCATAGCAGAAACAAATTTATACAACTTCTATGATATTTTTTTCTGTCTTATGACCAATTTGCTTTTCATTGTTAGCACAACATGAGAAGATGAATACTCTATCATATCTACCAAAACGAACGCGAATGGAAAATAACAAGGACGTGGCCAACAGTTAATAAGCCATTTTGAAAATATTGTAATATAAAGAAAAGGGGATAAAATACTAATAATGTTCTCAGTCTTTCTGCACAACATGTTCTTTACAGGTTTTACACTTCTGACGGCGTCCGACTCAGAAGTTTTCGCTCTGCCCAGGAGTAACTCAGGAGTAACTCAGGAGTAACTCTCCTGCTTCGGGTGGAAACTCTGGTGACGTGCACCCGTGTGACCCCAGGAAATTTCTGGATGCTCGATGAACTCTGAAAAAACCCGTCCTGCCCGCCTGACCCTCCTGTACCCTCCCTGACGAGGCCCTGATGGGTCACGCCTGTTGCTTGTTACCTCTTGATAATTGTTGTATATAAGCACCTGTTGGTCTCGTCAGCCCCGGTCTGATCACTGACCCTTGGCTCTCGGCCCAGAGGGGGTCACTCTGCCTATGGGGGGGGCTCTGTACCCTGCTTGCCTCTAGATGTCCCGGCTGCGCTCTGCTTGATACCAGATATCCCGGCTGCGCCCTGCTCGCCTGCAGGTATCCCGGCTGCGCCCTGCTCGCCTGCAGGTACCCCGGCTGCGCCCCGCTCACCTGCAGGTATCCCGCCTGCGCTCTGCTCACCTGCAGGTATCCCGGCTGCGCTCTGCTCGCCTATAGATCTTCTGACTGCACTCCGCTTGCCATCAGATCTCCCGGCTGCGGCCCTCTCACCTGCAGGTATCCCGACTGCGCTCCGCTCGCCTGCAGGTGACTGGGCACCTTCCTCGTCTCCTGTTGCCATCTTGCTGGCCTCCTCGCAGCCTCCAGGCTCACTGCCGGCCATCTCGTTCTCTGCCAGCTGCTGCTGACTCCCCGGCCGCAGCCCCCCCCCTGTCGACCTCCACCTCAGTCCAGAGATTATGCCAGCTAGGCAACAGGTCCCAATGTCAGCTTAGGCTCAAGACAGCGGCTGACTGAGTCTCCATCTTCCAGAGAGGAAGACAAGGCCCATGTCATCCATGCTGACCTCTTAGACTTCCATTTGCCCGACTCTGCTCACCTGGGTGACTTTCTTGCTGAGGCCCAACAGGAAGAGTCCTGCAGTCCCCTTTGGGGGGGGTGTACGAACCCTCCTACCTCCTCCCTGATGAGCCACACCTGTTCCTTGTTACCCCTCATTAGGCCTTGTATTTAAATACCCGTGTATTTCGTCACCCCCAGTCCGGTCATTTCACGTCCTGTCTGCCCCCATCCTTCCTGCTTTGGATCCCCCGCGGTCCTGTTTGTTCTACAGTACCTGTTTAGTTTTGCTCCCCTTACTCCTGCCCATGAGCCCTTTGTCTCATGCACTACGACACCTAGATGGTTCACCAAATATTTTTTTTAATTGGCTCAGCCCTGGATGAATTGTGGATAACATGGTGACTTCCACGAGGGTGTGAGGGGCACCCATGAGAAATACTGATGGAGACCCCCCCCCCCCTCCAACACACACACACACACACACACACACACACTTATTTTATAACAAGTCAAGTCATCTGAGGATGGATTTTAAGTATTGCATCAATTATCACAAATTATTAGGAAATAATGAATCGTTATATCTTGCAAAAAACTTTCTGGACTGGCGCCCCAACCTTGTCAGGGATAGATTCTGCATGGGTGGATAATACGTTATGTCATTCAAATAGGTAATATTTATATAATTGAATAAAATACATCATTTATTTATAATTCATTTTCTTATTCTGTACCATACTTGGCATAAGAATTGCCAATGAATACAGAGTGAAACTTGCAATTAGAATTGAGTCAGGGTTAGTTTCGACCACAAACCCTTTAAAGCTTTACAGCTTGGTGATTTATGTGAACAATTACAGGCGACTTCCCTGAACAATAATTTGCTCTTGTCGGTTTCCATAATGATTTGTGTTTGTTTGCTTGTCAAAGGCAGGCCTGTCTATTCAGGCAGGATGACTGCGTTAGTTAATGACGGGGACTTAACCGAGCGTCATCCCCGAAGCCTGAACTTATATATTTTTTTTATGATAGTCCTGTCATGCCAATGATGGGAAAAATCCGTCAGGATTTGCAGGCAAGAAAAAAGCGTCTAATGTTAATTAAAGCATTAGCTCGTTTTGCATTATCTCGCTAATTAATTTGCAATAAAATAAATTAAAAAATACCGAGCCCACATTTTTCCTTAATCATGATAAAATACCGACATTTTGTGCCTGTCTCTAAAACCACGTCGAAGATAATGAGTGATTTCACAAAACTTTAGAAATAATGTAATTCGTACTTCCAGCTGAATATAACACCTGTGGGGAGTCAACCATAAATCGGCTTTATGTTTTACCTAATGCTTCTTTTTGTTATTACACTTCACGTAATGGCTGGCTTTATGGCTTTTTACGGACCTTGCCTCTTTATTCTTTGTGCGGACAGCACTGCATGCCACAATAAATTCTCACAGAAGTTATGCTCGGTCTCCCTTTTCTCATTAACGTGGCTTCCACATCATTTTTATATTTATGAACGTGCTGTCCCGGCACACTCGCTGGAAACAATTCAATGAACTGGCGCGTCGCCCATTAGTCAGAGCGCTGGCTGCACCGTGCAAACACGCGCTGGGCGCGAGCTGGGAGCTCGTGCCGCGATGTGGGGCAGATCGCGATGGGACAGCGAGAAAAGGGTTATGATGGCAGTGCAAAAAGCAGAGCCGCATTTAAGGGGAAGAGGGGAGTATAACGGATGGAGAAAGATTTGCTAATGCAGCCGTGTTCCAACTGCTCTACATGTCCTCTTCCCCTTCGGTTCTCCGCTGCTGCATGCCGGCTTTGCAGCTTTTGATCCTCCACCACACCACCGAGACAGCGTGTCACGTCGGCACGTTGCAGCCCAGCTCTTTGCAATGCGACAGAGCTCCGCACCGGTGTGACTGGGGCAGCTGTGCCTCATTAGGAGGCGTAGGATGGCGGCCGGATCGCTCCTCAGGAATCGCTGCACGGGCTGCTTTGCTCCCTGTAATCTCAGCTTTACTTCATCCCGCGCATTTCCGTGCCACGGTAACGGCGGCAAGTGCAGCGCCACCCGCTCACCGGTGCACCGCGTCCCCTCACCCGGAGCCGATGGCTCCTGTCCTCCAATCAGAATTTTTAATCATTGCGCTAGAAGGAGCCCATTAACATGTATTCGCGTTAATTAGAGGTTGACTGGGAAAATAAAAGATGCTGCTTGATGTTCTTTTAAGAGGGAAAAAATACTTCTGCGGAGCCCCAGAAACATGCTTTTGATTAATTTGTGCTAACTCGCCTGGGGACATTTTCACCAGCCAATTATTTCTGACAGTTATATTGCAGTAAAAGTGGCCTCATAGTATGCATGCATATATATATATATATACATATATAGACTAGTTGTTCTTAGAAGCATAAAATGCATTAGCAAAAGGCTAAATGATCACTAAAGGACAAACCAAAT
>JAABNY020000048.1:3854433-3864520 GCA_015164015.2 Brevimyrus niger
GGTGGGTGGGGGGAGGGGGGGGGGGGGGGGGTGGGGGGGTGTTTGGTGGGGGGGGGGGGGGGGGGGGGGGGGGGGGGGTGGGGGTCTGTGGGAAAGGGGGGGGGGGGGGGGGGGGGCGGGAAAGGTGCGATCTGGTGTACTCGGGGAATCCGTAACACGTGGTCCGTGCACGTGGGCGGCGCCCAGCGGGTCGGAGCCCGGCGCATGCGATCGGAATGGGTGTCAGCTCCAATCGGAACTCCACTGGGTCCTTGAGCGTGGATTGACTGGGATTAGAAGTTAGCCCTGGACCTTGGGATCCCCTACAATATCTTTGGCTGAGCAGGGGGAAGTCCCCCAAGATGAATGCTGTTGGTCCATCGGGCCGGCCGGCCCGGTGCAGCAGATGGCCAGTCCGGCTCTGAGCGTGGCCTCTTATCCACCCCAAAATACTCCAGGGGCGCCGGATAAATGTCCCGGGCCTGCCCTCGGATCCAAAGCTCCGCTCGAAATCGTATATAAGTGCGTGTGCGTCTCACAGGAGGACTCGATGGGACGTGCGAAAAAGTGGGATTCCAATTTACCTGCATTTGCGCAGATTGCAAGTAAAGCACTGCCTCACTTTCAGCTCCGCTCCCACATCCGTCCTGCTGCTATCATGCCCCCCCCCCCCCTTGTTTTTTTCCGACACCCCCAACCCAGCCCCCACAACCACAACATGCTGCCATGTTTAGTGTCCAAGTGATCTCGTCAGATGAGGGCAGCTGGTCATGCTGGGCTTGACAGAAGTCCACGCATATAATTAGTTTACACAAATGTCCCCGTGATCGTCCCGCCAGGGAGCCGGCACGTGTCACCGCAGCCCGAAAAGCTGTCTTCCCGAATAACCTCGCAGCCCGTCCCTCATCCGTTTTCACCAGCAGGTCCGACGTTCCTCAGAAGGCGAGGTCCGCGCTGGAGGTGGAATTACGTCCGCGTTCCCGTAAAACGGGATCGACGAGGGGCACTGGGCTGCAGAGCTGCGGTCACGGGCAATTAATTTTGCGCTCGCAACAATAATCAAAGGCTGCGTTGCAAATATGTGACAGCATATGTGAGCGATTCTGAACATGAGCCGGTTAGGATTCAGGCACTAGCTAGCGCGAAGCACTGTAACGCTAGAGCGGTTTAGCGGGAATTGTTATGGGAAATGCATTATCCAGCTCCGAAGGGATCGCCCCCCCGCCTTTACCGTTACCTATATCAATCTTCCACCCAACCCATGGACAAATCTGACAACGGAATTATTTTAGCGGGTTGGGAAAGCAGTAAATTACCATAGACGACTTAAATGATTATTACAAGTTTAACGGCTCGGTAAAAATGATTGGTTTCCATCAATAAAACTCGAGTCCCTAAGGGCCGGATTCTCATTCTCTCAACAGTGCAGATCGATTCATCCTGCAGAATTCTGCAAATAAATCATGTCATCGTTACTAATCTCTGCCTGATCCGAGTTGTTTGCAAGAAAAAAAAAAGTTTCCAAAATAATGTTTTCAAGTTCAGCCTGTAAATCAATACAGGCTCTTCATATATCCCTCGACTTTTGTCAAAGGCATTTATACATATTTTTGTCCAGCTACTGTATGGGGCGATTACGATGACCATAATATTGTTATACAGCCCATAAATTTTTGTAATTTAATCCCCATGATAGGACGGAATCTTGTTGTAGTTGTTTTAATAATCAATTAATCATTCTGTGAAAACAATCAACTAATTGCTTTGCAAAGCATAATTTCTTAGCTGCTCCAATCAGATACGATGAAGAGGCAACGCACGCCAAGACTAAGCAGCTCCTTCTGTTCCCAGCACCCCGACATTAGCAGAAACGCCATTAGCGCTGGCCATTTTCAGAACATAATGGTCCTTTGAAATATTGCCACAATTGCCATATGAATAAGACTATGTGTGGCTTGTGGCTTTTATGAGTCTCTGAAGAAGACGTCACATCCACAAGCTAATGAGGCTGAAATTCAGCTCTGACGTCCTTGAAGACTGTGCCATCGTGCTCTAATCTCTCGAGAGCGCCCCAATCTACAGAGTGATGCATTATGGGTCCAGCTGTGGTCAGTACAGACGGGAAAGTGAAGCTGGTCTGTTTTTAACATGCCTGCATCTGTGCAAGTCTGAAGTCAAACATCGCATTCGCTTACAAATCTCCTTGATAAATTGCCGCACTGTTGCCCATGCAGCATACATTTATATACATACCCTTCTCCCAAGGATTTTCAGGCTCATGGAAATTCCCTGATTGAAATATTAATTGGATTGCATATCCACAGGCTTCTTGGGGCCGCCCGTAATTTACATAGTCACAGAGCTCGCATGCACAGATCATAAGACACCTTGTTAGATAGCTGCTCCCACGTGCTGCCTGATTTACATATGTGAATGCAGTACATCAGCACCGTCAGGGACTTTTAATGTGAAATGAAGACGTCCTGGAAGGGTGAATTAAAAAAAAAAAAAGAGTTCAGTTTCAGATTTTGGCTTTTGTGTCTTATGGGGACAAGAAACACTGGCTCGTGGGCGTAAATTATGGGGTTGTAGCCCCCCCAATAAATCAAAACCAGCTAATACAACCCCCCCCCCCCAATGTTCCACTCAAAGTTACGCCTTTGCACTGGCTCAAAAAATTGATCATGATGCAGAAATGTGATTCAGTGTCGTTCTGAAGCCATGGCAGCCTACCACCTAGAAATGAAATCATTACACACGAAAGGCCAATCACGTCTTATGGGAGCTCGGAGTTGGCGATACCTCAAGCCGTAGAGCACGGTGCCGTCCGGGTGCAGCCGGATCATGCGGTTTTTCACCGTCACGCCGTGCACGAAGGACTTCTTGTCGTTCAGGAAGTAGGTGTCCGGGACCCAGAGCTGATCGGCTACTCGGTTATCCAGGGTGAGATTGAGGGGAATCTCCGAGTAGGACAGTCTCTTGTCCCTCCAAGCCTGCTGGAAATACATGGTCAGCGTATAGTCCTGTAAAAGAGAGCAGGTGTGAGGCAGATTACTGGGCCCACAGATGAGGTCAGGCCAGGAAAAAAAAAAAAAAAGATAAAATCTGTTTTCACCGGGGCACGAGTTATTTTTAGATGAAACGATGTCATCTTAAAAGCGGCGGGATTAGTCTGGGATAAAGCGAGGCGAGAGAGAGAGAGACTCCAAGGAGAAGGGGAAGATCTGGAGAAGATCCTTCTGGGGCCAATCAGTACGAGTCCTGCACGGCGCACCTTTGCCCCCTTGCCCGGCTATTAGGGAGACGGCTTCCCTCAAAAGTACATCGCTGCTCTCTGCCTCACTGGCCCTGAGCCGGGGGCTGCGTCTGTTTCCAGCTTAGCATATATATACTAAGTGGTTCTTTGTAAGAGAGAAGCTTTTGTTCTAAACATGGTGGTCCTCAGGAGTAAGAATCACGGTAGCATCAAGTAAAACTTAATGCTGAGCCCTACACGCCAGAAATCTAAACGCCAGAAATGACACCTTCTCTGAGTTAACTTTCAACGTAAAGGTACACCGTTTAAGCAGGCGTGTGAATTGAGATGAGTAGTCTTTTGCCTGTATTCTGTTGCTTTAAGTATTTTAGGGCAGTGTAAAGCGCTTTATAATTTAATTTTGCTTATTTACTTAACATGGCAATCGCAGGAACACGCTGCATCACATGAACGTTCCTGAGAAATTCTTGCTCATCTTACAGGTGCAGAGGAGACCCAGAAATTCGGTATTTTGCTTTTCAAGCGCTGCGGTTGTGCTGGACGCCACGTGGAACACGACGCCGATCGGCGTTGCCAGGACGACGCAGGAATAAACCAGGTCAGCCAGGATCGCAAAATGGCTTCAGACCGCCGCAAAGAAGTTTGGCTGAACATGATGGCAAAATCAAGCTTTTTGTAACTGATTTTTTAAGGCTGATCCTGCCTGAACACAACAGTCGCAAATAGGGCAATCATTTTGTCAAATGCAAGACTTGCGCTTTGTTGTGTGTGAGCCGTACTCGACCCTTAAACAGAGCCAAGACCACAAAATGACATTCATCAAGGACACAACTAACCACAATCCCCAGTCAGTCGCTCCTTTATTCTGACTGGCTGATCAGCCACTGCCGGTCTTCCATTGGTTGACGGATAGCACAGGTTTAGCACAGCATACAAAAAAAAAAAAAAAAAAAACGAACTCCTGCATCAGTAGTGCTTGAGAGCTGCTGGGTAGTTCATTTTCAAGTTGCGCTATCAGAGCCGCAAAATAATTATTATATTTTGTCATGGCACCTCATTCAGTGTCTCCAGCAGGGGAATGCGAACGGACATTGGGAACAGTGGGAGCATTTTTTACTCGGCTGTCGGGACGGGGAAGAGGGGGTGGAGAAATGCTTGCGAATTCCCTTCTATTTGGGACCTGGAAGTGGGGATGGTGATGTTGGCTGTGTGTCTCTGCTGCAATGCGGTGTGAAGGTCCCATATGGACACTCAGGGGTCAAATCCAAACCGGAATGCCAGTTTGCCCGATTTCGCCTCGACTGAAACGCTCAAGCCCACGGAAGTGCGTGTTCTCCTTTCCCTGTCTTTCTGCGGCACGGCATCGCAGAGACCTGGGGAATTTGGGGGTAGAATTACGAAGCCTTTCAAAGTAAAGGAAGATTGCAGGCTACTGTGGAAGGAGAGGGAGCCTGAAAGGAACGGTCCACCTACTGAAAAGAAACTGGCATTAAGTGACGGGAGAATGACAGTCATCATGTCTCGTTCATTCCTCTATTTCTTCATGCTTGTTGCTGTAGGTAACCAGTAATCACTAGAATTCCAGAATCCCCCCCCCCGTACCCCCGTCCCATCCCCCCCCAATGCTACTTTGGGTGTTTTTTGTTTGCGGGGCTGTTTAACATAAAGGTTGTTTTGTAGCTACATGCGGTGACAGCCAGCTTCCGTCTCGCCATCACGAACTTTGAACCATCAAGGCCGATTAAAAACCCCTTCACTGGCTTCCCCCTGACCCAGTACTGTACTTTCGTGGTTAAGAAAGAAGAAAAAATGCAAGCAAGATATAAGCTTCAAGCTTCTATATTAAGACAAAAAAATTCTTCCCCTCTTTTGTTTTTCTTCTATACATTCAGAAACAGGACTTGTACTGTGTGAGGGGTCTTGCGATGGCGTGACACCATTTGCTGGGCTGTTTGGTGGGGTGTGAGTGTTTTGAGGGAGGGGTCAGGAACGATAACTAGTTGTTTTAAGTATGAAAAGCTCGATGATGGGATGGCACCCGCCGGGTCATTCCCAGCTTTGCGCCCGTAGATTCCAGGACAGGCTACAGAGCCCTATTGTCCTGAATAGCACAAGCGGGTACAGAAGATGTATGTATGGATGGATGGATGGATGGATGGATTTATGCAGTCTGCCTGTTTTCTGTGTCTTCGCAATGCTGCCGGATAAACGTGCTTCGGAGAGGCAAACCGGCACTTAATCGAAATACTCGGACTCGCCGAGGAACCAGACGCCAGCTGGAGTGGGATCAGGACCCGCCAGCCCGGAATGGCATTCGCCGCATGGGGTCCAAACGTTAGGCACACCTACACTCTCGGCGATCAGGCATACGGCCGGGGGGGAGTCACACGCAGGCGAGGAAGTCAGCCAGGCCCCAAGGCGTACAGTAGCTCTCAAAAGTGATCCTGGGGGGGGCGGGGGGCTAATCCGACCCTAACTACCCCTGTTATCCGTTTCATGGCAGAGGCGCCGTAAGAAGGCATCAACAAGCCCAACGACCGCCATGCAAACTCTGACCCACCCTATGACACCCTTCCTGTCTCTACGGAGGTCTTCCTGTTCGGAGTCTCTCACGCTACGAAGCGTTAGCCTTTAGGCCGGAAGCCAGGGGCACAGGCAGGAATTCCGGGCCCCCCTGACAAAATGTCACCTTGGGCTTTGTATCGTTTTATAATTTTACACATTGAAAGGCCCCTACAAAGTCTTGTCCCTCCCCCCCCAGATCTGCCAGGGTAGGCATGCCCCTCCAACACCCAAAACATTGCAAGCAAAACAATAATATATATTTTCCCTCTTCGTTAACAGAAACTGTATTTAAAGCATCGATCGGTACCATAATACTTTCAGGACAGGGACTAAAATAAGAGGCACACCCTACAGTGACTGAGACCTACAGTCTGTCTATGTTATGTCCTTGAATAACAATGTTTTGGTCAAGGTTTTGGTTTTTAGACTAAAGTAGAAATAACAGGATGTTTCGACATACTACCTTCAAACAGCCCCAATGGTGAGTATTATTGGGGGGAACGATTGTTTCTTATTCTGCTCCACGGCGCCCTCACCAGCTGATGATCTAGCATTAACACAATTCTGCCAGTCCAAAGCGCCTAATGACTGATTCCTACCACTTTCTGGTCCTATTTTTCCAGAAGCAGATGCCCCCCCTTCCCCTATAACTGAGATCCCATTAATTTTAAAAAGTTGAATTTATTCATTTTTTTAGATGCAACACATATCTGTCGTCCCAATCGCAGCATCAGTAAAATGCAAATGAACAGACACAAGGCTAAAGCGATTTAAAAAGCAGGAATAGATCATGTAGCTGGCCCGAAGTATTGTAATCACTGTGGTTAATTTACGCTCCTCCCCCGCATTTACAGCCAAAACTGCCTTTAATTTGGGGGGGGGGGGGGTATTCAAAAAATACATGAAAGGTACTTTTCTGGAGCATCCTGTCTCCGGACGGTTGACTACGAATAAAACTGCCATTTCTATCAGTATGGTAATTATGAAGTTTCGACGGCACCCTGGACATGGGGGCGTAGCGCAGAGGCTGGGCGAGTGTGATGTTCTTCTGCTGGGGTGCGCCTGCGTGGGCCCAAGCCCCCCAATGCCTGCTACAGGACCTCCTTCCCATTAGTCCTGCCTTGAATTCTGCTCTCCGGGCCGGCACATCTTGCTTTCCCGGCACACGTGGAGACCTTCTCCTGCATTCCTGCGGCGTGTTCTGCCCGTAATTGGATATCGGGCCCAGTAGCTTATATGAGATACGAGGCCGTCCCCGATGATCGTGATATTTTGGCTTCATCAGTCAACGCGAATATCTTTAAGGAACTTAGACAGAGCAAACACTGTCATACAGAGGTGTGTGTGTGTGTGTGTGTGTGTGTGTGTTTTCTGGTCTCTTCCCCTCAGGACATTTACCAAATCAGCCCCCAGTCTAATAACTATACTCCCACACACAGCAACTCCTGAACTGGACACCTTCTGGAAACGTCCGTCTTACATAAATCCTACTGAAATGTACACCCTACATTTGCTCCCTGGATAATGAAAGGCCCAGAGTGTGGCTAGCCAGCTTGGCGATTCCGTGAAACTTCACGCAGACGGCTCGGAAGAACGAGGCCAGTCCTGTCCTCTTTGGGACGGCCATGTTCCGGTCTGCTCTGTGAAGCACCTGCTCTGTGAAGCACCTGCTCTGTGAAGCACCGTCCGCCAGCATCACGTGTCTTCTGGGCTGCCGTTGACGGCACACACTCTTGAAAAAAGGACACCCCTGAAGAAGCAATATTTCCCTCCCGCTGGAGTGACCTAAAAGCAAAAGGGGCTCAAGGACTGGTCGGGTAGGGGGGTGTCAGGTGGTTCCACTCTCAGATTGTGTCTACTCAGATCGAAGGGGTGGGAGTGGACCCTGGACTCGTAATCTCCAACGACCTCGGGAGGCTTTCACAGGTTTGCCTGAACCTTCAGGTTCCTGGGAGCCTCACTGTGATCCACAAACAAATCCGCAAAACACAAACACAGGGGACGTCCGTCCATCTATCCATCCATCATCTGTCCATCCAACCCACCCGTCCATTTATCCATCCATCTGTCCAACCCATCCATCTGTCCATCCAACCCACCCCCCCATCCATCTATCCATCCATCATCTGTCCATCCAACCCACCCCTCCATCTATCCATCCATCTGTCCAACCCATCCATCTGTCCATCCAACCCACCCCCCCATCCATCTATCCATCCATCCATCTGTCCAACCCATCCACCTGTCCGTCCAACTTACCCACCCATCTATCCATCCGTCCATCTTCAGTCTGCTCACCCAATGCAGTGTTGTGATGGAACAAATTTCCGAAACTCGGATACATCTTAAAAAATATTTCTGTGAACTGGAAATTTAAAGTACTTTGGAGTACGTGAAGACGGGGTGAGTCATCAATACAAGTCTTATGCAGTCAGTAATTTTAACTGCCACGTATCACATATCAATGATGTGATTTAACCCAAGTTACGCTTATAATAATTCCTCTCCATTGATGCATTATCCGTCCAACCATGAATATATCATATATATATTGGAATTATAGCACATTGAGTGAAATGGTCCAAAAGGCATAAAATATAACGTGGGAAGACACCGCTGCCTTCTGTGGCAAAGTAACATCTACTCAATTCCCATTGTCATGCAGCAGCCTGAAACCAGACTATAAGTTTGGCGTCATTAAAATGCGATTGGAATTCATTGCCACAAAAACCGAGAATCTTTCATCCAAGGTTTAAAATGCACAACATTAAGCTAACCGAGTCTATTGTTTATAACGACGATTAAACTTCTTTTGTTTCGCAGCATTTCGTTATTTTTCTCCGAATCAAGATTTTCTCCCGCCAGCCTTCAAGCCCACATCCCTCATCACAGCTGTACCAACCGCTCCGCTGTAAAAATGCAGAAATATATTCAGAGAAAACCATTTTTTAAAATATCCCGTCTAGTCCCGCCTCCTTCAAAACCTGAAATGTGTTCTGAATCCGTTTCCACAAAAATAAAAGCATGCAGATCAACGGAATGACTCACTCGCTAAAGAATACCACTCTCCCTCCCTCATTTCTTTCACTCTTTCCCCTTAGTTACTCCCTTAATCGCTGCTGCAGCCTAAATAATTGAAAAGCAGGGGGTTGTTTTGCGCGGGATTTGGTGTGGCTGCTTTTGCAGACACTTGCCCAGAAGCACCGTACTTTGCATTCAGCTCATTCTCCTCCTAGCTTGTTTTGGTCTCGGACACACCAGGAACTCGGCGCTTTTGTGACTCTTAAAGACTGTGTCGTGTCGCATGCGGGCGAACGGGACAGCACGCGAGTCCAGCCGTGAATGCGGGTAGAAACGGGGTTTATTGGGAAAACACGGGGTAAGACGGCAACTAAGCATCACACTATATTAATGACAGATCTGGGGAATGCTGACTCAGGCGCAGACTAAATACACAGGACAGGCTGAACATAACAGGTAACAGGTAATTACAATCGGGAAGGAACACGAGGAAACGAGGGGGGCGTGGCACACAGGAGGATCGGACGAGCTGGTCGTGACAGACTGGAGTGATATCAGATAAGAGCACCGGCCTCACTGCAAACGGCTGTAGTATAGCATTACATAAATAATTTTGTCTTGGGTATTTATTTTTATGTAAATATACATATTTTTTCCAAAGACGTGTAAAATATGAGCTAATATGTATTTTCGGCTATTAGGCTAAATGTTACGTATAAAAAATGTTATGCTTTTGGGGTCTTATAAGCCCATGTGAGCTGGGCTAAGAATGTACAAGACACAGTAATAAAGAATTATTAATTAATTAATTCATCCATAGTATATATAATATCTGATGTGTTGCTGCATACACAAAATTGAAAAAATAGGGTATAAAGAAGAAAACAGGCTGATTACCGGATATTTGAAAAGTACCTTTTTCTTGCTTATAAAAATGTAACTCTTTTACTGCAACAAAAATTCTGATATATTTTAACTCTTGCAACAGAAGAACTGTTATTTTAAGGGGGAATTCTGGTGAAATGGACATTTAAGGTAGTGCATCTGCATAGATGGATGGATGGATATAAGGGCATAACTTTAAGTATTGGAGAGGGGTTGAGGTCTCCACCCATTTAAGGCATCTGGGGGGGTTGTATTGGCTGTTTTTAATTATTGGGGTGATTACACACCCCCCCCCCCCCCCCCCCCCCCCCCCCCCCCCCCCCCCCCCCCCCCCGGCGGCCGACGGTCGAACCCACCCAAACACGGGGCGCCGGATGAATG
>JAABNY020000048.1:3877518-3917006 GCA_015164015.2 Brevimyrus niger
GGGGGGGGGGTGCGTGTGGTGGGGGTGGGGGGGTGGGGGGGGGGGGGGGGGGGAGAGGAGTGGGACGACGACAGTGTATCCCGTTTATGTTTGTATCTGCGTGATCAATACATTTCAGATGATGCCGGAAATTGTACCGAAGGGGGGACTGGCGAGGTAAAGATAACTGAATGGTGCACTTACCATATTGACTTCGGATACCATGTCTATGCTCGCAATGTCTATATTCATTCCTACTCCCACCGGGGGACCTGGAAACCAACAAAGGGGTTAGCAAAAAAAAAAAATACGTTAATGACTTGTTCATTTATTAAAAATTCGCTACATTCACTGCATGCGTGTCCGATATGAAACACCCCATACGCCGTGCATTAGCCAATATTCTGTATCTCTTCCGCATCCAGGTACTAAATATCCACACCGGTGAGTTAACGTCTGGTTGTGAATGCAATTGTTGATTTCTAAAATACTACACGACCTTTCTAATAAAATAAGAATGATAACACTATGGAAACTACTTTCTCCCTTTCATAGAAACTATGTAGGCTATATAGATATTTTGCTTTCGCATGTTAAACCACTGACATTAACATTCTTAAAATTACAATGGACATTTACAACCTGGCCGTAAAAGATGATCAAAGTGTATTTTCGCATACAGTAACAGACAGATGCACGTTATGGACTCAAAGATAATCGGTGTATTGCAAAAGTTGAATTCCATATTAAATCGGTACAAGTTTTAAAATGCCATCGTCGTAAGCTACGCATTAAAACAGCATACAAAGACGATGTCTCTATAAAATGAACATTGTACGATATCAGAAAGCCTGGCCCGCTACCTTCACGGTCGGAAGCAACGTGCACTTCACTTTAAAATGAGCTCCTGCATCTGGCAATTCACAAAATTCAGGAAATAGCCACGCATGCTTATAAATAAAACGCCATTGCATTAAATAAGTGTCTCTGACAAATGGTTTGATTTACCTCCAAAATCTGGCCTCAAGCGAATGTCATATCCTTTCAACAGTCTATCCACAGTTTCTTTGACGAGTGACATATTGCTAGGGTCATTGACACTAGAAGAAAGGGAGATGCATTCTTAGTTAAAGATGTTTCGATGTCCATTTGCAAGTGATATATAGTACATGCACGCGGAGAAAGTACGAATCATCTAATCACTCACCTCTGCGCACAAACAACGGCCACAATTAAAGGAAAAGTCCAAATGCCGAAATAGCTTCTTTTTCTAATTCTCAGCATCGCCATAGTTTTGATATGATTTTGGATTTCAGTGAAGACAGACGAGGTCCAACTTATTCTTGCCAGTGCCGTAATTCCAATGTGGGGCGCATGCGCACACGCTACCACAACATCAAGGAGCAGCGGCTGCTGATGTTGGTGGTAGAGCAATTTCCCAGGCTGGGGGAAAATTTAAAGGGGAAAGCGAAGCATGGATCGAGCGGATCACAGGCGTCCAAAATACAAAAGAACGTCAGAAAACAGAACTGAAGCTGATACATCAGAAACATCTAACGCTTTAGATCGAAAAAAATCCCGTACGAAATTATTGTGAAACTGGTGTTCACTGTTTTTTACATTTCACTTAATTTAGCTCCCGTGGTCATATACTATCAATGACACTAACCCGTGTCAAGGAAATATCAAACGAGCAAACAAACAGACAGACAAAAAAGCAGGCAAACTTTTCCTTGCTATTACCAGCAAACAAGAGCCGATGCAGGAGCCTGACTCATTACTGTATGCTGGTCCATGCATGGGGGGCCGGATGCCTTGCTTTGAATTTTAACATGGGTTTAAGGTGGTCTTGCCTGGGTTTAAGAGGAATGGGTTTCACAGTGTGAGCCGCTCGCGTGTGTGGTGATGACGGGAGGGGGGGGGGCGTTAATGACTGCTACATATCCGAGCATTATGAAATCGGACATTACTGTTGAAATAACGCAAAATATTACTTTCTCATGCATGAGCATTTATTTCTTTTTTGCTGACTGTTGTTAAATGCGAAACAGCTGTTTTTCTAATCATTATTATGCAATGATGCGAACGTGCAATACGCTTTGAAAACCTCTGCAACAAGAGAATGTGATGCCTGAGAATGTGTGTGTGTGTGGGGGGGGGCATGTAGGCTGGCGTCTTGGCCGGTGGCCACGTTTGCGGGACGCTGGTCACACACGCGGCTGTGGGCTACGCTGCTCGCCCTGCGGATAACGTGAGTCGAACTTCGGGTACACGACAGTGGTCTCTAATTAGTAAAAAAATGTTGATGATGTTGATCAAAAAAATAAAAGTCTAGAAATAATGCAGCCTGACGAGCCTTTTCAGCCTAATTAAATAATATTAAAACTGCATCGTTTCAGTTCAGAGTTATACGATTTGGATCAGCATGACGCGTAACGCCGCGTATATATAGGACCGAACATAGGAACTAATGTAGGAACAAAGTGAAAGGTTTCAATATCAGTAACCAGTGCCTGAAACGCCCTGAAGACACATGTCAGGGGTGGAAAAGGAGGCGGCATCTGAGACTTAATGGCAGGAGACACGGAGGGTGGGACGGCACGCGGAATTGAATGCTCCGCTAGTTTCAAAACCCACCCCAGTCCTTCATTTTAACTCTATACATCTATTAGCCCCTCTTTAGTTTTAGTTTGGGGGAATATTATGATATTTAGCTATAATAGACGTTAATAAAGGAAGATATGCCCAGCAATATTAGCATATAGTACTGTAAATATAACATAATTTAAATTAAGTTGCAACCTAACCCTGTAAAGACATATCTCTTAAAGGAATAAACGTTTTTTCCCCCTTCGCGAATGAATTCGCCTATGTGTGCGAATATCAGTGTTGTTTCAGCAAGATGGCTATAAATCTCTGTTGTAGTTCCAATATATAGTTGAGGAGTGCGACGGAGTTGCAGTGAGATATTGTTAAAAATCCAGCTATGGTGTTTAAACTTAATCACTGTAGCTCGTCGATTATGAGCCAGTCGAAGGTCCATGACACTCCGTGGGATTTGAACCTTTCGCCAGGAATGAAGGCATCAGATAGTTAATTATACGACACCAACACGGACCGACCATGTTAATATAAGATTACATCTGTGCTTGTCAAGTCATTAATTTTGCTCTTAATGTTTAAGCTTTAGCTTTTATATTAATCGACTTATCAGTAATCAGTGGAGTGTATTATTATGTGCCCAAATCCTTTGGTATTGATTAAAATGCACTGTCATGCTAGGGAATGAAGTTGGCACACAAGAAGAAATTCTTATGAACACTATTGTCAGTTTATGTACAAACTGCTGTCTGAATCTCAGGACTCCCTCTGTGCGCATGACTGCAACCCAACAGTTCTGCCCATTGTAAGATTTGAATAAAACACCGTCCATCCATCCATCCATCCATCCATCCTCAATTCACACACACATTAAACATATTTTAGCTTTTTTAGGAAAAAAAAGCAAGAAAGAAAATAAATAAACAAATAAATAATAATGAAATAATCCCCTATTTCTGGTACTCTTATATGGACAAAATAATAACATGGAGTATAATACTGAACATGGATATTTTGACAAATACAAGATTTGCCTGGAACTTTATTCCATCTCTAAAAGGTACTGAGCTCTTCCTGTACTGCTAAACAAAGATGTAGCAGTAACAAGCAGATTTGGGCCCGATTTAGACCGACAACATAAGCAGGCGTAACAGCAGATAATGTTGCACAAAAAAAATTAGTCAGTGAGGGAAAAAAAGCAAAAGATTCTGGTGGAGAGAAAGAAAAACAAAAAAAAACTCTGTGGTACATATACAAGATGAAGATTCTGGGAGATACAAAGCTGATACTCTGCCCATGAGTTTGTGAACTTCCAACTGCATTAGTAAAGCTAAAGTTAGGAGTCATTCAATGAGCTTCCATTTGGTCCTGTTCAAGCAGCAATTGATGTTTGGCCAAACACACAGTTCATAACTTCATAAACAGTCCCCAGCTTAGCATGGTTAGCCGCTCACTAACACCACTCATGGCGGGCGTGTAATTCACCCACACGTCTCACCTATTCACCCATCACTACATGCTAAAACACCATCTCCCCACCCCCACCGGTTACAGTGTGATTTTGGAGATTTTTCAGAAATACAAGCGTCATGTGACAGGAAACTATTTTATAATGTGGCTGAGTCTGCAAAGGTCCCGGTCGCATTTAACCACATCATCAGTAATTGGTTTCGAAAACAAAGATAAGTGATTCATCGAGCACAGGAACTAAAATCCACTGACAGACTCATACCTTGAATCAGTGGGCCGGTCTGTTTATCACAAATTCCGTTAGTTATCGATTAGCTGGTCAGCGATCCAGGATTCTTTGAGATGCAATCCAGTGTCTACCCCTTCGAAGCAGTTTGTACACTGACTAAGTAGTTACAGAATGAATCTACTCCCCCCCCATAGGTACATAGTTAGCGAGCAATGATCGTGCAGATTGTGAAAGGTGAGGTCATTTCAATCTAAATGTCTGTAGCACGTCCTTTGCGACTGAAGAAGCAAGTACCGTGAAGATCGAACCTGCCCAGCCATCGCAGATATTTGTGAATGCCTTTTGGGTTACGCAACGCGAACCCAGAGAGAAAGCCCAATAAAACGTTTCCGTAGAGACCGTCTAAACAACATCATCGATCGTCTGTTTGATTTGAATACGCTTTGCATTTAGATTGCTTTCCCCTGCCTCTAATGCGCTAGGTTACAGCTGCAAGCAGGAGAGTTCTCTCCGTTTTGGCGACAGGTGAGTCTCCGCATCAAAGGCACATAGCGAGGCGTGTGGGCGTGCTGGCTGACCGGAACAAAACGCCTGCCATCGTGAACTAGGACCGGAGGATCTGAGGGGGCTATGCGCCTTACACTCTCAATGTTAGACCGCGTATGCGGGGTAGTCTTTTGGCTGCGGGGCCTATGATCGGGAAGGCCGTTGGTTCAAATCCCACAGTTGGCAAAGTTGATTTCACGGCTGGGCTGTAGAACAAGACTTTTATCGGCCGATTGCTATACAGAGATCGTCTGATCATACTTTCTCAAAAAAAAGCATGATTTTGAGTGAGAGCATCTGCAAAATAAATAAAATGTAAATGATATAGTTCCCTTGTCTTATGATGAGGCCTCTGATGAGATTTGGGATGGGCTACGATGGTACTGTCAGAGACGGGGTCGCCCTTATCGTTACACTAATCACACCAGCATCAAAGGAGTCCTGAAGCAGATCTCAGGGGGGATAAATGAAGAGGCAGCATTGTGCTTGGATTAAAAAATGAATCCAGGGTGTACTCCAGCCTTGTGCTCCTCCAACCTGGCAACCCTAACCAGGATAAGCTGTTACAAAATGGATGGACGGATAGGTGGATGTATGTTTTAGCAGGATGGTATAACCTTTCACTCACGTTCTCTCCTATTATACGCCATAGAAACATTGCGCTCGACACTTTCAGCCCAAAATTAATATATTGCTGCACCGTCAGCTGGAATTCAGGTCGTTTTCCCAGCTGACCTGTGACATTAGGCAGTGTGCAGTGGGCAGTGTGCAGTGGGCAGTGTGCAGTGCGCGCAGAAGGCAGGCAGAAGATGGGGATGACAGCGGAGGGAAAGTCATCTGCAGGTTCCTGCAGACTTTCATGGTGGGGGGGGGGGGGTAGCCTGAGAAGGTATCTGAAGAGGGATGGAGCTGATGGAGGGAACAGGAACAGCTGCAGGATGGGATCCTCAGCAGGAGTGAGGGGAACAGGTGGCCATCGTTTGGGGGAATAGGAAGTCGGTTCACCGCATTAAAATCAGCCAGAAGACACCAGATCGGTATCATCTGTATGCAAGATGACTACAGGCGCGCAAAACAAGGCCTGCTCCTTAGGGCACAAGTACGTGCTTCGTTGGGTGAATGAATGTCTTCGTCAAAGGCCAGCCAGAAGGGAACTTTAGTCGTGGTTCACAGGAGTTTTACTTGCACAAAAATGTTCTGAGGGCAGAAGGAAAAAAATAATTGGTTCAGAGATATGACCAATCAGATTTTGACCAGGCGGGTCCAAGCAAACTAGAGGAGGCGGGACCGACCAATCAGATGTCTCCCACGTGCAAAAGTCATTTCATTCCTAAGCGGTTAGTCCCTTGAAAGTAAACATAATCCACCGCGATTGGATGATACCTGTGTTAGTGTGGGTCTGTTTTCCCTTGAGCCTTAGAAAGGTCAGGTAGCAGGTTTCTGAAGAGCCTTCGGAGGAAGCCTGGCAGTTATTTAGCTGCACAAGCGTCCGTGTGACTCTGCATTACTGACTTGTAAGAGGGATGCAGTCTGAACCTCTTGCGTTTGCATAGTGTAACCTTTTAGCCACCGAACTGTGCCGCCTGCTTAACAATGGGCTGCAATTTCCATCAGGCGGTTCAAAGGTGTGGTCCTGTGGGTTAGATGGTCGGGGTTAATAACACGGAATGCGGCATTTATGTAGGAATACAACACGAGTAGCGAGGAGATTAGCATGCTGGGCATTACTGTTAGCATTGTGGGTTTGCTGACAGTGTATTCTGTGCATAAATATGTGTGTGTGTGTGTGTGTGTGTGGGGGGCGGGGGGTAAAAGAATTCAAGATACTGCCAGTGGGGAAAAGGAATGTAATTACCTGTGAGAAAAACAAAAGAGATTGAATATAAAATTCACGCTTTATAAAATAAAAAACAAAACAAAACAAATTATCAGAGAATTAATGAATTACTGTAATAAATACGATAAATTAAGCTTTTAAATACTCTGTTCTTGCCTAGAAGGTTTCGTGTGGAGCGTGGAGAAGGAAAGGAGATTGTGTGTAGGGGTGTGCGTGCGTGGAAAGGGGTGGACGGATTTTAGGAGCACCGTAACGTGGCTGGGGAGCAACAACCAACAACCAGGCACAACCATCTAATATACCCATGTAGTGTTTGACTTGACCATCTGCATCACCTCATATAGCAAATCAATGCCATAGTAACTCTTTAAAAACTAGTCTCATTAACGAATTAGGTGAGTTTGTCGTGAAATTTAACAAAGACACAGGATGCCTGAGGTTTGGGAACTGAAGCGGTGTTCATCTAGCCATCCAGGAAGATACCAGTAACTTTTTGGAGAACAGAAGAGATTCCTGTTCGTTTTAAATTGTTTTGCTCGTAATCGCATATTCTCTAATGTTAAATGGTGTTGTTTCATTCTGAGAAAATTTACACTGGATGGTCAAAATTAGCTTTGAATATTTCCTATGACAGCCTTAGACTTCTGTGCAGCAGTATGTATGCCAGTGCCATCCCATAAAGGATAGGTTAACATCTAAAGCATCTCTTTTTCTCTCTATTCTCGCTTTGTCACTTTGACATGGAATCTAAAAAGCAACTCTAGTTCTTTGCCGGAAGAAGCCCCCAGTGGATCGCATTTACTTCGATTCTCCATGCTGTTTGATGCTGTGCTTAGCATAGTGCTCTCTGTCTACTCTACAGTGAAAGTTTAACGGCTTCAAACTCACTGGGCTTCAACCTTGCCTCCTTCGTACTGGAGAACCTTTTGAAAGGCTCCAGGAACGGGTGAGAGGCTCACAGAGATGAAGATCCAAGGTTCTGGATAAGCTAACTTCATTCGGTGGCCCAGCGGATCGCGGGTGACGTTACGGTACCGTTTAGGCCCCTCCCTGCCTTTCCAACCTCCCATCATCTCTCTCCAAATGCTCATTCCCGTCCCAGGTCATGGTGTCGATAAAATGAAGCGTCGGAAATGGTCGGGCCCGTGCTCCCAGCGAACAAATATTCTTAGCCTGCTCAGCTAAAGATCCAAGTCCCCAGATGAAGAAGGTAATTTCTGTGGGTGTAGATTTCAAGTGGGATAGCGGGGAGAGGGTTGACAGCCTCTTAAATTACATGTGGGCAGCCAGATCCTCCTGTACTGTACATAAAAATGCCCCCCCCCTCCCTCACAGGATACCCATCGTATTTAATCAGCAAATGCTTTTATCCAAAGCCACATACAGGGTCAGACAATCGCTGGGGCGATTGGGGGTTTAAGGGCCTCGCTTGAGGACCCAGTGGTGAAATGACTCCGCTGAGCCTGGGATTGGAACCAGCAACCTTCTGATCACAGCCATAGCAATCTAGCCTTAAGAGCCACACCCACTCCTCAGCAGCTCCTATTCACCCATCATATCATACATCAAAGCCCACAACGTTTGGGGGCTTATTTTGCCGGTTATTTTACTATATGGCTATATACCTGTTATCCCAGGGACCAAGAAATACACCACTGAACCCCAACTTTCAGTATTAATATTTATTACATGATGTCCTATACTGTATGACTTCATAAACCATGGAAAATGTATTTGATCACGATTAAGGTGGTTACTGTGGTTACTGTGAGTGTTAAAACACGAGATCTTTATGCGTTTTGAACGTCGTGCCTTTAAGTGCTTAAAACTCCCTCCAAACAAAGACAAAGTTAAAAAGATTGTCTGCTAGATTTTCGCTTAGCAATAAACTATATATGCAGACCTTGCTTCTGTATTATTTTTATGTTTTCATTGTTTGAAAGTATTTGTCTTAGTGTCGCCTACAGATATTTTAATAACAATAGAAGGTCAGAGTGGAATTTTTGAAAGGGCAGATTTTTGAAAAAAGTGCAAACTGAGGACTTTTTGCTTTTACTCCTTAAAGTAACTCGTGTAATTATACCAGCATTAGAAAACAAAGAGAAAGAGGGGCAATATTGTGTATCAGGGCACAGTATCTCTGGCTTGTGTTTGTGTTGGTGGTTTTTGGTGCCCACTGTTCCGAGTAGAGTTCCGCGTGACAGCGCCCCCTGCTGGTCGCCGTCGGTGGCCACCGGCAATATGGCTTTGAGAGGCATTGTTTGTCCACCACAGACAGGCTAAAGTTTCCCATCTGCTTTTTGCGTGATATTACTACGTTCCGAACCCCAGTGGGTGTCACTCACACTGTGTCATTTTCCTGAGCAGACGGGTCCACTTGCGGTATTTTTATTGGAATGACAATGATTGATCTGTAACAGTCTAAATGTCCTGACTGATAATGGGCATGCAAAATGAAACTCATCAGCGCACATGTCAACTAATATAAATGACTGAATGAGAGACCTGGAATACGGGCGACGCTCAAAGGATATCAGAATCTAACAGAAAACAAATTAAAAACATGCTAATCTCCGATTTCAGCTTCTCTACACCATTCCCCTGTCCCTATCTATTTTTTTCCTCCAACAAACAGCCAGACATTTGACCTTCATCATGGAGATGAGAGCCAGCAGGTTCACATTTGGCAGCCCGGGACGGCGGATTCTACAGATACAGAAAGACACTGGCAAATATAAATGCTGTCGTTAGTACGGATGGATGAAAAGGAATACAAACAACACCTGGATCGTTCCGGAAATTTCAATGTGCGAGTTTCTGATACATGTGACAATGGTGAACATCCAAACGTCGTATCCTATTGCCAGTCATCCAGCGCAAGGTCACTGTGCCTTTTCCAGAGAGAGGAGGCCGTGAGGCAGGGGGACAGGAGTCCATTACACAGACTGCGGACCCTGCATAGATGTAAATCCACCTAAGAACATGCTATTGACCGTGGAGTTCCTGGAGGACTCCTACATAACAAGGAAAGAAGATACAAGCAAAGAGAGAACTGGGGTGGGATTCAAATCCTACAGTGCTACCCAGGGCTAAATATAAAGGTGGGGGGGAGGCTAAAGTCATTGCTGGGGGCTTACCTACAGCATTAAAATATTGTGCCCCTCCCTCACACATTTTGGGGCCCTGGGCTACAGCCTAAGTTAGCCTGCTGATAAGCTCAGCCTTGGAACTATTCATCGAACCCCCCCCCCCCCCGTGCCACTCCAATATTATACATCCTACCGTGTCATTTATATTATTTCACCTCCTCGTTACGCAAGGGCCTCCTTTGGAGAGGGGCGAAGGAAATGGAAGTTTGGAAATGTCAAAGAAAACCACTGGGGAGGGACAGCTTACGTGAAATGCACGGCGTGATTACAGCTTTTCACTAGTGGTTTGTCGCGGAGTTCAGAACTGAAACAGAGTAAGGATGGGAGTCAGCAGGCGAAAGCTTATCTGCCGGACGCGTTTTCAGATGCAGCCGTTCGCGCAAATATAAAAGCTCGTAACCCTGAAAGTTTGTTTGTTGGTTTGTTTGTTAAAGAAGAGGCTTTATTCACCAGGTAGACAGAAGTTGCTAGAGAACGTAAACAGAACTGGCTAAAACCGGTGAGTCCTCTCCGTAGGCGGAGTTTGATGTTTAAGCTTGGGGGAGCACAACAGCACCTTGCTAACCCTGTATTAGTTCACGTATCTGATGGACATATAACCCTATTGTGTCGTCTACCTATAAGGTACAGACACACTTCTTATGCAAAGGTGCAAAGCGGCAGAATAGAACGCAATTGTAACCTCACATTATTATCGATTCACTGAACCTTGAAGGTTACCAGCTGCATTCCAACGGCTAACCCAAAGAAATACCTTCAGAATGCCTTCCAACCCAGAAATCTCAGGGGCAGGGGCTTTCCCCCCTCCCCCCCCAAACTCTGCCCATGGTCCTCCACCTAAATGAAAATAACATACTAATATATATTAGATCAGTGTTTCACAACCAAGCCCTCAGGGACCCCCAGACAAACCAATCAAGAACACCGAATACCTGTTTTAGGTGTGCTGGGGGCTGGGAGGGAGCAAAAATGTGGACTGTCTGAGGGTCCCCCAGGATTAAATTGTCCTTAGTGTCCCTTGCAATGGACTGGCATTCAGGCTAGGGTGTGTCACTGCCTGGAAACTGCATTTCCTGCCTTAGGTTCCTTGCTCCCTTCTGAAGCCGGTCCTCAGGGGCCCTCAGGCAGTCTGCGTTTTTGCTCCCTCCTAGCTCCTGGCCAATCAAGGACACTGAATGCTTGGTACAGGCGCAATGGGAGCTGGGAGGGAGCAAAAACATGGAATGTCTGGGGCTCCCCGAGGACCAGATTGGAAGACACTGCATTAAACCAACTGACAGCCAGGCAACTGCAACTCTAGGAGTCATCATCAATCAGATTCTCTCTGAGCCACAAATCAGGCCCAGTATTAGCAGGGTGTTCAAGCAGATGACCCTAATTGTACATTTATCGTCCTCATGTCAGGTGCGGTTTTCACACCTGAAAATAGCATGATTCATTACCAAATAAATGAAAGAAGCTTTGGTGACACACCCCCACCCCCCTCCACAGACATCTGCTACATATTACTAGATCCTCAAAATAGCTGAGTGAATTCTGTGTGGAAAAATGGGCAGAGAAGCTGAAAATGAGATTGGGGTGGAAAAACTTCTTCCATGGCATTCATTTCACCCTTGAAAAAGTCATTTATAACTTTGAAACAGGAATCATTTAAATAGTGACGATTAGTGTGGTAGAAAGTCTGCCAGCAGGACCTCAACAGAGCCTGCTAGATGAAAGAGGAAATCTACAGTATTTCATATTCTACATAATTATCAGTCGGCAATATAATATTACCTGCGCAGTCTTTGGATATGTAGCTTTAAGTACTGTCCATTTTCATTTAACATATTTAGTTGATGCAACATACAAGTTTCAAACTTAGCGTAAGGCTAATTCTAGCCACTGGCTGTTTTTGCTACTCTGCACTGGACAGAGACGCCATTAGCAGACCTTGTTAACATAGGACTGAGGCAATTTACATAGCCCATGATTGCCCATTTTATGTGGGCTCTAGTTCATAAACTATATTTATCCCATCATAGAATTTGCTTTACTCAGTTCATAGATGGAACCACTAGTGCAGCAATGAGTTATTCTCTAGCTAGTGCCGCACACATTCTTGTAAGATCAGGGAAATATTGAAAAGGGCTAGAATTACCTTCATTTTAGCCTATATGCTATCAAGGAATCGACAAGGCATAAGTGTAGCTAGGCTGAGCTTCCAATGAATGGCCAGGTACAGGTGCAAGTAGTATTGGTGGAGCAGGAGCTACACAAGTGGTTCTGGCTGGGGTACCACAGACCACTAGGGGGCGTTAGCGAGGACGACATCGATGACATTCTGACTGACACTAGGGCTGAGCAGAAGCCTATATGGGATTTTTACCGTATATAAATAATTTCCCTAAATGAATTTCAGGATGACACAATACCATTTATATTGATAGACTGTAATTGCGCATTAAAATTAGAGCTTTATTAAACAAATATAATAGAAACCAGTGGTATTCCTTCCAGTTTGCAAATAACGTGAGAGTTTCAGTCATGACATCACACAGAATCCCTGAATTCACAGCTAAAATGAAACTGCTCAGTTAGAGGCATCTCACAGGACAACTGGTGGCCAGGAAACATCGTTACCTGGTTCATTTCCTTTTAAAAAATAGTTTAAAATATCATAATTTGCAATATTTGTTTTATTTTGTTGACAATCACTGTAATACCTTACAATGAGGGTCTTTTCAGATATCGAGTGCATGTTTGTCTGGTTTCTGTTTTTAGAGTCATTTGCCAGGTTTTAGATTAGTTTCGTTCATAATCACTCGTCTTCTGTTTTGAGAACGGAATGATCAGCTGAATACATTCAAAAGGAATTATATTGTTGGATATTGTGACCAAATGAAATTATATTGGTATAAATAAACATCGGCAAATGTCATCATCAGTACAGCATATCAGAGAAATGATATCATAACCTGTGCAGGGGGGGGGGGCAACATGTTTCTCTGGATTTGGGGGGGGGGGTCCTTGGATGAAAATTATTGAGAATCACTGAGCTACACAACAACTTCTTTAGCAAAGCAAGAACCTAATAAGACCGTTCGAGCGCCAGAAATACAGCATTAGAACATTCAGGAGACATAAAGAGACATTTTATTCAAAGAGCAGCTTATTCAAAGAAGTTTGCTCTTCTCACGAGCGTGTTATGCGTCCCGTAGCTTTTCAGCAAGTTATAGGCCTGAATGATGTAAAATACGTTTTGATATTCAGTACAGACAGTGTATGATTGATGGTTTGTGAAACGGCAGAACATGCATTGTAGAACTCTGTTCCAACCCGGCCATAATGGCTTTGTCGACAGCCTGATTCCTTTCCCTGCGTGTTTTCTTCACAGTCGATGCTGAAAGTACACGGTTTTGTGTTGTGTCTCCCATCCCCAGTGGCGGATTAACGAATCCAGGGGCTCCCTGATCACTCCAGGTCCTGGGCGGCGGCCTAGGTAAGCCTGTCCATTAATCCCCCCCTGCCCACCCCAGTGTCTCTCCCGGAGTCCTCATTCCTCCTTCCTACCCACATGGTTCAGTTCACTGTCCCACCTGGAGTCAGCCAAACATCTCGTAAAAAAAGACATAAAGGGTTCGAGCTCTGCTTCCGGGGCAAGTATATGTCGCTGCAGCGGGGAGCTGAGTGTCGAGTGGGAGGGGGCAACATAGAGTGGGAGGGGCAATGTTCAAAGGGAGCGGCAAAGTTGAGTAGGAGGGGCAATGTCAAGTAGGAGGGGTTTATCATGAGGGGTAGAGATAAAGTATCAGATAACAGGCCCCTTGTTATAAACCTCCTCTCCCACGCAACATTGCCCCTCCTTTTTGACATTGCCCCCCCCGCCCCCCACTCGACATTTGGCTCCTGGCTGCATCGATGTGCCTCTCCTTCTGGGGGATAATATCAGATGCTGGCTTGAAGCCTGTTTAGTTGGACACAGCTCTGTGTACTGTTCTGATCAGCCACACCAGATCACATGACCTGTTCCATCAAC
Organism: Brevimyrus niger; assembly: GCA_015164015.2. NCBI lineage: Eukaryota > Metazoa > Chordata > Actinopteri > Osteoglossiformes > Mormyridae > Brevimyrus > Brevimyrus niger. The sequence continues at coordinate 3,891,348 of JAABNY020000048.1, forward strand.
CCAAAGCCATTTGTTTTGACACAGATCAGTGCTTCCAGAGTGTGAACAAGTTTCCCTGCCACAGAACTGATTGTTTAAAAAGTCACATTGTATTTTCTATGATAATATGGTGTAGTAAAGGAATTTTAAGAGGGTTCAGGAAAAAAAACACCTACAAATAAAATACATTTAATACTACATACGACTGTATCGACTGTACGTCTGCTTATTGTCTTTTGAGTACTAACGTTTGTCATTATTATGAATATGCCGAAATGCTATTTTCATTTATATTATTTCGATCCTCTTGTGTAGATGGTTCTTGGTATAACTAAGTATGAATAGAAGATCACAAAAAGAGACCAGCTTAGTACGCAAAGTGTCTTCAGGTATCTGAAGACATCTTACATGTGACACAAAACATTAGTTAATATTTACAGAGGCAGAACATGAAGCATCTATTGTAACACACAACCTGTCATTACTGAGCAGAGATCTGACATTTGTACTTTATAACTGAAAAGAAAAAAAAAAACATGGATGCAGAGTTTTAGTTACTCCGTACGCATATTGCCCTGAGGGGAGAGAGTCAAGTACAATATTGTAGTAGGTTGTATTCCATTAATATCACCCAATGTTCCATTTAATGGCGTCTTATACTCTTGTAACAAGCATATGAAACAATAAACCTGTGACCAATGGATTTTTTGACCGTCGTGCATATCCAATTCCTAATCATGTCATACAGCACGAAATAAGTCTGTAATTATTTAAGTACAAGAAACTACATTTCTCACATTGTGTAGGCCTACATGTCGGGTTTGCAAACTCAATTCATACGCGACTTATGCATTTCCTGTGCGTGGCGTTTTTATTACCTTGTGTGATATTGGTGGCTTTTCAGTCATTTGTAAATAAAAATGATTAAACGAAAATGGAATACGTTCGTTGAAAAAGGATACTCAGTTCGATTCCGCCTTTAAACTTTATTATGAATTTAACATCTGTGGAGTGCTCTCTCACAGGGAAAATGAAAGCATCTCTGGCGTAATCTCCAGCAGCGGGATATCTGAGCCTTTTCCAAATCTCCTAAAGGGTCCGGGCTAATTCTCTGCCAAAACTATCAGTGGATTTCTTCCTTCTAATCTCCCATAATGCCTTATTCGATTATTGTCAATGCTCTCCCTTACTGTTCTTACGTCTCTTAAAACTCCTTCGGTGTTTCTCCCATAAACAGAGTTATTCAGATGAAGACCTACCGCAAGACTCAAGTGGATGAGGGCAGGCGCAAAAACAATTTAGATGTATATTAAACCGCGGATGCGAATTGAATCGATAATATCAAATTATGGGCGGCGCAGGTTATTTTAGTTGACGCACCTCTTTTCGTTGCAGAGTATGCAAAAACTATGGCTTTCTTCATCACTTGCATCTTCCTGTCTTGGTGAGTCGAGGTTTTCGTTCGCTTGCAATAAAAAGTGAGGCATGTGAGGCGCGTTTTTCTAATTAATGGTTATGTCATGAAGCGCGGTAATAAACGCCGGGCGAAGTGCGCGGCGAGTTTGTAACTACGGAGCGCTGTCTGTTTGCAGCATCGGGGACGTTTGGGGAAACCAACAAACAGAAGCCAGAGTCTATTTGGATAATATAACCCGGATTTTGGACAGATTATTAGACGGCTACGATAACAGACTCCGACCTGGATTTGGAGGTATTTCCTGTAATCCCGCTAAAGTGTTTAAAAGTGCCAATAAGCTTTTATTTAACTTATACTGAAATATTCTCCGTTATGTATTAATCAGTATAAGGATTTCTTGCGCAACACCTAGCAGCGTATGTCTTCTGTCAGTGAGTAATTTCTCGGACAAGTATTATTGTTTTGTGTACTTTGTTCACTTACTTTTTTTTCTTTAGTTGTTCAATGAACTCATATGTTTAATGCATGTTTAGTAGTAAAATGCATTGGCTAATAGGATTTGTGATTATAAACGTAATTTCTATAGATCGCTTTCGTCTGTATTGATAAATCGTGTCCGAATTAAGTTTACGAAAACAAAACCACGTCATAAGTATAACTTTACGAAACGATGTTTTCAGGTCCTGTCACAGAGGTCAAAACAGACATCTTTGTTACCAGTTTTGGTCCGGTTTCAGATGTAGAAATGGTAGGTATATCGTAGTTTTGTCTTTTTAAAAAAAATTAAATTTTTTTTTAATGAGAGTAAGTAAATTAGCGATTGGTCCTCGGTTTGCGACATAGATGGGCAAGCGTCTTTTATTACGGTTATGTTGTGAACGTTGTTTTTAACCGATTAAGGACTTTAATCTGTTTGAGAGTCCTTGTCGGGGAAGGTCTCGGATTAGCCGTTAATTTCAGCGTCTCCCTGTGCTATTTTAACATCTTAAAGCCACTGTCTCCATCATGTAACATGATGCACGATTCCTATGGCTTCAAGCTAGAACATGCACAGCTTTATAACATCCCGGCTTGCATGTGGTTCTTGTGTTTTCACTTGGATTTTGATTTGTAAAGCTACGCTGTTCGTTTCTTTGGATTATATTTTATAGTTAGATTAATCAGTAGAATACCCTAGAATCTGTTTTATTAAATAAATGGTACATGGGAACAAAACCTGAAGCATGTCTGGAATAGATGTGTCTTTTTGTATGAGCTCATCATTAAAAAAAAATATTTTAAAAAAATCAGATGAGGTGATGTGAGTTTTGGATGTGGACAAACGCAGGAATATACCATGGACGTCTTCTTCCGGCAAACGTGGATCGACGAGAGGCTAAAATTCGACGGGCCCACGGAGATCCTGCGTCTGAACAACCTCATGGTCAGCAAGATCTGGACACCGGACACCTTCTTCCGGAACGGGAAGCGATCCATCTCTCACAACATGACCACTCCCAACAAGCTGTTCCGTATCATGCAGAATGGGACTGTGCTCTACACCATGAGGTACGCGCGCGACCGAGAGGGCCAGCTCTTCCAGGGCACAATGTGTGCCCACCATGTGTGGGGCTTTAAGCACCATGAGCAGTTTGTGGCCAGCCTGAGCTCACGTTACAATCATTTTATAATCTGTGTTTTTGTCAATAGACAATTTGTATAATTTTGCACATGCGTACAATTTTCCCACATACAACAGATCTTTCTCTTTTCGTTCACATAATATGCATGATGTGGCAAAGCATTGGTTCAGAGGGTGGAACTGTTACCTAGCACCTGCCGAGTCGAGTGTATAAATCCATCTCCTGCTGTGTTCGTGGAGTTTCTATATTCTCTCGCTGTCTGTACCAGTGTCATCAGGGATCCTTGGTTTGTTAAAAAAAAAAACATGTGGTTAGGGGAATATGTGTCGGTAATTCGCCTTTAATGTGTGATTTGGGGATTCACTTGTTGGTGATGTGATGGACTGGTGCCTCTGTGTGTGTGTGTGTGTGTGTGTGCGTGTGTGTGTGTGTGCATGCGTGTGTGTGTGTGTGTGCATGCATCATCAGGGGGGAGACTGCAGACTCGCTCCGACTCTGCTGGATTAATAGTTACGTATGGAAAATGTATAGAAAGCGGAGTGAATGCTGCGCTAAATAGCGGATTGTTTAATTGCAGGCTTACTATTAATGCAGAATGTCCGATGAGACTCATGAACTTTCCGATGGACGGACACGCCTGTCCCCTCAAGTTCGGCAGCTGTAAGTGTCTCTGATGAAGCTCTGGGTGCCTCTTTTAAGAGGAGGGAGAGTGACCGGCCATGAAGGCTGACTGTGGTTTTCCTTCTTGAATCTGCAGACGCCTACCCCATCAGTGAGATTGTTTACACGTGGAAGAAGGGACCCCTTTTGTCAGTAGAGGTACCGGAGGAATCCTCAAGCTTGCTTCAGTACGATCTGATAGGTCAGACGGTGTCGAGCGAAAGGTTAAAATCCAACACAGGTAAGACGCATTTATCCCAAATGAGTCGGTTAAGTTTAGTCGTATATTTAAGATGGGGGGGGCGCAGTGGGTAGCATTTTCCCACCAAGGCTGGATGTTTGAAGGCTGGATGTGTGCCCCACTACAGACTGGCATAAAGGGGTTAGAAGAAGATTGGATGTATTTCTCAGTCATACCTTAAATCATATATACTAAGGGGAACAGCCTTTGTTCCAAAAGATATTTTTGGTTAACAGGCCGTGCGTCCCTAGATATCGCCCTGGGGTAGCTGTGATGTGCTCTGGGGTCTCCGTGACCCCGTGATGTCTACAACAACATAGGAAATAACATCGCCACAATTTCTTGGAAAGCGGCAGTCTTCCTCGTTCTGTTTTGTTGCTCTGCATTGCATTTCCTTTTGAGGAACCTTGCGTTTTCACTAGATCAGTTGTCTGATCTGACATTTTGCGCTGTGCTGTATTAACGGCCTACGGCAGCGCGCTGTCGCAGGAGTCGCTGTCTCGTACCTGCAACATTTCCGTTCTTTCCCCTGACAGGTGAATACATAATCATGACGGTTTATTTCCACCTGCAAAGGAAGATGGGCTTCTTCATGATTCAGACGTACATTCCGTGCATAATGACCGTAATACTGTCTCAGGTCTCGTTTTGGATCGATAAGGACTCTGTTCCGGCCAGAACAGTCTTCGGTAGGCCTGACGTCGTCCGAGATCAAGTCCGTGTCCCATCAGCCATCATGTCTCTGTGTTTGCATGCAATCTAACGAAAAATAAAGGCTTTCATGTGTCTTCTTTCATCAGAATACAATGGGTGAGCCTGAGAGGCTGGATTTTACAGACGTTCGATGCAAAATAATGCGCGAAACATGTTGTTTTTTTTCCCACGTTATTTTATTCTTAGCACCTACTTCGTTACTAGGTAACCGGTGCGGATTGGCAATGGCTGCCCACTGAACTGCCTTCGGTGTCTCGTCACTTGAGGGTGGAAAAAATAGAAGTGTGAAGAATCTCTGTGGCGAGGCGGGCATCTCGGGATAGAGAGCCGCGCGTGGCCGTGACTGGCGGGCCCCGGCGGGCCCCGGAGCTCGCGCTTCAGCGACTCGATCGGCTCCCCGCGAGCGGAGGACTCCGGAGTTCAGCGCTGCTCCCTCGATTAATAGCTCTGATCTGCTCTGTTGGGCGCGCCTCGCTTGGACTCGCTGTCTGTCCCCGCGGCCGCCGTGCCGGACGGACACGCCCTATTAGCTCAGGAGGCCCTGCTCCCCCGGAGAGGCGCGTCCGACGATTCGCTTATCTGGGCTGCGTTTGTTTTGCGTACAAAATAACGTCAAATAGTTAACTGTGCTCCTGATGGGTTTTTTTTTTTTTTTTTTTTGCAAATATAGATTCCCTGTCCTTTGGGGGAACTGCTGTGGACAGTGTTGCACGGTGAAGCCGTTAGGTAGCGTGTTCTGAGGGGGCGGCGGCTTCGCGGATGGGGGCTGCACGGGTGGGGGACGCTTGCCTGGGGCAAGTCCAACCCGCCCATGTCGACATCAGGCAATGTGGTCAGTTTCCAGTGATTATGACCGCTTTACAGCATCAAATCAGGGGTCATTTGGATCTAGTGCAGGTTAGTAAGCTTTCTAATTGGTTAAATAATCGCAGTGATGGAAGTTAAAGAGGGCTCCCCTGGAGGGCGTCCCCCTTGTGTAGGACACTGGCTCCTGCAGCCATTGTCTCACAGTATGATGTCATCTGGGCTCAGATGTTTTGATCCCCTCAAACGGACCCAGTCTCATACTTGGGCCTTTCTCTCTCTCTCTTTCTCCAATCTCCCTTCATTTCCTCTCTGCATCCCATTTTCCGAAGCATTTAACCTCCCCCCCCTCGCCCCTGGTAGCTACTCGCATCGACTCTAAATGCAGTGAAGCGCTGCTTTAGCCGCAAGTGTCTGGCCCATCTTCCCTGTGTAAATTAACCGTATGAATGTCTCATTAAGCAGGGAACACGAGAGAAGGTGCTCAGGTCTAGGTTTTCGATGGACCAAAGGTACAGCAGTATTTTGAGGTTTTCATACAGATTCTATCTCATGCTTGGCTGCTCGATCGAGTCCATTGTGCCGATATTTTAATCCATGGCTTTGCATCTTTGGATGTTAGTGGTCAAACCACACAAACTCAAAATTAGAAGACGTCTGGTTTCGCTTGTGGACCAGGCGACGTGGCTCTCTGGTGTCTAAATGGATGCTTCATTCTTCTGTTGTTCCCTTCTCGATAATTTCTGATCTAGAGCTGGTGAACCAGGCTGTAGGCCCAACTCTCCAAGAATCCCTTTTTTTTCCTGGGCTGGGATCTCGATCACATGTGTGTTTCATCTCCAACATTGTTCTTCATCCCGTCTCCATTCCAGGTGTCTATTCCATACAGGTCATCCACTTTTTCCTGGAAAGGAAACTAGGTAATTATCTCATCCAGACCTACATCCCATTGATCGTGACCGTTGCACAGTCACAGATTGTGTTCTGGATCAACAAAGAGTCTGTTCCTGCACGAACTGTTGCAGGTACTGTACATCTCCATCTCTGGCTCCCATGTCATTAATCTTAATCTCCTAACATTCAGCACAATGTTTTGAGGTTCTCAGATGAGGGCAGACTTGTGTCCAAGACCTATGACAGCCTCATGTACTTATTACCGTAATTACTTAAAATTGCTGTATTCTTTTAATCAGACTAATTGAAGACTTCAAAAGCACACCTTGGTTTTCCGATCCAAGGCGATGCGGTTCGGGTTACTTGGCCTGTGAAATACTACCAGTCTCTTCCAAATGTTTATAACGTTAAGACCCTCTTGGACACCAAGGTTCCTAGACACAGACCCATTTCTGATCGTAAACAAAGGGCTGAGCAGTATTAATTTTAACTATGCGTTCGCTGCCGCATTTATGATCTTGTAGTTACGTAGTTTTGCTAAAATTTTGCATCGGTTGCTAAATCTGCCTTAATTTCCAGTTCGACTATAAGGCTACTTTTTGATTTAATTGAATTTAAGGAGATGCGACTGTAGGCTAAAGGATATTTTGGTCATTTTATTATAATTTTTTTTTATTACATTATTAATCTCGGTTAATATTTTGTTCCCATTCAAAATCGCTACGGATTTGGAGTTTTCACAGACTCCAGGAGCAGTCGAAGTGGGTCCTTGTCATTAGCGGAGGGCGGGAGTCGGACCCCTTAGGGCTCCGCTTGACATTCGGGCTGCATCGCTCAGCCGAAGTCCCTTCTGTGTTTTTCCAGGTATCACCACGGTGCTCACCATGACCACGCTGAGCATAAGCGCGCGCCATTCGCTCCCCAAGGTCTCGTACGCCACCGCCATGGACTGGTTCATCGCCGTCTGCTTCGCCTTCGTCTTCTCCGCGCTCATCGAGTTCGCCGCCGTCAACTACTTCTCCACGCTGCAGGCCAACCGGGAGAAGCGCAGGGCGGCGGCCCTGAAGGCCGCGGCGCTGGAGGCGGCGGCGGCCGAGGCCGAGGAGGAGGTGGTCCAGGTGAGAGGGTCCGCCCCCTGCTGGACGCCGACGGTACTGCGGCGTTGGACGCGCGGCTGCAGGTTCCGGGTGTTGCCTCGCGGTCTAGGTGACAGGTGCTCGGATCAGCCCACCTGCAATCTTGAAATATGCTGGGGGGAGGAGCCGACGAAATGAGTCTTTCGGGTCTCCAGGAGAAAATTCTGAATCAAACTCCCGCATGAAAATCTTTGAAAACGACATGGATAACATTAATGTCTTCTGGTGGTATATTGTAAATAAAATATCGGCTATATAATTGTGTCGAATCCAAAAATAAGCCAGCAGAATATACATTGCTACCAGTAAACTCAGTGTCAGCGTGCATTTCCAGGTTTGCTAACTAGTTATTTCTCGGTACGTTTGTTCAGTTCAATTCAGTTCATTGTTTTATAGCGCCTTTCACGACAGAATCGTCCCAAAAGCTTAGCACGGATGTGTCATGATACATAAAACATCATTGGGGAGAGATACAGAATGAAGTAATACCAAATGGAATGTTTGAAATATTTAGGAAATGGACAGAATTCTGATTGCTATTGAACTGCATAGTCATTCAGTGTGAGCGACAGGCTAGCTTTGGCACTCCGCGCACATCGCTAAGCGCTAAGCTAGCAGGAGTGTGGACCCTGGGCCTGGTCCAGACGAGGGCCGGCCTGCTGCCGTGTTTTAAAAATAGCGGCTCTCCGAAAGCTCATCCTCCCCGCACAGCCCCGGGGTGGGGGGGGGCTGCACTCTGCGGCCGGCAGCTGACATTTGCCGCCGCAACCCGGTGTATGGAAGGCAGTCAAGAGCGTGGCCCTCGACAGCCCAGTGCCGCGTAGCCCCCGGGGGGGGGGGGTGGGAGAGAGCAGAAGGGCCTCGCGGTGGGGGCTTTTACTTAAGCTGGTTCAGTAAATACAGTTCTGATGACCTCATCTCAGCACCGGCGCGGTTGTGGCGTTTTTAAACGGTTACATAAGATGGGCCACGTGGGCGGCGGGAAAACCGGTGAAGGCGGTTTTAATTTTCATTGGGGGCGGCAGCCGACTGAGAAGGAAGTGCGCGGGCCGGTGGCCCCGCGTCGAGGAAGCGGCGCGGTCTGGTGGCCCCGCGTCGAGGAAGCGGCGCGGTCCGGTGGCCCCGCGTCGAGGAAGCGGCGCGGTCGAGGCGGCGGTACGGCGGGTCGGAAGCCTCACCGCGGCGCTCTTCGTTCCTCCGGCAGCCCGCGGCGGACGGCGGCGGCGCCAGCCTGAAGAAGAGGATGAACTCGGTGGGCCGTGGCGAAGCCCCTCCCCCAGCAGAGCAGCCCAGGCCCCCCCCCGCGCCCGCGTTGGTGCAGCAGCGACCCGCCGGCCCGCCCAGCAACGGGCTGTCGGGCACCAGTATAATCGACAAGTACGCACGCATTCTCTTCCCCTTGTCCTTCGGAGCTTTCAACCTGGTCTACTGGATCGTCTATCTCACCAAGGACACCATGGAACCCTCCAGGTACCGGTCCCCGCCGTCTCCAGCCGCGGGTTTTCCGCGTAGCTCGGTCGATACTTTACTCGCGCCAAACGTGCCCGTTATTCTTTTAGCCTGGATGCTGATTGGTTAGCCTCACGCCTTAAGCGCATCTGCCGTGCAGAGTATTATGGGAAAATGCCCGTGACTTTAGTCATTGAGAATAACACTTTATTAATAATGTCCAAAGTCCAATTATAACACGCCAGGCAACTGAAAAGAAATTATATTATAATGCAAGTTGCAATCAGTCCCTTTCTGAAAGCCATTACGTAAATCTTCTGGCTCCGCGTCTCGGAAAGCATTTCGTTGTTTAACATTTTTAATTATGGTTGTGATTCTTGGTGTGTCTCCAACGCTGGCCCCCATGTCGTTGATTTTAATTTCCTGACATTCAGTATAATGTTTTGAGGTCCTCAGACTGGGGGAAGATGTGTGTCCAAGACCTATGACAGCACCACACTGTATATTCATTACTGTCATTATTAAAAACTGTTGTATTCTGTTACTTAAGCGCATCTGCTGTGGATATTTCTGGGGAAAATGCACGTGACCGTATTGGAAGTGACAGAAGTGCTTTATTTGTCCAATAATAACAAACCAGACAACTGAAAACCAAAAATCTTTTTGTAATGCAAGTTTCCGTCAGACAAAAATAATCTCTTTTGCACTGATTCTGCAACCCATACTGTAAACCTTCTGACTGCATGTGTCACTAAGTATTTCTTTATATAATATTATTAATTACGGTTTGGGTATAACTGCCTGCTTTATCACCTGGTTTCACACAAATACACTCACTCGTTGACAGGTGTTTGTTATCTTCTCTGTGTTGACTGATTTAAAAGTTCTTATTTTCTGTATATTATGCTGTATGATATATTCGTGAGAGAATTTTAATTTCTTTTCTAAAGATAGTGATCAACTAACTATTACATATATTATGCATAATTAGTAGGCAGATAATTAGTTAAGTGTTTGGGAGATTAATCTTATGCCTTAGGTACATATTGTCTGGTATATCTCTCCCCGGTAAACTGTTAGCAATTCCTTTAGCGTTTACGTGATTATTTAAATCTTATTTATAAAAAGTTGGCTTTGTAGTTTTGAAGGCATGTATACCTGTTCTACCAGTGTCTTGTTGGTTAAATCATAGTATTGGAGCACATTACGGAGCATGCAGTTTCTTCCTGGAATAGAATCGGTGCTGTTACAAGGACAGAGAGTTTCTCCTGGAGTGGAATCCTTTTTCCTTAAAACATCATGTTCAGGAATTCAGTGAAAGTTTAACAAATCCGATAATATTCAAACTAGGAAAAACATATATTTTGCTGAGGTGGTACACATCATCCAGAGTGTTCCCTTGCTTTGCGGCTTGTCCTGTCTGGGTTCCAGGATCACTGAGAATCTGCCCCGATAGCACGCCTGGAAAATGAATACGTTTTTTGATATTTTTTGCAAAAAAAAAAAAAGAAACATCGTGTCATTCACTGTAAGATGCTCATTTTAACCATTTTGATGTTCTAAGTAACAGAAGTTAACGGTGTCTTTAAGCCCGATGTGATTTCTGTGCTAATGTCCTTTATGAAAAGCATATGGATTTAAATATCGTTTGATTGGATTCCGGCCTTTAAACGTTACCTCAGCCATGATCAATTAGCCCGCCGTGTTCTCCGGCCGTTAACCTAATCCCAACAGCACTAAGAAAACGCTTCCGACATCCAACATTCTGTCTTGGTTGTTTTAATATCACCTGATGCACTTTGCGTCACGCATTAAGGGCGACCCTCATGCATTTGGCAAATCTATAGTGTTACATTATAAACCTAAAATTAACAGACTGTTTACAGGGCAATGAAACTGTTACATGCATGTGCATGTGTGTGCAGACTTGAAATCAAAATCAGGCCCCGGCCAGCTGACTGAAGTCGGAGACCTTGCGTTTATATCCCTTCATGTTTGCAGTTAAGTCAATGCTTGCTTGCCTCTCTGGGGTAAATTTAGAATCAGGCACTTTACCACGCCTGTAAAACAGCAACGGGAATATGATAATGCTGACCAGCTAATTACCAGCAAAGATATCCCCCTACTACTGGGTTTACTTGAAAGCCGATTATTTCTCTTTGGTTCCGTTTGTGGTGATTAGCTGATATGTGGTTATTGATCATTTTGCTAAATGTGAATATTTGGTAGGAAATTACTTGTGAAATTTTATATTATATGCCAGCTGATTGTGATAATGGGTGAAGATTTGTGTCTGTCTGGTCTCATTAAGCTACAGCGTAATCAGATGCTTATATGTACTCAACTGTCTTCTATAGATTTTGAGTCTTATTTGAGTCGGGCTTCGAAATATTGTCCTTCACTTCTTAGCCTTTTTGGGACTCATTTCTGTATGGTGTATTATTAATGCTGCTCAATTTTTAAGGCTGAATATTTTGCTTTGAAAATACTTAAATGCATTTTTATGTTACTGCTTCACCAACTAACCTAATTTTATCACAAAAATGAGAGCACTGAGGCAGGCGGGAGCTATAGATGGAATCCTGAAAAGAAGAGGTGCGTTTATGGAAATGTGTTTTGCTTCATTAAATAAATGAACAATAAATCTTTCATTTTTAATTTTGAGCACATACAGACCCAGTCAGTCGTATGTCGTGTTAAGCTACAGGAAGCGGCGAGATTCGCTTGTTTGATTTTCACGGCACGGCGAGCGGGGCGGCACTTCTAGCTTCTAAAGTCAAGTCAGTCACTATTGTTGTTAACTAATGCTGGCGGCAATAAAGTTTTCGCCGTGGCGCGTAAGCGGCGTGATCAGAAAAACCGCAGTAGGCAGGGAAAAAGTCTGGTAGGTAAAGTTTGGGACAGTGTCCTCCCCTCGCCCGTATGTCTCTGGCGTTGCCGTTTCCGTGGTAATTACGGACACTCTAAGAAAAAATCGTACAAATGTGTACCTTTGCTTGTCACTGGGGGTGTACCCTTGTAATTGTACCTTTTAATGTACAGAAATGGACTCTGAGGAACATCCCAAAGGTACAAAAGGTACAATGTACCATTAACGGTACGGAAATGTTCCTCGGAGTCCATTTCTGTACCTTAAAAGGTACATTTACCTACAGCTATGGGTGCAACTGACAGACCCTTGAGGGTACAGCCCCACTGACAAGAAAAGGTGCAAAGTTTTCATCGTAATTTATCATGTGACCAGCGGTAACTCTTCTAATGAATGATTTTGTTTAAGTGGATAATAAAACATATTTTCTGGTGTTCGTTGAAGCCCTGGGCCTATTTGTCTCCCAGTAGGTGTTAAACTTACTCATTATTGCTTACTGGACTACGCAAGGAGCGGCGTCTCTCGTTCTCATAAATCAAAACCAGTAAATGTCACACTGAGTCTCCCAGCCTAGCACTTCCTAAGAAGTCTTCCAGTGAGATTGTCCGTTCGCGGCCCGTAAAGTATAAAAACGCTATGACTGTGGCCCTGATTTGCTATTGCTTTGTTATTCTGACACTTTGGCATCAAAATAATTCACATCTGACCTTCTGTACCTGTATGCACCCCTTAGCGTCGACTCCACACGTTTCGCTAATCAAACGGCAACAAGCGCCTGGGGTGCCGGCCTGCCGTTACGCCAGTCCTCTCGCTCATTAGCAAGCTCGACTCGCTTCCCGAGTTGCCCTAAAAGTGTTCGAGAATGGATCTGTAATTCCTGGTTGGCCACAGGTTTTGTTGCAATATTTACGATAACGCGCAGACGGGACCCTTCTGCACGAACCCGTGCGCAGAGACTCGGAGGAGGTCGGATTCACACATTGTCAGCATTTGCCACAGGCCTGTTCGTAACACGTACGCAACTGCCGTCCCTTATATCCGCTGCCTTGGTAGCTTAATCCGTTAGCCTTGAGTCGCATATGTGCACTACCTCTGATTTTGTATGTCACCCCTGACAAACGTTCACACGTTTTATTTGTGTAATTATTGCATGCATTAAAAATAATAATTAAAAAAACGGTCCAGAGAAATTTCTAATCTTAGGGTAGCACTGTAACTTGTAGGACAGTAGGATGCTTTGAAAAGACACCAAAAGTATAACCCTTGACGTTACAGTGTTGTCCTCTGCATGCGTTTTTCCATATCTGTTTCATCTGTCTGATCTTCAGGGTAATATACATTTTTCTTAGTTCACTAGTCGGTATGTCTCCTTTCTAAGTTTATTTTTAATAAGAACATAAGAACATTAGAAATTTATAAATGAGAGGGGGCCGTTCGGCCCATCGAGCACGTTTGGGGAGTACTTAACTAATAGCTCAGAGTTGTTAAAATCTTATCTAGCTCTGCTTTAGAGGAACCCAGGGTTTTAGCTTCCGCTACACTAGCAGGAAGACTATTTCATAATGATAGTAATTCTTCAGTTTTGCACTGTTTTGCACTATTATAATAAATAATCTAATTTCTACTTGCACTATTTTTTTTGATTTATGTTGTGTATCAGGGCTTTTCAAATCCAGACTTCTATTCCAAATCCAGGCCTTGTTTTCAGCTCTCCCAGGTAGTTACTTTAATAATTGCTGATTCTGATTGGCCAGATGCTTCACAACTGTCTCACAGGTAAAAGCAGGCTGGGAAGTCAGCAGGGCTCGGACCGTGACTTCAATAGCCATGTCTGTGAATGCGTGCACCAGTACTGGCAAAAAAAAATTCTGGTACAGACGGGTGTATCTGGCCAATGAAGTGTGTTCTGAATCTGACAGGGGTCGTTACAGCCCCCACCCAAGCCAGTTCCTGGTGCTGCCCCCCCATCTCGTGCAAATGTTCTCTGAACTGTTACTCTTTTCCCCTTTCTCTCATCACAGGGAGTCTGCATGAGACCCCCCCCCCCCAACCTGCAAAATGAGGTCAACCATGCAGGTTCAACTGCCTATGGCCTGGCAGAGAAGGAGGCGAAACCATCACTGTAAGGGGGGTGTGTAGAGACCAGCTCTGTTAGTGTTGCTGCTGCAGCACAAACTATACTTTCTCCATCTGTTTTTTTTTTATTTTATTTTATTTTTTTACTTTTATTGTGTTTTTAATCATTGCAAAGAGTTTACTGACTGACTGGCGGGAGCTTGGGCGACGTGGCCTTTTGCCAGACTTCATCAGCGGCAGATTCACTTATCTGGAGGCCTGAGATTGATATCAGCACGGATACTCGGGTGTTGGCGAGTTTGCCAAACAGTTTCAGTGTGGGGCCCCGGTGTTTGCCAGGGGTCCCGGCTGCAGCCTCGGGTAGCTGATGCGTAACTCTGCGCCCGACAGCGATGCTTTTTGTTCATCCAAAAATGTCTCCCGGTGTCCGCAATGAGGAACCCAAACACACGTGTACCCCCATAGTGAGGTTTGACACACTCGTGTGGAAGTGAAAGGATGATACTCAGAGTAAGAGTCTGTGTGAAAATCCTCCCCTAATCCAGGTTAATAAATACAGACTCTCCCTAAGTTACAATGGAGTTACGTACCAATAAACCTATCGTAAGGTAAATATATCGTAAGGCAAAAAAATGTGTTTGGACGTAGTACACTTAACTTAATGAACATCAGAGCCTAACCCACTTTAAACATACTTAGAACACTTACATTAGCCTACAGTTAGGCAAAATGATGAACACATTATTTAAATATAATAAAGTGTTGAATATCTCATGTAAATTATTGAAAAATGTGCTGAAACTGAAAAACTAAACATGGTCTGTATTACTATGTAACTGCTTAGGCTACATGAAGATAAACGTGAACGGCAGTTTATAAACGCGATCTTATTTTGCACAGACTATCATCACTAATTTTGGCAGCTTCTAGAAGGCCTCAGATTTTAAGGGATTTTGGGGTGAAGTCAGGTTCATCAGATTGAATTGAATTGAATTGAATTGAATTGAATTGAATTGAATTGAATTGAATTGAATTTGACTATGCACACCTGTGTTTCATTCACTCACCTCTTCTGTCAGGATGGTGGGCCCACGCTGTTTCTTCTACAGTCTTTAAATGCTGTTTAGGTTTGGGACCAGCATGACTGTAGACCCTTCTTCACTGCTGACTGATCATTATGTGGTTCATGTTAGCTGCACTGAAGTCATTCCAACTTCTGAATGTTGATTTTATTTCTACTCGCCGGGAAATGAACCTGCTTCTGGAAATGTATTGACTGTACATACGCGTTACATTTCCGTACGCATTATAGGCATGGTTGCTCAGATTTTCTTTTATTTTTCTAGCCTTCACAAGTATATGATGATATCTAATATTTAATCATTCCTGTTGCAGCTTGTTTTCATGAAAGAATATTAAGATCTGATTTGTTACAAACGTATCAGTTACCCTTTGATAAATGTATTATACATCCATATAATTATTGTATGCAGAATTTAAATGAATGTTCATTGTTCCGCTTGAATAAATTCTATGTACAAATCTTTTTTGTATTTACCTTTGTGGTTCTTGCTGCAAATAGCCATTGTCATGCGATAAACCTAAACTCATTCCTATAGAAGTAACATTCTAATTTGAAGAGTAACATTTCAATTTGAAGAGTAACATTCCAATTTGAAGAGTAACTATACATATCTGTTCGTATTGGATCGTATGGGGTGCCGTATATGTATGTCAAGCGTCATCTTTTCAAATTTCTACTGTCCATGACATTACAGTGGTGCCCTTAGAGCTTCTAAATCTCTCCCCAGAGCATCTTTCTTGAGATTTTCCTGTTGGCAGAGGTACTATCTAAAATGAAATTGTAGTAGTGGGACTTTATACAAAATTAGTTGTCAGCCGCCTTAACTAATTTATTGTAGCTGTCCAGTGTGAATGCCAAAACGAAACGTATGTCTCTTTTGTAAAGACTTAAAAACCACTGTTTGTTTGTTTTAAGTTAAATATAGTTCCTGCCTGTCTTGTCAATTTAGAAAAAGAGATATTGTAACTAATTGTCTATTGGTGTTCTTTTACTGTCTCAGAGTGAGCTAGTGTTCTTTGACTGCCTCGGAGTGAACCTCAGAGTGAGTGAGTGCTCTTTCATTGCATAACCTCCTGTTACTGTTCTGGAATCCTCTAGAACCTAGTAGAACATCCTGCACAGTTGAAGTCTCTTCACCTTGGACTATGACAGAGTGGCACCCTGGGCTCCACACATATCAACATAACCTCTAGCACATGACCTAATAAAAGTTCCCGTCAACATCTGAAAATTCGCACGTCGCCACTACCCTCTCTAGACACGGTTCCGATAATGCTGTGCGTCTCTCCGCCTCAGGCTATGTTACACCGGCTGACTTAGTGTGAATCCCCGTGTTCTTAGATAAACCCGGGCGCATCGAGGTATGGAACACTCTGTTCTCACAACCTCCGTCCCCTCGTGCACATCAACTGGGTCTGCAGAACCTGACATCCAGATTGGCGTGTTTTCGATAAGGGGAACAAACTGATCCATATTTACAGTTGTTTTTTTTTTCTTGGATTAGGAAGCATTATCAACCAACCTAAATTACACAAACAATATCACACTGTGCACCAGACTCATTTTTCTTCCAATTTGAAAAGTTTGAACATCTGACCGTACTCTGCTGAATATATTAACAGTGAATATCATCAGTTCTTTACTCCCTCCTGCTCCACCCCACCGGTTTCTATAGAAACATGGGCCTTTGAATACTTGAAGTGTTTCCACTGGATACATACATACATACACACATATATATATATATAGAGAGAGAGAGAGAGCTTGCTAGCGGGCGAATAGAATGGCCGGGAACGCGAGAAGTGTCATCAGTCAAGTGAAGTTCTTGTTCCTGGTCATCTCGGTACCTGTCGGAAATAGGGCATGTAAACCATATAAATGATAATAGTTTTCAAAATCATTTTTGTCTGTTAAATCATTCCACGTTTTATTAAATGCCAGAGAGCTAAAGGGCCAGTATGAGAGACTAAAAACCTTTGGTGTGATTTATTGCATCTGGGCCAAAATTGAACGGTGAGTCGGCTCATTTCAGCACCTCGGAGAGCGTCTCTCCTCAGGGCACCGATGCCCCCAGCGTCACTGGAGCAACGGGGTCAAATAGACAGGAAAGCTTCCCTTTCGGGTGACAACGTGATCCGCACATTACTGAAGCTGGAAATCGTTCAAACTTGTTTCGTTAGAGCTTATTTGCTGAAGCTGGCCTGGCTGTCAAATTCTGAAAGCAGTTTTTAATGAACAGAGTATAGAGTGTCCAGGATGTATACATTAAGTATTCATTCTATATGATCTATATACATTATAAGCGCTTTAGGTTACTCAAAAAGTATAGGGTGCCACCTATTGGTCGATGGCACACCACCAGCTTGGCTTACATCCCCATACCATCCGCGTGAATGCCTTATTCCATCATAAACTACCCAGGAGCCTCTCAGTGGCTTCAGGGCAACGATGCTTTCTGACCGGTGGATGAGAAGCAGTCAGCTCTGCGGAGAGGCCGGGACGTCGAGTCGATCCTGTCGATCTCGCGCTCACACCTTTCGTCCCCGGTGCGATTAGGCTTCCATTCTCCCCGCTCCGGCTATGCGGGTCACATGACTTCCGGGTGATCAAAGTCAGCGATGTTTGACAAGAAGCAAAAGGAGAATAATAACAACAAAACGAGAATCACAAATGAGGAAATCCTGGATATTTATGTGTAAGATATATCATAAAGAATACTTCAGGTGCAAGACCTGTGCTATCAGGGTGATATTTCCTACTGATTGCAAATCTCATATTCGTGAGCATTAAGGAACTGATATCATACATGCTACGCAACTCGTAATATACTACTTTAATATCATTCTTTTTTTCCGTGTATACAATCTCATTATGGTGGGAGTCAAAACACAAAAAAAATATTCAGTACAATACTTAACGCAATTTTGAAATGTGATAGTTTGTAATGTATTGTTGACAAATTATGCTGTCCAAGCATGAATTTAACGAAAATAAAGCATGCTTGTGGAACTTGGTAACTGCTACAGTGCATGGTGGGTATGATGTTCGACGGGGGTGGGGGGGGGGCATTGTCTATTTTTCCCCCAGGCCCCAGTGTACATTTGTACCGCCATTGACGGAGATACATCTGCAAAAATACTAAATCCACGAGCATTGAATTGCGTAGAATATTATTTACATGAAATCTATACATTTTTGTTTACATTTGTTTCCTTAGTCCATTTTCATATACCCTTGGGAACTAACTTAACAGACACAAAAACTACATGCAGCAGAATTTTGGGGATTTTATCCTGCAAGCATCTGATCATTTCAATTCCCTAACCTCTTTGAGTAGTGATCCAGGGCTCTTCCATAGAGAGAACGATGTGTGCGGTCTTTTTCTACCTAGATAATGGTGGACAGTAGAAGTTAAATGTCTTCAGCCAACACAATAGGGGCTAAAAGGCTATCGCCTTTGCCCCTCAAAATAATCAACAATTCTGTTTCATGCTTTCGTCTTTTCGTCTGACGAGCGAAAGCACAGAGCCACATAGCGGCAAATATGTCTGTATTTGAAGACTTTTTTAAGCTTTGTGTAATATGCTCTCACTGCGTTAATCCCCATTGTGTTTTAAAATGTATTTTAGTACCAAAGATATAATATTCTAAAAGTTATTTTTGCATTTATGTATGATAATAGATAAACCGGCTGCTACTTGTAGCAGTATTATCACATGCTGGTTTCGTAAAAGTGCCGCATCCATAAATTAACTTCCAGTGACAAAGTGCTCCCGTGTTAAAGTGCTCTTTAAGTGCATTTAATCAGGGTGCGTGGACATAACATCCTACTGTTTAAACGTTTATTATCATCTGCCAGCTGTTCTGGGAATGCAGAATATTAGACTAAAAAACAAATCTCTCCGCTGCATCGGTTTCAACGCGAGGAAGTTTCATTTGACGGGGAGCTGCGTGTTCTAATTAAAATCCCTCACGCGCTGTAGTTAAAAATAAACTTAAATTACTGTCAAGTGACCTCTTTAGATTTGCACAAGCATTCTTAACTTCCCCAATGTGGTAGTTACTGGGCAAGAAAATATTTAGGAATTAAGGGTAATCCCTCCCAGTTTGAACACAAATTCCCTTATGTCATTCACATGTGCCAAAGACGTCATCTATCCGCATAACCTTAGTAGAAGCTGAATATGTATTTATAACTCCCGCTTTGTCATTGGCTTTCTTACTGTTATATAGGGCTTCCAAGAATCAATCTCTAGAGAGAGTAACACTTGCTTCCCAGTATGGAATTTATCATATTAAAATTTGCGTTTGAATAGAGATCCAGAAGCAGACTGCAGAGTCTGTAATATAACAGTGTCATGTCTGATGTGTGTATATCAAGGGCTGGTGCATCCACAGGTAATGTTATAAGCTTTATGCTTGTGCAACTCCAGCGTGGCCGTCACACAAGGAGGAGTGACGTATAAGTAGAACTTGAGCGTCGTTTGGTTCTTTTTTGTATTCCTTGGATTTTTTTTTTTATATTAAACTCGATTATCAATAAACTCGACATTTATTGCATTTAATTACACAGAAGTTAATTCTTAGATAAGTGATTACGTTCATTTTTTTTTCCCAGAAGTTTTCCAGAGACAATTAAATTCCCATTAGTCAGCAATTAATGTTTCATGGCTGCCTAATAGCTCTTTCTGTGAATGAAGTGTTAGACGTTTCCTGCTGGGACTGGTTCAGAATCAGTGAGAGAATAATCAAGTTTTAGGTTGGACGTCACTATAACCTTGTGCTGTGAAGCGCACCGAAGGTCTGGGCGTTCACCAACTGAAATCTAAATGGATTGAAATACCTAGCGTTTTTGTCGTTGCGCTTTAAAAAATTACTACACAAATATTGGCGGTGATGTTTACTAAAAATCAAGGAATGTTTACTATTATAATAGATTTGATGATTAAATAAGAAACTGGAGAAACAATTCTGCAATCTGTAAAAGTTGGAAGAGTTTCCACAATTTTGGCAACTTGTACGTCCGAGGTTCTCGGTAAATAAACACACTGATCGAGACAAAACGGACGCAGTTGGACGTTAGCGGCTGTATCGCTTAGTGTAACATTGCGAGACAAATGGGCAGCTATATAACGACCGCCTGTCCATATATACCCTGTAATGACGTATGCATTCACTAATGTATATATGATGAACAGCTACAATGAACAGAAATGATACAAATGCGATACCTGTACTGTGCTATTTCGTTACATAAAAAGAAACTTACTGTGTAATATTTCGTCTTCTTTCTCAGCTCCGACTCTTTGCTCCCGCACGCATTTTAATACTGCAGTACAATTCGCACCTTATTATTATTATTATTGGGTTTTTTTTTTTAATTTAAGTGCAATCTTTTTATGAAGTGTTGTGATTTGCTGTAGAGTGTGTATATCACAGTACTGTACTTAATATTTCCCATCTGCCCTACACTGTCAGAAAAAAAAGTACCAATTTGTACCTTTGAAGGTACATTTACTTGTCACTGGGGCTGTGCCTTCAAGGGTCTGCCAACTGTACCTTAGCTATAGATAAATGTACATTTCAAGGTACAGAAATTGATTCTAAGGAACATGTTTGTACCACTGGCGGTGCATTCATGTTTGTGCCTTGGGGTACAAAACTGCACTAAGGCTGTACCGTTTTTCTGATAGCGTATAACTGGTAATGAAGCAAAATAGGTAAGGCTGGTTCCAGGGTAGCCTAAAATGAATGACTAGAGGGTTCTCAGCTTCTGAGCCGCACACTCAACCAAGTGGGCCATATTGCAGTCCTGGGAGTAAGGGCAACACACAAGGGATATCAAACAGTGAGTGACTAGATAAGATGGCCAGTGACACCTGCTGGCCAAACAGGGAAGGGACATGAAGTGCGGGGTTGGACAGACATGGACCCTGACACTCAAATCCTTTACATAAAATGGCGTAGTATTTGCATATATCCTGTGCAATTCTCCCATGTACTTTAAATCATCTCTGTATTGTTTAGGAAATAATAACTAGAAAGTGTATATTTTCAGCACAAACGCAACCATTGAAGTACATATAGATAAAATATAAATTCATTTCATTGCTATACCTACACATCATTACGTTCGTGTGGATTCAGCATAGTGCATGACAAATTCAAGTTAGAGTTTTGGAAATTTATGGATTTTGTTTTATATAGTTTTCATCTGTGGTTGGTAGAATCCGCTGATACGGAACCCATGTATACGCAAAAGATTGTTTAATGAGAAACCTAATTGTAGCTGTGACCTCAGAGAGACAACATTTCCAAGGATTTTGCTGCGTGTTGGAAATAACTTTTGTACATCACCTAGTCCAGCAATTAAGTGCCTGCCATTAAGTAGGGAGGCTGTAATTACTAATGCGTTCTGTTATTAACAAAAGGCATCTCTAATGCTCAGACATATTGTTGGAGCTATGTTTTGGCTGCTATGATGAATAGCCTTGGGCTAATATCCAAAATGTATTTATGTACCCTAGGGATTGAATTCCATCACTGTAATTTTATGTTACTACCAAAAATTATACCACACATTATATTTATATATTTCATTACACCAACATTTTTATAGCTTATACCAACATTTTTACAGCGTAAGAATCCATAGTCACTCCAAAACAAGCTGTCTACTCATACAACATTTCCTAGTCAATAGGAATGGGACAGTTTTATGGATTTTCCAATATTCTGCTGCTTGCTTTTTAAACAATTGCAGTAAATTGTGGTGGGTGCCGCTGGTATATCGTACCTCTGGATAGCTTAGTGCCTTAGAGCAGTATTTCCCAATCCAGTCCATGGGCATCCACAGTCAGTCCATGTTTTTGTTCCCGCCCAACTTCCTGACATACAGTCCACATTTTTTGCTCCCTCCCAGCTTCCGGGAGCAAAATCGCGGACTATCTGTAGGTCCTCGAGGTCCAGATTTGGAAACACTGCCTTAGAGTGACTCGCTCTGGAATCGGGGTTACACAGTGATCTGTTTTCTCCTTCTTTGCTTTTCATTGAAGTACCTTGATTCCTTCCCATGGCTCAAGGACCTCCAGTGACCTTAAACTGCCATCAGCTTGTGTGTATCCAGGAAACGACTCTTGCAAGTGTTTGCCTGAAATAGGCTTTAGGTTCCTAATTGGTTGAATGGTTGTTTAAGTGAGTGGATGCTTCCTGTCTGAGTCCAGTTGAAGTATTTTAAGGCTTCTATTGATTCTATTAGCTTGTGGGAGAAAATGATTGGTTCAGAGACAACCCAACTAGAGAAGGTGGATCCAAGACATCTGATTGGTTGACCTCACCTCCTGTAGTTGCTTGGATCATTTTCAAATGTCATCCCTGAAATCATTTTCCTTCTACCCTCAGAACATTTTTGCATAAGCAAAACTCCCTTGAGTCATATATTGTTGATATTCCCTTTCTGAAGATAAAATAATCACCATTCCTGATAATAACCACCAAGGGTGGTACAGAATCAATTCAGTACTTAGCCAGCAACAGCTCTATCAAAAGGCACTAGCCTCCTTAACTCACCTAATTTATCAGACAAATCTTAAGAATACATACAAATCCCACAATTGAGTTATGTCATATGAAAATAATGGACTAGAAATAAATTATGTGCTAAATTTCATCTATATATGAGTCAAACAAGAATCTGTTGAATACAGAATGATGGTGTAGAATTAAGTGAGGCTGTTATCTAATCAAAGCCAAAGCTCCGAAGTCTCATTATCACGCGGTTTTTACTTGCCTGGGTCCCGGGGGCTGCTGTAATAGTAAACTATTAATTTGTGCCCATATGGATAAGAAAATCAATAATGATTTGTAAAACACATTATAATGAGGACGCATAGCAGGACTATTGTATTCCATTGCTGGCCATGCATTCGACATAGACGTTCACTGCTAGTTTCCATTCATCATGCTTGCTGTTCCTCCCACTAAAACACATTTAAAGCTTATGACCTGGAACCGGTTGTTTGTTCAGGAAATCCCTCAGATGAGAAAGTCAGAAAAAGGTCAAATAATGTTACCAATTATGGCTGAGAGAGAGCGAGAAATTCTCACTCTCTGCATCATTTCATAAACATAAATATCAAATGAGCGCCCGGCTAGTTCTATAAAGAAAAAAGGATTTAGGTCCATAGAGGAATTCTGTTTTTTTTTCTTCTTCTTCTTTGTGTTAGATGGAAATTAGAATGACTGTTTCTGAAGGGAAAGACTTTTCCTCTCTGCTTGGCCGAGGCGGCCAGAGAGTGACAACAAACCGGTGGATCTCATTGGCGTCTGCAGCTCCCAGCCGAATGATTGATGATGGAGGGGGTGAGTTGGATGGAGTCTATGCTAATGAG
Source organism: Brevimyrus niger (assembly GCA_015164015.2). NCBI lineage: Eukaryota > Metazoa > Chordata > Actinopteri > Osteoglossiformes > Mormyridae > Brevimyrus > Brevimyrus niger. Next base: position 3,914,683 of record JAABNY020000048.1, read on the forward strand.
AGTGAGGAAAGAGGCTCCTGGGGAAGTCACTACCTGGGCAGGAAGGCAGAGCGACCAGGACGGCATGCTTGACTTTGTCGGTGTACTTTCTATGCTTCCGACATATAGCAACATAAAAGGCATGGAGTTCACCCGCTTCAGACGTAACCATAGAAACAGCATAGAGTTCACCTGCTTCAGACGTAACCATAGAAACAGTATGGAGTTCACCTGCTTCAGACATAACCATAGAAACTGCAAGGACTTCACCTGCTTCTGACAAAACCATAGAAACGGCATGGAGTTCACCTGCTTCGGATGTAACCATAGAAACAGAATGCAGTTCACCTGCTTCTGACATGATAATTTTACACTCGATCGCCTTGCCCTGATTGTCGCCTTTCTCCATTCATAAATGGTGCTCGGCTTTCCCTTCTTCTCCCTGACTATCCTGCTCAAGGCCAGTCAGGAGCTCCAGGGAAAGTTCTTTTGAAGGCGCCATGCCAGATCATTTTTATTCTTGGCCAGTTACTTTCAGTAGGACCTTGTATACTGTTCTGTGTGATTGATGCTAAGGGACCACTTACATAAAGCACCCCCCACTGTCTTGTCTCACTGTCAGGGTTTCTGAGGGAAAGTTCGACAAGGCCGCGAGATCAGGTGACACCCAGCTGAGGGGAAAATGAGCCCCCCCCCCCCTCAGTCTATCGACGCTCAGTTTCCTGTCCCACCTGTCCATCTGCCTTACAACTCATGAGGTACAAAGTTGGAGCAAGCAACGTAAAGGGGACACACACACACACACACACACACACCCTCATTTTGGTACCATTCCATTAAAGAATAAAACCAACATTAAGATCAAAATGACCCTGGGAATCAGTTGTGCTCGTCTGTGCCAGGGTGATCAAATGGTGGGTATTCAGTCATCGAGGTTTGCTCGATTGTTTGAGCAGTGTGTGCCTAAGCAGGTTCAGATGTCTTTCCCGCGATCAGAAGGTCACTGGTTCAAAACCTGGGGACCAGCATAGCGATTTGTCACCATTGGGCTCCTGAGCAAGACCCATAACCCGCAACTGCTCTGGATTTTCTGACCCTTATCACATGCATTTTTTATTGGATAAAAGTGTCTGCTAAATGATTGTAAGATCCAAACCCTCACACATATAATTAAAGACACGGAAGTCAAACGCGTCTTAGTTCTTTCTGCAACTTTGCATGTGCACAATCATTTCTTGGAGACGTAATGCGGTGTCCCTCAGCCCGGTCCGCTGGGAGCCCCAGCTCCCAATCATGGACCGGTATTGCCTGACTGGTTCAAAACATGTTGGGGGCTGGGAGGGAGCGAAAACGCGGACCGGATAGGAGAATCCCTGCATTATTACATCACGCTACATAGCTTCACGCCCACTGTGCCAAACTCCGCTAAGAGCACGGGAACGGGATCGCACTCCCGTCGGCTGTAAAATATTCTCCGCGGTGGATATTTCAAGCGTTGCTGTTGGGGAAGCGGTTAAGTTACAGAGGCGTATTGAAATGGAGGGTGAGGAGGGCGGCAGGCGGGCAGGCGAGCGAAAGGACACCGTGGCTCCCAGGGTGCTACAACATGGGTGACAGGTAGGAGGCGCTCTGCGATCGCACCAAAGTGCAGCCAGGGAACAAAGCATGGGTGTAAATCACCAAGCGACAACACCCCCATCTCCGGAGAGGGCTGCAAGCCATACACCCCCCCCACCCCCCTCCCCAATTGAGGCTTTTAGCACATAGTGTTATGGTTACCTGCATTATCCATCTGGGTCCAGGTCCATAATATACACTGATAGATTATGTTACTTTAAATAACATATGCGATCGTTTGATGAATTAGTAGCCTTTCTTTGATATAAATAGAAATATTGAAGTACTTTTGCAGTCTTTGACGTGATAGGGGAAACGTGTGTGTGTGTGTGTGTGTGTGATGTAACACCCATCGATTATAGCACGCCCATGGCGGTAATCCCCTATAATCCTGCTCCTGCATGAGAACAGTGCAGACTAGAGGGCAAGCAGCCGTTCTGCACCCCGTCGGTGCTGGAGGCATCCTGGGCACCACAGGCCGTCTCTCTCTCTCTCTCTCTCTCTCTCTCTTTCTCTCTCTCTGCGTCTCCCTTCCTCCCTTCCTCTCTTTCCGCCATGGCCACCCCTATCCCCCTGCTCCTGCCTCTCGTTCCGCCACCTGAAAGGGTGAAGATTCAGTTGGGTCACTGCGAGGCTCCATCCCCTTTATTTTCATATGCGTGTTGTCGGGGGGGGGGGGGGGGGGGGGGCAAGCCGGTGGCCGGAGGCCCGACAGCGCCGGAGGGACC
>JAABNY020000048.1:3972759-3985414 GCA_015164015.2 Brevimyrus niger
CACGCGTGCACACATACTGTACATATTCAGATACCAAGGGCAATTTACAGAATCCCGTTCATATAATGACATCTATTTTGGGGAAAATGCTGATTTGTATGAAGATAAGAGTTCCCAGTGCACAAACAACATGCAAAGTCAACTCGCATACAGAGCCATATGCAATACGACTCATGTACAATACAACATAATGTGCGTTGCATTATTATGTATGGATGAATCCGGTCCATTGTAGCAGGCGATGAAGTCAGCAGAATGATACAATTTTTAGGCAGTAATTTCTCCACAATAGTTTTAACATGTCAACCTTATTAGCTTTTATCATAACACTTTTTTAAAAGTACATGCGTAGTTCCTTTATAATGCATTCATAGAACATCTTATCAAACCTTAACAGCTTTAACATAGATCACAAATATTATACAATAATAAACGTAATCATCATGTGATTATGTAATGTTTGTTTTTAATGTATTGTAACACTGGCGGTGTGTCCCAACTGGAAGTACATTTGCATATCCCAGCATGCATTGAAAGCAACTATAAATATCCCCTTCTTGTATTGTTATTGTTAATACTTCTATTTCCCAGATTGTGGCATGTATCTTTGCCTGTGTCATATGTGAACCCTGTCCAATCCCTGGGTGTCTTTAGTATTGTATAAATTACCCACCATGTGTGAGCTTTACTGTTCGACATCTGACCCCTCTGTGGTTCCCGAGTATGTTTGGCTCAGTCCTTGTTTGAGTGCCCGTGTTAATGCTCTTATGGACTTGTAATAAAAGTATTTTCTGTGCTAAACAAGCCTCTTCGTCATTTGCCATCATTGCCATGGTGCCTCAGTCTACAGTATGTTAAAGCTGTTAAGGGTACCTGCTGCTTATGAGTGTTCTATGAATGCATTATGAAGGTGGTTATCCTTTAGCTTTACCAAACATACAGTATTATAAGTTGTAGAGGTTTATATTGAGAATGATGTCACATTTTCCAGGAAGTAAGACAACCAACAAACGGCCCACCCAACATCTCACTTGTGCATCAGTGTACTTTGCTGAGATCATTTTAAGTTAACCTATTTAGCCTGTGCAGACGACAGCATTTAATGACTTTTTTAACCGATACTTACCCAGAGTGACTGATGCTTGAAAATCTCCTGTTGGAAAAGTGACCTCCATCAATACATTAAAATAGGTGATTCTATATTTCATTTTAATCTGCTACTGCCCTTTTGTAGAACTATCTATATATAGAGTCAGAATTTGTGATGCCAATGCATGATGTTCGAAGCACTTTTTCCTCGGATTTTTCAGAATGATCGTCACCATGACCACTTTTAAATCAAGGTAAAGCTGGGGGAAAAAATGAAAGGTGTGTCTACAGTGACTAATCCTAAATTCAAGATGCAGGAGTCCCATGAATCATCATTTTAGATAAATTTTCCAAGATTCTGTTATTAGATATCTTAAAATGCATGCACTTGCAATAAGATGTTGCAGAGTGTTAGCAAATCTAGTGCTTATAGCTGTCCTCGTTGAGCTCATGATCGCAAGGAAACCGTCACGTCGCGGACTTTTTTTTCTTCCCACCGATCTTGATTTATTTTGTTTCACTTTGTTGGAGACGCTTGATTTCTTTGACGGCGCCTTGTCACCCCTCCTCCGAGGAAGCGAACAGCCTCCCTGTCTGACTTGACCGTTGCATAAGCATCTGTCAAGGCTCTGGAAAATGCCAGCTAGCCATGTTAAGAGATTCAGTGCTTCCACATTCGGCTCTGGCCCCTTAGTGTACAGCGGTGTAGCTGACAAAGGTGACTGAGAAAAGGCCGATGACTGACAAGCTGATGCGTCACAGGGGGGTGTTTTGGGGGGGGGGGTGGAATGGGTGTGGCTGCTGCAGATAACAGTATAATATGCAATTGGAGATAAATTAGAGCAAAGAAGTGCTTCAAGCAAACCTCACAATTATGCACGACTAGATTACAATCAACCGAAATTTTGCATAAATTATTGTAATACACGACAAATTAGTTATGCGGAGTATGAAGTTAAATATCTTGCTGTGCGATGCTTTACTTTTTAGAATTTTTTTTTTAAGTTTAAACATCAGTATAGAGCCTTTTTAACATGCAGATTCTGGTGTAAACTGGTGTTAACATGCAGATTCTGGTGTAAACTGGTGTTAACATGCAGATTCTGGTGTAAACTGGCGTTAACATGCAGCGCAGGCCGTTTGTGGGTCAGGAGCACCTTGGAAAAGCAGTCACAAAGCAGTCAGATAATGCGATATGGTCTGGCAAGGCGTCCTGTGAAGTGCGTGCGAATATCACGCGGCGAGATCCATAGCCCAGGAGCACCTAGTTCTATAAGTAGACGGTGCTGTCGCTCTCATGCAGCAATGTAATATGTGACTTCTGTATAATTTTAGACAGAAAAGACCATCTGCCTTCTAAAATGTGGCATTTCCTCCAAGATGGGCGGGGGTGGCTGATAGGGGCAGAGTAAGTCCTGCAGAAAACCGCTTTTTAGCTTCTGAATAAGGCCTACAAGGCCGTAACTGTGATATCAAAACCTCATTAAAATATCGCCAGCATACAGAGGGGTTATCCCATTAAAAACGGCAACAAATCTCCAAGAATCATATGGGCCCCGTTTCTCACAGGCAGTAAACATTATCATAGACAACACTGGAGCTGAACGTATTTCTCTGGGTTCTCCCAATCATAAGCCAAAATGCATTTTATGGGACTTAGTCGACTGACTTTTTATCAGGCGAGTACTAGTCTTCTACCCGTCTTTGCAAATGACATTTACTTTTTTCCCCTTTATAAATTCAAGTTTTATTCCACAACAAAGTATTGGAACACAATATTGATTCGTTCACTGTGCAAAACTATTTCTGAGTTGTTACTGCAAAATTCCATGTAATATATTTTCCCTGACATTCATTGCATTAATATAATTGAGTCTAAACGTCTTGTACTGTCTGAATGTGTATTTATCTACAACAGGCCTGTTATCATCTTTGCCATCTATTTAGCTGGCTTGCCCTACTGTACCTTCAGGCCATTCAAAGGTACAAAGGCCTTTTAAGTGCCCAGAACATTCAAAAGAAGTTGATGCTGGGAAGACAGAAGATTTCTGCCTAAATATCCAGCTTCCAATTACGATCACACGGCTGATGTGACTGTTACACAATTAAACAGATGCGAGCCTGGAAGCAACATTGCGCAACAGGGATGGAAAGGTGTACACTCTTTTTGTTCACATTTCTGAGAACATTTGTGAAGTCGCACTACAGTGAAACCTTTGTTGTTGTATAATGGGACCAGCTGCAACTGGTTCCAAAGTGAAAAGCAGTTACCGTCATGCTTTCGAATCCGTGTTGGCAAGCGTGACACGACGTACGCTTTCCCGTGAATGAATGATCTATGCATAGTTAGCCCTTTTACCGAGTTTTAATTTCAAACACCTGCAAAATAAACATCGGCAAAATAAAACATTTCCTCATAGTCTTGTGTTTAGACTTCCAAGATGGGTTTCGCGGCCAAGGGGGTCGTCAACGGCAAAACCGAAAGACTTAGCGACAGACTGGATTTAGCATATCCCGCTCTGACAGGATTTCTTCTGTTTAACAACTTTTTTTTTTCCCCCCAGACCTTTGCTTGTGGCTCTGTCAAGATCTCAAAATAAATGCTCAGTATCAGACACCACAACTGAGTGTCTGTTCCTTACACCTGCGCTGTGTTGTAATCAGGTAATTGAGCAAGGCCGGTGTGATTCCGCTCTGAGCCGCTGGAAGCTGGCTCTGAGTCCTATTTAAGCTGGGCAGTGAATATAGCTCTGGGCTCTGTCGTTGCGGCTGTTCTTTGAGCGTGAGGCCAAGCACTCGGTTTGGGGTTTGGTTTGCCCGTGTCTTACCTCTGGGTCTGGTCCGGGTCAGCGCCATCCTAACCTGGATCTGTGGCTGCCATCCTGTTTCTCGGTTTCACGCCTCAGACTCAGCTGGCTCCTTGCCTCGAGTCTCGCGGTCCGCGTTCGCCGGAGTCTTAAGCTCACTTCCGGGTGTGATCTTTCTTCCAGTCTCATGCTTCTGGTCCGTCGGAGTCCATTGTTTTCAATTCTGGGTTCTGGAGTCTTGTCCCGTGTCTCTCGGTTCTGGGTAAACTGGAATCTTGTCTAAAGCCTTGTGCCAAATAACACGTCATGAGTGACCCCCTCGAAATCACTGCCAGCGTGACAGTGTATGCATCACACTATAAGAGGGGACGGCACATTTAAACATGTACGCCGACAGCAGTTATATTTCGCATATTTTTATGTAAGATGACCAAGACTGTTATTTCGTGGGTTTTACGTTCCAGCTGTGTTTCCATTTTGTGGGTGGCCGTGTGCGCGTGAGGGAGAGATGTGAGGTCAGAGGCGTTGGAAATCGCCCTGGTTATGTGTGTCATGTCGCGAAATGGATAACAGCGAAACTACTCTCACACCTGAGACAAATGACCCTGCCCCATTTTTGTGACAGCGTTACACAACACAAATAATGCAGCTGCTAATTAATGTGTCTGTCATTTGGCCGCGATGATTCCCTGTGTCTGTACGTCCTTGGGAAGCATATCTTGACCCGATCTCTGATGGCGACGCTATCCAGTCCCCTATCAAGCTCCCTATCTTGGGTTGTAATCTGTGTCGCCATATTCCCCCCTGAAAAGTGCTGCACGATCGCGGCATATTTCACAGAACAGTTACAAATGTGACCGACGCACCATGTCATAAATCCCCGGGGATGGTTCTTAAGAATTCCGGCAAATGGAGTACATTGCCGCTGGTACCCCACACGTCCATAGTATAAATGATCAATGGTCTATTAGCCTGAGCAGGGAACTGCGACTTCCACAGCCTGCAGAACTCGAGAAAAGGAACAAAAGTAGAAAGGAAATGCAAGAGAAAAGGAGAGGAGAGTACATGTCTTGTACTCTCGAAAAACCAATCGAGTGGTTTAACTTTCTGAGTAAGGAGTTATGGCAGGCTGGATTCTGTGTATCTGGAATACCGATCCGTCAATCAATGTCCTCTGCAGGTAACTCCGCCATCTGGAGCCGAATCTAACCAGATTGCTTTGGAAGGAGTCGAGCTAACAGTAGAGAAGTGATGGAAGAGTTTGATGTTTTGGGCCTGGGGGGGGGGTTGAGAGATGATCGACGGTCGCCATGCATTGCAGACAGGGATGTGTGTCCGTGATTCTGCCTCAGCACGCTAACACGAACGACGCACTGCAACTTTTACGGAATCCAAAGTAAACTGATTGTGTTTAACAGCCCTGCCAATCTACCCCGTCTCAGTACGCCCACAAACATCACATCAGCGTTCTTGACTGCTACGTCTGCAGCACTCCCAACCACTGACTTCATGTGCGAAATAAACACGATGCAGCTTTGCCAGCCATTCCTAACAATTCATAAAAATACGTAAAATGTAATTGCTGTTACTGTGCATGTTTGTCTACAGCATCTGCAAATTTCTGCACGTTGATAAGGATAAAATGTAAACTGATGATTGGCCGCAGACTGCTGTGTTGATATCACAGAACGCTAAGCTGACACCTTCTACAAAGCCAGATATATTAAGATATAATGTCTGCAGATCTGAGATAACATTGTTGTTAAAGCCTTATACACTAATATGCTGATCTCAAATGAAAAAAAAAACACTCGAACATTAGACAAAACTATACTTTTTTTTTTTAGGTATTTCTTCAAAGAAGCCAGCAAGTTCTTAAGGAAGATGAATATTTTATATCGACTGTGATCTTATTTTGATTGTCCTTTTCTGTTCTGTAATATGAGGCTTGGGCTGATGTCTGACAGCTATTCAACTCAAAGATGACAAAGCATTTATCATACCAAAAAAAAAAGAATAAAACTGAAATGACTTGTGTGATTTGATGGAGTGTAATCAGGGATTTAATGAGTTTACTGCTGAAATGTGCTTACAGTGACGAATGATGGTGCCCAGACAGTAGAGATCATCAAAATGACTGTGATGTCACTTTAAACCTCTAACACAATGCTCCCAGCGATCACAGCTCAGGTTTGGCAAGGCCTTCTGTTTATTGTGCTAATCTGTGCCTAGCGATCTGAAGGACCATATCATTTACGTAACGCGAGGTTGAATGGAAGGAGAATGCAATTGTCTGAAGGCCATTCATGAAATTCGAACGGGGGGGGGGGGTTGTGCAGTTGAAATTTTCCTTGACTTTGAATTCCACGTGTGCCAAAGTTGATCTCGCTGCTCCAACAGATTCAGAAGACGTGGTATTATGGTAGCAGGCGGAGTAGGATTTAGATGTTGCAGCATGTTTTATGTTTAAATGACATTTGAATCATTTCTCAAATCTGCCCCCCCACCCCCACCCCACCCACACTATGAAAATGACAAATGGGATGGACCAGAAAAATAGACGAAATCAAAGCTCCAGTGACACTATGCAGAAACCAGTTTTCCAAATGGATTGCTGTCATCAACCATTACGAAACGGAGATTTTTCATTTTATTTGATTGCCTTGGGATTTTCTGGCTCATCTCAACACACGAGTTGTTTAGTTATAGAACTCTAGACGTCTTGTTTTGATTGGTCTAAATTTATTTTCCATTGAATACATTGTTCCAACTCTATTCTCGCTTATTCTCAGGCTAGATAGCTATGTGCTCTCATCTCAACAATGAATGTGAGCAGGTTTTAATTTTTAAAGTACTTCTGTGGTGATCTTGTTGTCCTTTGATGCACAAAGTTTACGCAGAGCAATGCATAATGATCGCATTGGAAACGCATCGGATCGTCACGACAAAGCAATAATGTTATTCCGATCTGCGGCATCCTGCTGACCATATGGAAGGAAACAAGACGGGAACTTGTCACGCCACCAAAATTGGTTTACTGGGTTGTTGTACTGCAGGCCTACGTTTGATTACTTTATTATAGATGGTCCTAGTTGAACCGTGGATTTTGTGTTCCATGTAGCTGTACCCAAACCAGAAAACGCCAATTCTTGAGAACAGCCATTGGTTTGGGACTTGGTCAGATGTACAGTATGCATTTCGCTTAAGCCAATCGGAATGAATAAGCCTACAGAAGTTAGCCAAACAGTGCAGAAGCAGCAACTTCCACTTAACATGATAAAGCGTTTTGGAACTGAAGAGATTCCCACAATCGGGGATATAGCAAAGCCAACACAAGGAATCTTTCTCTCTCTCTCTCTCTCTCTCTCTCTCTCTCTTCGTTAGCATGCCCACAAGAGTCAATGCAATGCAAATCGGTCTCGTTCGTCAGATTTCTGCCACGGGATGATCTTCATTCCGACCTTGAGACTCCAGGTGAATCAGACTTGTTTTATTTTGGACGGGCGGAGAAGCACGCGGCAGCTTCTCATGTTTCATAAAGAGAGGCGCTGGTTTCCAGGCAACATGGCGGTACCTCAAAGCACCGAAGGCAGCCCGGGATGCTTCTGCCAAAATCGAGCCGCTCAAAGACACATGCCAGCGGACTGAAGTGGGGCTGACTGGAAGGGAAAGCGGAAGCGGCCTGAAGCCCCCCCCCCCCCCCACCGGCTCCCTCTCCATCCCGAGCTTATCGAAATGAGAGCCACTGTTAGTCACGTGAGGCGGAGGCTGACCTCAGAGGCAGACAGGCTGCCTCGAAAACATGAAAAGTTTTCATTTTTCTTCTGTTTTTCCCTCTGTGAAAACTGAGAAATAGAAAATGCATCATTGTGTTATATTAATGCCAAATCTCTATTAAATGATGTAACTGAAGGATTCTTTGCCTGTGGTTCCTTATTTGGTTCCATGTTCATACAGGATATGTGAAATGAGGGAAAAAGTGTCCAATATTTAACAAAGTCACTTTGGTCACGTTGAATGACTGTAGCATTTTACCCATAAATAACATGCATTATTTGCACAATGGAAGTAATTGCCTGGGTTCTGTGCCTTAGCAGGTGGGATGCAGTCTTTGTGACCTTGAATAGATCTCAAACCCCCAACCTGCCCTGGTAACATGTCCTGATCTATGAATGTGGAAGTTTAGCAATTGGATGTAAGTGAAATGTGATAGTGTAAACTTGTCAATGGCTGAAACACGATATTGAGAATATTATATATAATGTATTTATAATGACACTAACATCAATCAGCATCAAGCATTAATTTCACATGCTGTGAGCTATATTGTATTTTACTGAACTTAAACAAAACATTATTAAATGTATCCACGAGGCCCTAAATATAACGGTAGGACATGAAAAACACTATTATTGCTGTGTAAATAGTAATTATTCATACACTTCGCCTGAGTTTTTCACCTTTTTTAAGGCTAAGGGGGTGATGGGGGGGGTGACCTGTCAGCTTTCCAAGGTGCTGAGAACACGGGTTGGTAGGTGAGGTGAGGATGAGGAGGCAGTGAAAACAACCTTTCCAGATGGACGCAAAATTGTCACTCAGCAACAATACTGTTTCATTCTGACAAAACAACACCATTCCATTAAAGTGCAAATTTGAACTTAAAGAGAAACACGTAATCAGACGCATAACAGTTAAAAATGCAGGATTACCGTCATTTCAGGGAGGAATTTCCTGTGTTATGTGGATGGATTTAAATACTAAGGATGTAACGTTTGATTATATTAATGTTTAGTTATATTAAAACTGTGCTTAAAAATTGAAAAAGATTGATTTATATTGGATCCCGAATGTGTAAACACTTGTAAATTCACGTGTGCTAAATAGAAGTTGTCTATCATTTAATAATCATTTTAGTCGTTGATTATATGTTATTAATTATATTTAATGCTCTATCAGTCGTGCGGAATTACAAGCATAACTCATCAAGCAATTAACATAGAAATTCTACTTACTAGACATGCAAAGCGAAACGTTAAAAAAAGGCCACAAAGTGTTTCGCGTGGCACTTTTTCGGCTGCATGTTCTCACGTAACAACATAGCCACCCAAAAAGAAAATAATCTCATTTATCACGATCCTGGTCGCAAAAACAGAAGAAGATAAAAAAAAAAACATCTACATCGTTGACAGACTACGATCTGACAAACGCTATATGAGTAAAAGAAAATAAAAATCATATGCGTTTCGTGTTTTGGTACTTTGATGGTCGCCGGGTTTTGACGTGCTACTAGCTTCTTACTGATCCAGGAGAGCAATCTCTATTTTCCTCTCTCGCCGGCTCCGGCGCCGCGCGCTTAAACCACGCATGTGTTCATCAGTGCTGCGGCAGCGTGCATCGGATCCTCTTTGACCTCACACTTAATCTGCATTCAGGCACAAGCTCAAATATTTCCTGCCGCTGGATTTTAGGGTGCTGTTGCATTTATGTAATTTCGGCATTTTCCCCCTTAGCAGCCGCGCGCCTGGCTCGTGAATCTTCTTGTTGCCTCCGTAGCATCGCACCACAGCGCGTCTTATTCCGACCCCAAATGCTAATACAGCCCGCTATGTGCGTAATGTATCATACCGAAGGAACACACTAAAATAAAGGGACACGTCCAACCGCTATAAAGAGAGGAAAAGGGAAGATGGTGATCATGGCTCCTCCAGATCTCTTATTCTGCTCAAACGCGATGGCGAAGCCTGCTTCCTTTATAAAGATCATTCTCTGGGTATTTATAATCGCCCATCTTCCTACAAGGTAAGCCGAAGATGCATCGTTATTAAATTGACACCGAACATCTGCTTGCTCCGGCACCGATTGGGGAAATCCAATACGGTTTATGTTCTTTAATTTTCTGGGATGTTTTCTTTTTTCCTTTAAGGAAGTGTAATCGTGTCGCCGCGTTCTGTGTACCATCGCCTTTTAATGATCCGGGTGTATTTGTGCGTACGCTATAAAAACAACGAGCTGACTTGTATTCGTGTATTGATAATTTCGGATCTTTACGTATTAAGATAATCGCAGACACACGAAAGGAAAATAGGGCTTGTCTGACGACAGATATTCATTGTGCTTTTCGTCCGTGGAAAGATTATCACGCGTTTCTGGACACAACGTATTTTTATGACTAGAATAGAAATGAAAGTAAACATGTAAGTGGTGACTTGGGCATGTTACCTAAATTGACTTTATGCTTGCAGCTTTTGACTACGGCGTTTGCGGAGGTGTAATGTTAAGGTTTGTACGTTTGGAGCGCGATCTTAAATCCTGGGAATTAGGCGCAAATGTAAAAATAAATAAATAAACTCAAAAAGCGTTTGGAGCTGAATCCCGATGCACGCCGATGAGGCGGCTATACGAAAGAAAGGAAATTCGGCTTTAAATTCCTTGTCACTTCTGCTTGGTGATATGATGCTTGCCTAAGCAGGCCTGTCAGTCCCCCCTTCAGATAGAAAATAGAATTATAATAGTAAAACCACAGGTCACAAAGAAATGGTCGGGGGGAAAAAAATAAAATACGCGGCGCCAAATAGACTGCATTTAAAAGGAATCGGGGGGGGGGGGGAGAGAAAGAGGGACAGATGTGGGCGCCGTTGCTGGCCGCTGGATACGTGCCACTAAACGCGACGCCGCACTGAGCTTAAGAAGGGATGCTTGGTCTGAAGGCTCTTCCCGCATAAGTTTGCTGCTCCCAGGCTGAAAATGGAGGGTACCACAGATAAACCGTTTCCCCTCCCTTACTCCAGTGGTGGGCAATGCAGCCATACAGCTACGTGGCCTAGATTGAACGCAGCTGCAGCAAATATCTCACGTAACATATTAAAATCGGCAAATGAGTTCTAAAACTAATGGAACATCCCGTAAACGTAGCGTACGGGCCATATAATTCATTCTCATTCCTCATCCCAATGACATACTGCTTAGTTTGCTTGAGGGAGGTCTAGATGGTACCCTGGACATTAATTATCGTTGAGATCTCCTCCATGACCTGACCAGACGGAGCTTTCTGCTGGCCCTGTCACATGCCCTGTGGTTTTGTGATGTGTGGTGGTGTTTTGATGCCGTGCGGGACCTGGCCATTCTATTACTGTTGTATAAGTGGGCTGAGTTGGCTTGGGGTGTAATGAAGGTGTGTTCTGATGGGTCCCGACCAGATCAAGCTGAGTTTCAGACCGTGGATGTCCACACGTGGAAGGCATGGACACTTGGAGTGAAGTGTAGTGCAGAACTTTAATTTTTGGGTAGTACTTGTGCAATACTTGCCTTTACGTGATTACTAATATTAGTCTTCAAGAGGCATTGCCAGTGGTTATTAATATTGGACAGTATCAGTGTGATTATTCAAACGTTACACTGAATTAGACCCAGATGATTGACTGAATTTTATTGGGTTGTCTGTCATGTTCTTTAACTTTGTTTGTTTTTTTTTTTTAAAAAAAAAAAAACAGAGTAGCTAGACTTAATACTTACAGTAACAGGTTTTTGTTTTGGTATTTATACATCCTTGCAAATAACCAGATGACCCCAACTTACTGCGTTCACTGACACCCTGTTTTGCCCTCAGAAGTTGCTCCTGCCCTTTTGCTGGGCAAATGATGAAAATATGCTGTCGGCACAGAAAAGACAAGTCCCTTCATTAATGTTCCCAAGATCCACAAATGCTGGAATGCACTATTTCTAGATAGAATTAATCCATGGACTATAGTGGCAGATGTATTAATCACCGTGCCTTGCATTGTTTTATCATCAGAAAGCCTAAAATCCTGTTATTTTTTAGATTAAAACAGCAAGCCTAGGCCATCCCCGCAGGCCTCAAACCTGCAGCAGTGTTCCGTGGATCTGATTCCCCAAGCCGTGTCAATCTGATTGGCTTACAAAACCAAAAGATGGACTGACTCCCAGCGAGGTCTTGGGAGTTGCGCTTTACACCTGATTTGTGTACAGGATAAATGCATGACGGACGACAGCCGGAGATACGGCGAAATTAAAACGGCAAGCTTCTTTTTTATCCACCCCCCCCCGGTCTCACGAACGTGACACGGCAGTGTCCTTGTCCGCCGAAGCGTTGCGGCACGAGGCGATCCCCGATCACCGCTGGCGTTCCCAGCTCTAATAAATCCACTTCTGAAGAGGCTTCGCGATGAGCGGCACCAGGCGTTCCGTGCGGCAGCCCGCGAAAAAGCAGGCGCCTCGTTCAGAAATGTTCCCAATATACATGAGCCTGCTTCAGCATGCATCAGCGACAACGGGGAGCTGATCATCTCCCCCAGTGATGTGCCAGTAACGATCCTGTCCCTCCTACGAATTGGTGACCACAGGCAACTTTGGGACACCGACAGAGGTACAACGGTAAATTTTCTCCTGCTGTCATACCAGACGTGTCTGTTGATGTCTTAGGTTCTTCTTCTAGAATGACAAGGATGTGTGCCAGGGACAAAAAAAAAAAAAAAAAAAAAACCTATAAAACTCTCAAGGTTTTGGTTGTAGGGAGTCTGGAAATGGGTGTCGAGAAAGTTCATTTGAATTTTTGTTGTCTGCCTTCCTGCTGCTTGTCCCACGCAAGTTTTTAATTAAATGCAAAATTGAACATGCGCTCCGTCACCTGGCAAGAACAACAAGCTCGATTTCCAACTGATCTGTGCAGCTCCGACGTAATATCTTTCAACAGCTGGAAGAGCAGAAGGCTGGTCACATGACCGACAGCCGCCCACCATGGC
>JAABNY020000048.1:3985514-4002855 GCA_015164015.2 Brevimyrus niger
GCAGCTCCGACGTAATATCTTTCAACAGCTGGAAGAGCAGAAGGCTGGTCACATGACCGACAGCCGCCCACCATGGCTCATGTACTGTTTTTTTGCTGTCATGGCTGTACGGTGTGCAGGAGCGTACACACCTCCCTGTCACTCCTTGTTAGCGTCCCCAGAGGAGCGTTCGCTGGATCCGCGTGTCCAGCGGATGCGTCGAGGGCTGTAAATATTTCTGCGCTCGTTTCCCAAATTTCAGGGGTGGACAGGTGACATGTTTAACGAAGCTATTTTCTCCTGTCAAGGGAGAGTGTAATGCAGAAAATATCCACTTCCCTTCCTTTTCGCATCCCTGTGCTATATGTGTAAAATGAATATATATTTGGGGCTTGAGTCAGGGGTGATGTCACGCTGAGGGAAACATAACCTTCAGTCCTGAAGGCTGCACTAAGTTCAGGAGCACTTTAAACCCTGCCAACTACAGTATGGCGCCCCCCAAAGGACTGGAGGATAAGAACATATAATTGTGTTGTACTGCTACAGATGTTTTTTTAAGGTTGGTAAAATGGAATACAATGAGGCATCCGGCACTATGATTCGATGACACAAATCCATCTTCTAACCACTTATCCTGGTCCAAAGAAGCTAGGAGGGACCATGCAAACGTCGCACACAGAAGGAGGGGGGCAGGGTAATGTCCTGCGGGGCCACTGTGTCACCCTGTCATAAACCAACATAAGGAATCAACTCTGAGTTGATTACTGTTGTCCAGCCAGAGTTTTGTGCTTTCACTTCCTTGTTGTGAAAAGCCTCAGAACTGAAACACCCGCAAAACGAATGACCAGACTTCAATCAGTACATCCTTTATGTTTACGGCGTATAACACTTCAACAGACTGCAGCCGTTTTGGCAGATACTCCTTGTATACGCCATTTAGCACAACGTGATTTAATCAGACCCATAGTCTTGGCCTCCCGTTTCTTTGTCTTTTTATGGCTGTTGATCAACACGACCAGCGGGAGGCTTTATGAAATGAAGTTTAAACTCTGAAGGTCGTCATCCAGATTTGAGCCGGAATTTAAGGACCTTTATGCAGCAGAATATTTACCTTCCCTCCATGATCTATGAAGTCAAAAGATTTTATTAAGAACAGCCCTGGCTGCAAAATAAATTCATGATAAATAATTCTGTCGATAAATATGTAGCAAACCTGATTAGAGGAGCTGAAATCACTTCGAATTCATCCTTCTTTCTTGTTATTGGTTCTTCAAAGGGACAGAAGCTTCTTTTTCCCGAGTGTCTGTATATTTTCACCTTGGCTTGGGAGGCATTTACGCAAAGGTAATATGTTTCTTGTAAAGGATGACGTTGTAATAAAACTTAAATTGATTCTTGGGGTAAGGTTTGTTTTGATTGCATTGCTGCTTCTGTTACTGCAGTTGTTCTGGCTTGTATACTTAGGGTTGCCACTCTGGTTATACGTGTTATATCCTACTGCTTGTATACTTAGGGTTGCCACTCTGGTTATAAGTGTTATATCCTCCTGCTTGTGTACTTGGGGTTGCCACTCTGGTTATACATGTTATATCCTCCTGCTTGTTTACTTGGGGTTGCCGCTCTGGTTAAATGGGTAATATCTTCCTGCTTGTATACTTGGGGTTGCCACTCTGGTTATAAGTGTTATATCCTCCTGCTTGTGTACTTGGGGTTGCCACTCTGGTTATACATGTTATATCCTCCTGCTTGTTTACTTGGGGTTGCTGCTCTGGTTACGTGGGTAATATCCTCAGGATGCCATAAAGTTTACATGCGGCGACAGACGGAGTTACAGCATGTAACATTATCCTGAGAGAACGCGGATCTTTCAATGTTCCTGTGAATTTCGGCACATTGGTGTTTCTGCCATTTCAGCGCAACGAAATCTATTCCCATACACTGCTATTCTCATCGAATTTGGATAGAAAGACTGTCCTGTCACATTTCCTGCTCCTTTCCTGGCTTGCTGTCATGTAAGGAGTTTCGGAGACGGCGTCAAAAATGTAAAATGCAGTCAAGCCTGGTTTCAGGACTGAAGTGCAGGTTCATGTATCGCACGGCCCAGTGCAGTAAAGGTCAGCGTTACATTTTGGGGCTGTCTTGGTCCTCTCATTTACTGTCTGCTGTTCTCACAATCCGTACATTATTAAACATCCAAGATTATATATGTATCATTTAAACCGAATCCTAGAACCATCCTGTCCCCATAATTCAAACATACTGTACCTTGGGACATTAATTGTCTATAAAAGCTGCACGTTTGTTTCCCAGCAAGCTAAGATGGCACACAGACAGATGTACGTTTGGCGTAATTCCAAGTGATATTTTGTTTCTCACTCATTGCTGCGTTTCAGGGCTAGAGTTTAATTCCGGGGGAATAATGTCGTCTTTATTTCGCCCCTCGCTTGTGTGCAGGCCTGGAACAACATTGGATGCAGCAGAGGCAGGATTGCAAAAGATTTACGCTGCAGATATATTACAGCATGCATGTGGGTCCTATGTGGGCAGCACTGGGGAAAGCCTAACATGAGGTCCCCACCAAGCGATTGCCCCGGCCAGTATAGTGCGTTATAGCTTGTTTTTAAGGTTATATATAGACACTAGTTTATGTACATGCAAACGTGTGCAACAGCTTCATCTGATATATCGCTTTTCCCATTTGTCTTTGCAGTTCTCGGGATATTTCAGTAAAGTTAGCGCATGTCGAGAAGAGACACTACCATTTTTTTCCTGTTATTGAGTATAGAAATGTTTCGTATTGAAGGACTTTCATCCTTTTGATTGAAGATTCTCGGATTCTGAATGCTGAATATGATGACATGGTTTAACCCTCTGTGTCGCAGCGCGCAGCATTAGCATGTAGCATTATCATGCAGCGTTAGCGTGTAGCATTATCATGCAGCGTTAGCGTGTAGCATTATCATGCAGCGTTAGCGTGTAGCATTATCATGCAGCATTAGCGTGTAGCATTATCATGCAGCGTTAGCGTGTAGCATTATCATGCAGCGTTAGCGTGTAGCATTATCATGCAGCACACGGGAAGTCACTAGTTCATCTTGGCCCTTTGCGATTTCAGGCACACAAAGCCCAGTTTTGGCCAAGTCCCGCTGCAGCATTGTGGCTTCCCACCTCTGTACAAGTCACCGGTTTGATTGACGATGCTAAATCCGCAAGAGGCCGAGCTAAGGAGTGGCGGGAAACATCAATCGTGGTTCTCCCAGGCCGTCGGATCACAAACCAACCCCTTGTATGATTCGGTCGGGTTCTCAGTTCAGCAACCAACAGCCAAATCTCCAGACCAATAATGAAAACAAATGAAATGACTATAAAGGGGAATGACCCGAGATTTAGAGTGAAATAGTGATCTCTGCAAGGTTTGGCTAGGGACATATAAGTGTAAATTAACGCTGGCCCCCTCTTAAAGCCCATAGTGAGATACCACGTTATGGTATCGTAGGATTCTTTTTTTTCGCATTCCTTTGCCCGCTGGGACGTTGTCTTTTCGGAAGTGGACGTTTTGGGTCTAATCCGTTGTGTTTCATCAACAGCTCTCTCCAGAATGACAATGACGACGATGAGGTGACCAACAAAACGTGGGTGCTGACTCCGAAGGTCTACGAAAGTGACGTCACGCACATTCTGAACAGCTTGCTAGATGGCTATGATAATAAGCTGCGACCGGACATTGGGGGTACGTATTATTCTTCCTATTCTTATTATTGTTATTGATATTATTATTATTATTGTTGCTGATATTGTTATTGATATTGTTATCGATATTATTGTTATTGTTATTATTATTATTGATATTGGTATTATCATTGCAGTACGTATGATGGCTACCCAATTCTCATTCTCTGAAATGCCCAATCAAATACGAAAATAACCAAATTTGAAAATAAACTTTTGTGAACATTAGGAGGAACTTTGACTTTTCAAAGGTTTCATTGGTTTTCAGAGCTTTATAAGCTGTGGATTCCTGGCACTCAAGTCTGACACTAAAACCCTAAAATGCCAAATTCCAAACTGTGGCACGTTGTTCAGTAACTGCAGAGACTTTGACCCATATGACTTCCTGTTGTTCATTACTGCAACGTAGAGAAATAACTCTTTGTCCTGTTGTCCCCCAATGCACCAGTCCCCTCAATTCAATTAACACTCAATTCAATTAAATTCAATTATTTTTTTTAATACTGCTTATCACAAGAGTGTCACCCCAAGGCTCTTTACATGGCTTTGTTGTGATATATTACAACATCATTATGACAGAGCAATACAATAAAAACACGGAAAAAGAAAGACAAAGAAACGAAAGAAAAAAGGCCAGATGACAATGGAGGAAAGGATCCAAAACCTCCCAAATAAGGAGAATAAAAACCTCTGCGGGTCCAAGATCACTTGGGTTCCGAATCCCCTCCCCCCTTTGACTGTGGTCAAGGTCAAACCAAAAGTCCCTCAATGAGTCAGTTCTCCATGCCGGCCTGTGACTGATCCAGTACTTCGCTCAGATGGTCCAGACGTGTGGGAAGGCAGAGAGCACGGCTGGTCAGAACATGCAGAGACACATCAATGGACAAGCGAAGTAGATGATAATGGCATGTAGAGCAGCACCAGCAGCCATAGCTATGCTGTGTTAGCTTAGGTTGTCGAGACTTAAAGACTGAAAGATTCGGCATCAGGAACATAGGCTGCTAAACCACTTCACAATATAGGGGCCCTATAGCAGAACCTTTCACTGCCGACAAGGGAACCTGCTTTCCGTGAAGCTATAAGTTCTCCCGTTAGGCCGGCAGGTGCTAGACCTTCAAGTGCCTTATATGTAGGTAGAAGAACTTTGAAGTCAGTCCTGAACCTAACAGGAAGCCAGCGCATGGACATAAGAGCAGGGGACATGTGTTCAAACTTCCGGCTATCTGGTGACGGTTGGAGCTGCTGCATTTTGAATGTGCCGCATGGCCCTGGGTGTGGGGTGTGTGCGGCCTGATAACGGCCTTGCGGTCGTCTAACCTTCTGGATGCAAAGGCATGCATCAATTTCTCAGAGTCTCGAACAGCAAGGAAATCGTCATAGTTTGGCGACGCCGCGTAGCAGGTAGGAGCCGCATGTTCGATGCCGCGTCCACATACGGTTAGGGGCTGAGCTGCCCGGGGGAGACGTTCAGCCCCTTGGAGTGGAGTGTGGAGATGACAGCACCTCCCACCTGCAGAGCTGCCCCCACACAACAGAACCTCAGTTTGCCGAGCGTTTTAATCAATAAAACCTTTTCAGTCGTCCAGGTAAAGCAGTTGGCCGTGGCAATAGATGCGGCGCCATTAGGCTTGACAGACATTTGGGTGCCGGAGTGACGTTTAACATTTTCTCATTATGTTACCTAACGTAGAGAGGAAACTATGAAGGACCAAGAACTGATCCCGGCCTATTTAACTTGTGATGGTTATTCAGCACTTGAACATATTGATATATTGATATTGGTTTGTCAAACTGGACTTAAACCACTTCAGCGCCTTTCCACACAACCTGGCATCAAATTTGAGTCATGGGGGTAAAACGGTGTCAAAGGCTGAACTACGGTCCAGAGGCATTAGCGCAGTCGTGCTGTCAGCATCGGTCGCCATTGTTCCGTCACTTGCGGCTTTAGTTCAGTGCTGTGTTCCGGATGGAAGCGTGATTGGAATCTGCCCAGTAGATCGTCTGCCAAGTATGACGGAAGCTGAGCAGCGACTGTCTTCTGACTGGTACATTAGAGACAGGTCTGTAATTGCTGAGCTGCTGTGGATCCAAACTTGGCTTCTTCAGTAGTGGTCCGATCACTGCTACTTTAAATTGATCAGGTACGTCGCCGGAGGACAGGGACACATTCATTATGGCAGTTACAGATCTTGCCAGATCTCCCAGGGACTCTTTAAGAAGTTGAGTGGGGATTGGGTCCAGTGGACAAGTGGGCGCTTTTGTTTTAGTTTTTGTTTTTAACTCCTGTTCATAATTCAAAAACATTAATGGCTCGCGCACGTTGTACTTTCATTGGGGATATTTGCAAGCCATTTGAACATGTCTGAAGTCCAGTGTTTGTAATGAAGACGTCCATAGAATGTTCACTAACAATATTGATAGCAGAGGGTTCGGCCTTTTCTGTAAGACGAGCTGTTGCCTTAAAAAGATAGCCAGGGTAATTTCTATCGCAGTCAACAAGGTCGGAGTAATACGTTGAAAGTGCCCTATAACGGGTGTGTTTGTATTGTTGCGGACTGTCAGATCATGCCAGCCTGAACCCGTGAAAGCCTGAAAGTCCGTGGATTTTCATTTGCGCTCTAATCTGCGCTTAGATAAATCATACAGAATTTTGATCATTTAGGTGACGTGTCATAATAATCTTCTGTCATGGTGAATGCGGGCGGCCGAATCACAAAGGTGATCAGAAAACAGTCAGAGGAGGACTTATTCCATAGACATACAGATGCATGTTCGAACATAGACCCCATGAGTGATAATGAAGACTAGGGTATGGTTACGCACAAGCGTTGGCCCCATTAGGTCAGAGTCCAGCAAGACGGGAAGTCGGTAAGAATTTCCCCAAATTCAGCCATAAACAAAGGGTGTGGTCCTGGTGGCCTGTATACTATAAAAATATAGATGTGCAGGTTGGACACCATGCGAACTATTATTGCTTCAAATGTTCAAATGTAAAATCTTCTACAATTTTGGGTTCAACAGGCCGTCCCCTCACTAAGAGCCACGTAGGTTCTGTACGAAGCTAAACCCGTCAGGTGAGGCTCCGACAGGACGTATACTGTCGGTGGGTCTGAGTCAGGTCCCGGTCAAACAGCCCAGGTCTGCACCAGCGTCCAGCACCATATCATTAACAAGAAGTGATTTGTTTCCTAAAACGCGAACGTTCGGTAATGAGCATTTTATGGTGGGTTTATGTTATGGCTCATTTAATCTTATCAGTGGGATTGATATTAAGTTATCCGCACGGGAGCCCCCGGTGGAACGTTTAGATCTAAGTCTTGGTCTAATAATAGTTACTATATTCTTTCTAGGCTCATTCAATCCTTTTTCCAAATTCACTGTAGATTTAAGGATTGTGGAGAAGGTTAGGGTCATAGCCAGACATGAGCAAAGGGTAGAAGAATGAACAGCCATGTTGTGCTTTCAGTCAGGCAGGTAAAATATCTGCCCTGTTTTGGGACACCATAAACGATCCCCTCCAATTAGGATGGAAGCCGTCCCATTTATAAAAGCCAGGCCGTTCTCAATAAAGACCCCAATTACCAGTGAAGTCTGTGTTTGGAGATGCACACCGAGTCTCTCACCAGCGGTTTAGGGAATGTAGCCTATGACAGGTTACATCCCCTCTACGGCACGCCCCCTGCCATCGCGTTACAAGAATGTTATTTTGTTCCTCGGAACACAAGTGACAATAAGACTTGAACATGTGCCAACAGAACTTGAAATAAATATGATGACGTCGTCGCACAGTCATCCATTAAATATGCTTGATTTGTCACATGGTGCCATTCCATGCGACAGGTTCAGGAATGGTTTGACAGTTGTTGATATGCGGAGACATCCGCTCAGGTCATCGTCAACAGTCACTATCATCGAGTCATAAATCTTCTGTGATATTTGCCTCCTTGCGCTCTGCGGATTCGGGGAAATTCACCTATTATCGCACGAGCGGATTTATTTCTCTCCTAACACTATTGAATTTTTTATTATCCAAAAGTACGCAGGGGATGTTTGCGCGCATCACGTTTGTATAATTTCAGCCATGACTCACACCTCCCTAACTCCTATTGTGTTTCTGCCGCTATCAATTATTGAATTAGACACCAGGAAATAAATCTGGACGTGTCCTAATCTGTGTGGCAGGGCAGCGTAATATGTTAAACAGTGGGACTATATATCAATGTGTCTTCCCGTTAAAAAAGTATTCTGTCTCTCTGGTGTCAGCGTTTCACATTTATCAGTGGGACCGCGGAACGGTTCGTTGTAATAGTGAAACTCTGGCTGCGCAGTATGGCGACCGGTGAAGATCAGAGTCCAGGATTATACCGAGCTGTCAGTCACTGTCTGATTTAGCCCAACGGGGAACCGGCGGCGAGAGTGATGGGGGAACGGGTTAAACCGCTCGGTGACTGACAGCCGCGCGCTAATCCCGCCCACTGGCATTTCTCCAATCGAGCTTCCCCGACTGGCCGCGAACGACGAAACGCCGTAGCGCGAATCCATTTGTGCCGTTTCCTCAGAGTGCAGACACCTTTTACCCGGCTGATATTTCCTCGTGCGGCTTTGGCAAATGCTTTCGGGGGGGGGGGGGGGGACGACGATGACGACGACGCGGATTTTTTGAAGTGAGCTTAGGCTCTCTGAACCCCCCCTTCTGCAGCCTTGTAGCGGCTGGGATCTAGCTGGGCCGCCATTACTGCCGGAGGTCAGTGGGAATAAATGTCTTATTTATGCAAAAGCCTCCAACTGCATAGCTGTGATTTTTAGCATCATACTCAAATATTTAATAACATATTTTGTTATATAGTTATATCGGAACATGACATTGCTTGCCATTTCAAATATACTATTCATTCCGTAATTGAACAGCAAATTTCGTTTTTGAGAAAATGTTTGTGTGCTTTTTGGGATTTTATGTGGACTTATGGAATCTTTACTGAAAGTAAAGGAGACTTTTGTTCCCGTAACCATAACATATGGGGAAACCTGACTTTAGGTGATTGGTCTCATCTCCATCCATCCATTGTCCAATCCGCTTATCCTACTGGGTCGCAGGGGGTCCGGAGCCCGGAAGCAACGGGCACAAGGCAGGGGACAACCCTGGACAGGGGGTCAGCCTATTGCAGGGCACACTCACACACCAGTCATGCACACCTATGGGCAATTTACCACCATGCCGGGCCCGGTCTCGGTCTCATCTCAAAACCACAAATTGAAAGATCGGACTTTCGAGTTTTCAAATGAGCTCTTTAGGTCTGCCTCAAAACTGCTTTTATCCCATGCAAATGAATCATTCTCCAAATGAGGTCCTGAACTGCAAAAGTACATGTGTGTGTTTCGCTGACCAACTGCAGTCCAGTTGAGCCCGATTACAGTTTTACTTAAAATAAAGTGATGCGGAAGGGCAGCCAGTCTGCTGAATTTGCTGTTGACTTAAACATTGCACTCTGGAACTACCGAAACTAACCGTAAGGTACTGTATGCCCTCTGCTTTCTCCCTGATTTCAGTGAAGCCGACTGTGATCCACACCGATATGTTCGTGAACAGTATCGGCCCAGTGAACGCT
The DNA here is from genome assembly GCA_015164015.2 of Brevimyrus niger. NCBI lineage: Eukaryota > Metazoa > Chordata > Actinopteri > Osteoglossiformes > Mormyridae > Brevimyrus > Brevimyrus niger. The sequence goes on from JAABNY020000048.1 coordinate 3,994,829, forward strand.
ATCAACATGGTAAGTCGGTCCTGCTTTACCAGAGATCTCGGCGTATCTGAACAAGCTACAGGCAAGCTGTGACACGTTCCCAGCGTTATGGAGCAGATTACATGATGCTGTAATCACACTCGCACACAGACACGCACACTCGCACACAGACACACACGCACACTCGCACACAGACACACACTCGCACACAGACACACTCGCACACAGACACACACACACACTCGCACACTCACACAATCACACACAATTCGTCTATTGTAGATGTCCAGAGGAAAGTGTAAAGCTGTAAAACAATGGACCATCATAGAAACAGGGAGGCTGCTGGATTATAATATTTTTAAGTACAGTGTGACTCATTTGTTTATTTTTAATGTGTTACTCAACCAACTGAAAGCTGATTGGTCCTCGGAGTGACCCCTCCCCATTGCGCGCAAATTAAAAGCATCATTGGCTCGTGATACTTTTGGTCCCTCTTTATGAATTATGGGTTCTCTAGTGCCTCCCCCCCCCACCTTAAAAATTATACAATTGCTCTTGGCTGTTTTGTCCTGCACAGAAATGAATTACACACACACACACACACACACACACACACACACACACACATATATATATATAATTTGGAATCAACAAAGATTTATGAGAAAACTGGAACTGCACTTTTTTCATTTGCTTAGGTCAGCTACTAAGCTTCAACAAATTGTTCAGTTGGGTTGTGTTTGTGGCCCGCCACAGCGTTCTCTGTTTTTCCATATAGGAATATGGCATCACTGTTTCTTTTCCCCATATTTCATTACGTCGTCAAAGGGACGAGATCCGATTTGCGTGCGGCGGCTGAGCTGTTGCCCGCGAGGGCACTCGAGATTCCACAGATCCAATCTAGATGAATGAGACGGCGCTTCCCCGAGCCGCGATTGCCTTTCGCTCCATTTATATGTTCTTCCCAGATGTTACGCGGGACACTCAGAAATGGCAGTTTTAGATGTGTTTGCAGGAGAGAATCGCTCCTCCGCACCCCTACGTTTATCCACTTCATTTTGATATGGGAGAGCTAATATTTATGAATGTAGATGAATGGCATTGGAGTCCGCCTCAGTTTTTGATTGGGCAGATTGCGATCGGAGTTGCCACAGGAATCGTGTTTTATTTGACGTCATATATGACGCACACGTGCAGCTCGTTGTCTCAGCGCTGCAGCAGTGTAAACTTGTCGTACCTCTGCATGCTCTCACGCCCGAATCCCTAGCTTTTAGCCAGCGTTTCGCTTCCAAGCCGACACCCGTTACGATCGCAGAAAGTCAAAATGACGCTAAACGGAATGTCCCGCAACCTCCCTCCTTTGCTTTGCCTTTGTGCTGTTTTGGGTGGGCACTCATAACGCGACCTCTAAGGTTGGTCTCTTAGCGAGACATGTTTAATAATAATAGCGAGCCGTATTACGGTGACCGAGACGGAAGCTGCTGGAGGAGGTGTCTTCTCGGAGCTCGGGGAGGCCGTTCGCCGTCCTCTTAGACCTCTTATTCTTGGGTGGAAAGATTCAAGGTTCTTCAACTCAACTGAGTGATTCATCGAGGGGGCAATGGAATATTAGCAGAAAAGTCTCTTTTCGCTTCAAGAGCACATGTATTCTGTGGGTCGTAGAATGCAATCCTCTGGTCAGTAACAAAGGACTTTATCGCTGCGGTGTTTTATTTTAAGAATGACATCCATTAAACTTGTATTTGCTGTCGTTTTGCTTAAGAATAATTGTGATTCATTTGTGGCCCAAGGCAGGAAGTTTAAATTCTTTGATAGACTCTATAACATAAAATTTACATCAATGTGTATTGAGTCCCAAGGACATAGATTAGCCATGGTTCCCTTTCTTGTGATTTGATGTGTGAGGTTTTCATCCAGTGTCCATTTAAGCGACTAGATGTTTTATCATAGGTTCGTTGTAAACATTCAGGCACAGTGAGCCAGCAGCCTTTGACCAACCATTGATTGTTAATGTCACTTCCTGTCGCTGTCCCAAACAGGAGTACACCATCGATATATTCTTTGCCCAAACGTGGTACGACAGGCGTCTGAAATTTAACAGCACGATGAAAGTGCTGCGACTCAACAGCAACATGGTGGGCAAGATCTGGATCCCCGACACCTTCTTCCGCAACTCCAAGAAGGCCGACGCGCATTGGATCACCACACCCAACCGCATGCTGAGGATCTGGAACGACGGCAGGATCCTCTACACCTTGAGGTAAAGCTTGTATTTGTCGTGCAGAGGGGGCCTGGGACAGAGCGGATTTAGGTTATATAAGGAAGAGGATTCACAGTAGTTTGTCCTCGAATGACAGCGAAGGATTCTGCGCGGTCATTGGTGAAACATGATAGGTTGACGTGCTGCTGGGTGCCCCTCATCCTGATTCGCCGTCACCCCCGAGCCACTGTGCGTGATCTCGGAAAAGAGACACGGCCTGGAACGCAGCGTCCCCCCCTCACGAGGCGATCGAGGGGCCCGTGATTGATGCTCCTATTTTTCAGCTAAGACCTGACCGCGAGCTTTTAATTGCGGGCAGATAATGCTGAAAGAAATATGACATGACAGGATGAAAACGCATGAATGGGAGGCGATATTTCTGTGTCAGCGGGGAGCGGCGGCGGCGTTCACCCCGCATGTACCGCGGACGGCTGCTCGGATTGCTCCAGGAAGCCCCTCCCCCCTCCAGGCCGATCCAAGGCTGACTGGACTATATCAGGGAATTGGGGATGGGGAGGGGGTGGTGGGGGGGTCACATCAGCCGCTCACCCCTAACCGGCCTTGTTTTCTCCGTTCAGGTTGACCATCGACGCCGAGTGCCAGCTTAAACTGAACAACTTTCCGATGGATGAACATTCCTGCCCCCTGGAGTTTTCAAGCTGTAAGTCTGGCCTCATGCTCACCCGCGTTCAGATGTGAGCACAGTTAGGGCGGCAGCAGAAGCCAAGAACGCGGCCCCCTATACCTTGTTGATGAAGCCATCGTTACGTTAACTGGAGCTGCTTGCCCAGTTTCCGTTCCTTGCTCTGCAGGCCATCGCACACATAGGTCCGCAAAGAGAAATCAAGGGGGCCACGCTTGATTTCCGACGAACACAATTTTTTGTACTTTGTCTTCTTGGACAGGGGCGAGCGGACGGGTTATAGGGTGTTCTAAGTCGTCGCGTAGTATTATAGTTAAGGGAACAAACACAACATTTTCAATGTTAAAAGCTCCAGAGAGGGACAACAGGGGGCTGGTCGGAGAATGGAAAATGGTGTTCATTTATCATCCAACCGCTTATCCAGCATAGGGAGCTGAGATTCTACCCCAGGAAGTAGAAGGGCCAGGGGCGTCCGGAATGAGATGTCGGGGCTGTCACAGGACACACACAATCGCACACAGTTTAGAGCAGGGCTCTTCAGCCTTACTTATGGCGAAAGTCACTTCTGAGAAAACAGTCTGTGGGGCTGTATGCTTGATATAGATCATATCAAGTGGGGTGACGATAAATGATGTCGACCGGGGAGGGAGGGGGAAGTTATCCAATTGGCAAGCCAATAAAATTTTGTCTTGGACAGTTAAATCCCCTTGTGGTACACCAGTGTACACACATATAAGCAAAATAAAAATGAACTACATTAAGGTAATTGATCCTATTTCTAAAAAAGTGTTTACGGGAGTTAGTCACTGGCTCCCTGCGAGTGACTGTACTCACGAGCGGCAAACTGGCAAGTCACTGTTTCACCTAACTGCAGAACTTGGGGGTGTAGGAGGAACGCCGTGCAGTGAGAGTCTCCCTGCACATATTGTAGGGATTCAAAGTGCCCCCCCCCCCCTGAGGTGGTAGTAGTATTAGTGCCATGCTACCCAAGATCTCTGTATCATTACAACTGGTATTTATAGAGCTAATGAAGGACTTGGCTCTCTCTGGTGCCGGGAATGGAATTGGATGCAGTGCATGGGGTGCCGCATGGCGCTGCGAATCGCGTGTGCGTTTATAAACAGCCCCCCTAAATGGCTGCACGGCGGAGTGCTCTCATTTTTCAGTAAGGAAAGTGCAGATCAATAAGTCATTCCTAAGGGAAGCCGACGGAACGATGGATGGAGCCTCATCGCCGAGGGCTCCTGAGACCCTGCTGACACCTTTCCAAACGGCCGTGACTTAAAGGCTCATCATTCCCCAATTACAGAGGCGCCCACGGGCTCTTCAATTAAAAAGCCCATTAGCCGGGCCTTCTGCGGGGTTTATGCCGCGCGACACGTCACCTGTTCGCCGCGGGATCGCCTCTGGGTGCCCGAAGGGGCGCAGCTGGAGTGGGGGGGGACCATGCGGGCAGCGGCGCAGCGCAATGCAGCCGAGATGCGGCAAGCCGCCGCCCCTCTGAGTCGGCTGACGGCCCTCTGGTTTCACCCGGCGAAGTTGCGCCGACCCTTTGAGGTTTACGTTGTTGCCCTTGGGAGGTTTTGGACCGGATAGGCTCTCCCAGTCGCCAGTGTCCCCCTCCCTCCCTCAGACGGCTACCCCAAGGAGGAGATAGTCTACAGGTGGAAGAGGAGCTCCGTGGAGGTCGGCGACATCCGCTCCTGGCGGCTGTATCAGTTCTCCTTCGTTGGACTGAGGAACACGTCGGAGATCGTGAGGACGGTGTCAGGTACGGGCTGCCCTGCAACTGGTTGCCTTCTTTCACGTCATCTGTGTTCTGCTTCGTTTCACTCTAGCATCCATCCATCCATCCACCAAGCAGTCTATCCATCCATCTTTCAGCTGCTTGTTCACTAACAGGGCCCAGGAGGGTCTATTCTGGACAGTGCAGGATACAAAGCAAAATGAAACCTGCGATGGAATGCCCGTTAAAACTGAACAATCATTATAGGTAAATAAGCAGAAAATGAATTCACCACGCTGGTGCATAGGACAACATTGGATAGTTTTTAAAAGAATTTTTTTTAGACTTATTAACATGCACTCTGTCAAATTAATTGATCACCTGAAAGCCATAATGGCATGTTGTTGAGGTTCCATTCGTGCTTGAACATGTAGTTTGTGAGGTAGCATCTGAATTTATTCAGTGTGGTGTGTCAGCATCAATGCCCCCCCCGGATGCTCTGGAGACGCTTTCAAAAGCAAACATCCCTATTTAGATTCATCAGCATCTGCTTTTTTTTTTGCCAAATAACAATGAAAATGTCTCAGAAAATGAAATCTAGCCTCAAACTCAAAGGGCATCCTATAAATCACTCTCCTTAATCGGTCAAGGTAGAGCAAGGCTCGCTAAATGATGTATATCCTCTAAAGACGTTCTAGAAACGCGCGCTATGATTTTCCATTATCGTAATATGATAAGCACTCTTGTGGTTCCACCCTAACAGTGAGTACGAAGCATTTTAAAGAGAGATTTTTATTTGTTGGTCTTTTAGCTGTTAGCCTGGATGATTATACTGGCCAACAAAGAGCTTGTCACGAAACAAGTAAGGGGTGCATTTTATGTACTATTTGTACATTTTATGCTATTATTTTTGCTCTCACTCGTGGTTTTTTAGTGACATAATTTCTAGGCTATATTCATAGCATATATATTATATGCTATATTGATTGTATATAATTCCTTATTAGGAATATATGGGTATATTAAAGTTTCAGGAAAAACTAATTTCATTTTTATTAACATTTTTAAGACTTCAGCGAAGGATGCGACGTACAGTCAACCCTGCGGCGCCGTGGCTTTTCCCCGTCGCAGGTTCCGATATATGGCGTAAGAAAATAAATGCGGAATTGTCTGGACACCATGGGGATTTCGCGAAAGTCGCGGACGACACTTGTAGCCCTGCAGATGCGACGCGTTTTTACAGCAGCTCCTCACGTCATTTATCACGGTGATACCAAAAAAATTCACATCGTTTCTGCAGATCATGGGTGGTGGGGTGGTGGGAGGGTGGGGGGTGGGTCTGTGCCCCTAACAGACTGTAAAACATTTGGACATATTGAGACAGGGTCCTGCTCTCTGATATCGCAAAAAAAATAAAATATCCAGGTGAGTGTGCTTGGTGAATTCTGCTGGACCCTTAAGTGGGATGTTCCTGAGCCGCAATACAGCAGAAAATCACGCACTTCTATCTTTAATATAAATCACCTCCACCGTGCACATAAATATATATATAGCATTAAGTTCAAAAGTTCAATTATATGTCACTCATAATCCTTGCATGATAGAGAAATTCCGATTAGAAATTTGAATTCAGTACGGAAGATGTAAGAGTCCCATATGCTGATTCTTCCACTTAGCTTATCCACTGCAGTGGGTTTAAATCCCTGTTTTTGCACAACACCCTCCAACACTTTTTGCGTAGTTGGCATAAATATTAAGCTCGCTCTCTGTTTCAGTGGCTACGTGGATAAAGAAATTAACTGCTTCTGTGGAGAGACGCGCAAACATGATGCCTGAACAGGTCACTGTGCTCAGTGTCTCGTTGGCAGCCATGTACTTCCGAACAAAATCGCGATAACGATATGAAAGAAAATCTTCGGTAATATTTTATGACCGATCACTGTTTTCGTTATAGTGTGAAATTTTCATCTCACCCATGCCTAGTTTCTTGTTAGTGCCCAGGATCCTCACGGGGGCTGGGGGTGTGAACGTGCGCTTAACATGCGTCGTCCAAAGAAAAGTGAAAATGCGATCAGAGAGCGACACTATCCCGCCCCCCCGGTTGCATAATTTAGCCGTTTTTCTTGCCACGTGTGCCGGCAAAACATGACTCTACCTTCCTCACCTCACACCTATAATGTGCACTAAGCAACAGTCTCCCACATGCTGTTCGATGCTAACAGGTAATGCGTTTTTTTTCGTTCTGTAGAGACATTGTGGCCACGCGTTGTAATTTATTAGCATTACTCTTGCCTGTATCTCACATAATTGTTGGGGAAGATGAGGATTTGTAACACAGAGCTGAGGAATCCATGCAGATTTTGGAGCAAATGCTACTCAGTGGCTGGGATAATAGATTGCTTTTTTTCGTATCTTGTAAAGTAATTCTCCTCTTCTGTGAGTGTTGTGTCTCTCTTGATCATACTGTCTTTTTTGATGGTTTGAAATGTAGCATAAGGTTTGGTCTGGGTGTATTTCAGTCCCACCTGTTTCAATGCTATTTACAGTCCTGTCCGCTTTTGTCGGAGGCTGAGATTCTTATGCCATTAGTGTTCTCCTTGCTCTCTCTCTCTCTCTCTTTCTCTCGCTATTGAGTCTCTGGACCCATTTGCAACAAAGGCCCCAGCAGGGCTCAATCCAGCTCACAGTCCTGGTGCTGTCTGTCAGTGCCAATCAAAGGAGCAGAGGTGGATGGTCCAGGTCCAAAAAGTACAAATCCAGGCCAAGATTTTGTTTCAATCAACGGGTTCAGTACAATGTGATTGTAACCCTTCATACTCAATTGTTTGGTTGAAACCAAATCTTGGTCTGGATTTTTAATTTCGCGATTTTTAATTTTCTCTCCACCTCTGCAAAGGATCCACGGTGAGGACAGATGTTGTTAAAAATAAACATTTTTCTGATGGGGCCCTTGATTCCATACGGGATTATTGCACCATTAATCTCTTTGGATTAGAGTGATGTTTCTAGACAAGGGACATATACGGTACAGCTGATTGGCTCCCGGAGTCCCCCCTCCGCTGTCACTCACCAATTCAAAACATATCATTGGTTGATGATAAGGTTTACCCCTCTGTATGAATTATTGCCTCTCTTATACCTCCAATCTTAACAAAAAAATCTTAGAGTTGCCCCTGGTGTGGACTGGGGATAGAAATATCATTGCTTAACAGTGAAGACAGTACAAATAGTCCGGAGAGGCCGACATTCACTCAAGACAGGTTCCAATAGCTGTATGGTGGCAGTGAGCAATTGGCAGATATTCATTCACTAAGTAGCATTAGTCAGAAATCACCTTCCGGATGTTGTTGCAGAAATATCACAACTAACTGCTCGGACAAATGAGTTTAAAATGCGCCGCTAAACAGGGCCAGGGGGGG
>JAABNY020000048.1:4026046-4053549 GCA_015164015.2 Brevimyrus niger
ACCAACGTGATGAGAAATATGAGACATTTGGCATTTTTAGTTTACTGAAGGGAACCACTTTTTGCGAATTGATAAAAGAATACAATTACGCAAGTTTAATCTCTGTTGTATTATCATAGCTACTGGGTGATAAAACGGAAAATGCAGTGCTGAAATGCATGACATATAGGAGCACAAATATTTCCCATAGTACCAGGCCTGGGAGGACGAGCTTATGGTTCTTTTCTGTTATGGATCAACAGTGTGCCATAGCTGTTAAAGCATAGCTAGTAAGAGGCGTCTTCATTTAAGTATAAGAGGAAGTCTAGTGCATTTTAATGACCCTTGCAAACAATTGGGTTAGAGGCTGCCTTCAAAGGCCTGAAAGGAGCCTTTCTTGGTGCATTTTAATGGTCCAGTTTGAGCTCAGAGGGGACATTTCAGAGGCCAGCACAGACTGCCTAGCAACCTGTTGTTCCAAATTGCAGCATTTGCCCCACCTTGCCCCTCTTCTGCAGATCTTTTGCCCCATTTTAGTTAATATAAAACTTTTTTCACCCACTATAGTATTATCTCCGGCAGCACTGCCATGGTATCATGCTTTTGTAGGATTGCACCTATTCTCTGTGAGTTATTCACGGCTGTGCCAATGACAGCTACTTCAGACTTGCCCAACTGATTAATGATTTGTAAACACGGCATGGCTTTAGGTTTTTGGAACGTGTTCTGGAATGTTGCAGATTGTAGCGATATATCTCAAAAATGACCCTTGACATCATGTAAGTGAATTAATTGCAAATTTTTTAACGAATAAAAAGAAAATAGGTTTTAAATCCTGAGATAAATGCCAAAACAAAAGTGGCACTTACTCCTTGGTTTTATACTTGTCTACTTTTGAAATTTATTTGCAACTGAGAATAAAAAAATGGGAAAAGAGAACAAATATGTGTATTGGGAACTTTTTAGACAAACCTGTTTAGATAATATTGCTTGAATGTCTGGTGCTTCATTTACCAAACTGCCCATTGGTGTCCTTGTGTGAGTGGATGTTGTGTGAATGTGCCCTGCCATGAGTTGGTGCCCCATCCTGGGTTGTTCCAAGCCTTGCACCCTCAGCCTTCGGGATCGGTTCCGGACACCCCCTCCCCCCCTCACGACCCTGCATAGGACAAGTGGTTACAGAAAATGGATGGATGGATGGATGCCCTGCACTTCAGGCTTGAGTAATTTGTTCTTACTACAAGGTTCAATCTGAAGTCATCATTCATACATCTGAACTCTTCCTCATAAATCATTCACCAGTGTTTAGGTATTTCAGTTCTAAAGCTCCAAAACAAGTCAAATCAATATTAATATACGTTACTCCTTCCTTAAAGTTGGGACAGGTACTTCATCCTATCAGGAGTGTCGTTCTAATGAAAATACTTTTAATGGTTTATAAGGGCCCTAAAGGGTAATACACTTATATTCGGGTCAGCAGCAGATGCCAGCGTGACAGCACTTCTCATAAGGCTATCAGGAGTCAACCCATAACCATCCATTTAGTGTCTGGTCTACAGCATTTTTACTCTTGCCTGCTTGGCATAGCGACTTCCAGCTTCTCAGCTGCAGAATGAAGCATTTGACATTCCTGTATGTATTTCAAAGGCCTGCCCTTTGAAGCAATCCGCTTCATTCTTTCATTCTTTCAATCCTTTTTCCTTCTGTTGTCTGAAGCATCAGGAGCTTGAGTTAAATGCATTAATTACCTTCCAGCCCTGAAGAAATACGAATCTTGTCTTTATCTCTTTTAATTTTAGTGGCTCACGGGGGGACTTTTGAAATGCACATATCCCCCCTAATGACATAATCACCTAATTAGGCGAATTTCAAATGCAGCCACTACATAAGTGGAGGTTTCATTTTCTACCCTATTCACCTCAGCCTGGTAGCAGAACAGTACCTCTGTAGTCTATAACTATACCACACAAAAAAAGAAGATTCTGAGATTAAATGTTGAAGAATAAAGAAATCCCAAACATCCGAGAAATGCCAGGTTTTTTTTTTTTTTTTTAAGGGTTCACGTTCAAAATCTGCACCAGTCTATTAGGAGAGCAAGACTGGAAGCCACATCTGAATTTCAAAAGCAGTTTCGGGATGATGCAAGAAAGACAAAAAAAAAAACCAAATGCAAAGACTATTGGTTGTATGCTATATGAAAGGTGGTTTAGTGTCCATTTGGGGATATATAAGAGCACAACCTGCCGCCATAGCCCAGCTAGAGTGAAGTAATACCCCTGAAGCAGGCCGGAGTCACCTACCTGCTTGATCCTCATCTTTGGCTGAAATCCACTTCCCTGCTGTCCTTCACTCTTTATCCCTCCTGGGCAGATTTCCTCCTTCATTCTTAGACCTCGCAACAGTTGCAGGTTAAACTGCAAAGGAAACAGCTAAGCAATAGTGATGTCAATAGGCTCTGAGTGTACGAACCTTGTGAAAGTCATTTGCAAAAGGCTTTTGCTAACAAAGTGTTCCAGTACTTTGGATTCTCATTAATGAATGTTTGAATAAAATGAGTAAATATGGTAGCTAGTCACACAATAACATGTTATATCTTCAGTGTGTAGCGTCTGGGTTTTGTATTTTGTATTATGAAAAATAATACCGTAAAAATTGCAGTCATTGTAATTATTATTTTAATCATTGTCATTGTCATCTGTCTCACAAAATCCACAATGATCAGTACATAGCATGAAGAATTTCAAATGTCACTGTATAATTGGTTGGATAAGTAATTTTCAAGTGTTATTGTTGAATCAATTGAATATTTCTAAATTGTAGTACCTTATTTTGTGCCTTTAACACTTTCTTTTCCAATTGCTTTCCAGTTGCTTTACTACGTATATATATATATATATATATGCTTCTTTACTGCTACTCTCTCTTTGTCTATCAGAGATTACTGTAAATACATTATGCTAATCATATATTCACTGCTTTGTAGAATTAGAAACAGAATGTTCTCATGTTTCAAAACCAGCAGCCCGTTTTCTCATAATTTGACTTTGAAACTGCTATCATCATAATTTGCGACGGACAGTTTAACAGCGTGTCCGATTTCTGAAAGGCCCGTGGCTCGACATCACTTGTTTCCGGGCAACTGATACCAGATAAAGATTTCCCTTTCTTGAAATGCCAGGGTGACACGGGAGAAATGTGGCCCTCATTGACTCCTAATGCAGGTCCACCGACCATGAACGCTCACACTTGTGCGGAGGCCTAATATCTGATGTGAAACGAGGATATTTCTCTTTTTCTTTGTTCCCTTAGCTATGGCTTCGGGCGGAAACAATCAACGGCTCTCGACGCCGACAGGGCGTGAGGTGTAATTTCATTCTCTCGCTGACCAAAGGAAAAAAGAGGGAAATCAAATAAATAAATGTGAGAAACGGGTGAGAGAAAGAGGATGGCCTTTCTGCTTGGCTACTTTCCTGAGGACACCTGCTCAGTCGAGCAGAGCCCAGGCCTGCGGTGAGGACGGGGAGGAACGAGAGGGTCGGGATGGGGGAGTGCAGCCCAGAACAATAGCCCAACACCGACCCTGAATGCTCCACCTAGCAAACACAGTTGGTTGTTAGGAACAAACAAGCCAGCCATGTCCTTCTCGAGTGGCATCACTGCCATCAGGCCCCCAGAAAAGGTCCACCTCATAGCATGTTTTCACTTCCAATGATATGCCTCTTGGCCAAAACCCCATTGACTATGTGCAGTATTAGAATTGTGGGTGGAACAGAAGGAGGTGTGACTATTGTAAAGAGAGAGAATAGAGGGGAAATGTTAAAATAACGTGTCTCTGTTGGGGTGCAATGAGGTCTCTCTCCTGAAACACATCATAATAAGGAAGTAAGCCAAGAGACTTTTTGGATGGCAAGGAAGTGTTCATCCGCAGGACACCAGACTAAGTGGGAGAATCCGCCTTATAGCTCTCTTAAATATCTTTGTCTTTTTCAGCTTTTTTGAGGTTTTTTTCACACAACAAAATATAATATACACTGAATAACTGTACTTCACGCCAATTATTAACACATGAAACATTTTGTAATGGAAGCAGTGGATGTGTGTATGTCATTTTTCTATTTTTGTGAAAAGATTAAAAAAAAGAATACATTTAAATGAACTGATAGAGATAATATTAAAGATAATTTACATTTGGAAAAGGCTGGTATACATCTGAAAAAAATTGGTGGAAAAAACAATAGAAATGACCTGTATATGTATAAGTTGTGAATAAAGTAAATGTTTTTTAAGCTTTTTAGAAAAATACATTTTTAAAAAAATTAATATTTTTGTTTGAACAGTGAAAGTCCTTAGAAGGGACATCCAGATCTGTATATAAATGCTGCCAACGTAGCACTGATATACAGAAAACGATTAAAAATAAAATATGATACTGATAAAATATAATGGTCAGATCATACTTCTGTTGTCCGGTTGGGCTATTGAACCCACTAGTGAGGACCGTTTAAATACTTTTAACGGGAAGACTGAAATGTTTGTGTTAGTGCTGGGTCTCTCCATCCTATTGACTGGAAATCTAGTTGTCCCATCCATTTAAACAGATGTCTACCCAAAGCATCTGTTTGTATTAGTACTGTAATTGCCGTGATAATAAGCCTATTGATTCAGTATCTAAGGAAAGAGTCAATCAGGACACCCCATTTGTCTTACTTTTCGTGACAGTCTGCCTTCTAGCTAAATAGACCAAGTTCAGCTTTGTTGACTGAGGTGGAAAAGCCAGTGCTGGCTGTGGAATGCTTGCCTGGACAACACTAGGTGACTGATGGAAGTGGAGCAAACACTGGTGAACATTGCCACTGATAGAGGCCTCCCCTGAAGGAAATAAGCCGGCCATTTGTTTTTCGTGCCCATCTCCTAGACAGGCTGCTTCCAAATCAGAGGACCTGTGCGGGCTCAGATGTTAACCATGCTGTTTATAGATCTCAGACTCTGACCAATGCCATGCTTTAACAGCATTATACGGGGTTTCGGAACCCGTGTTTGTATTTGTCATACTGCAGGGCGTAATGCAACATAATGGGGTGACCCACGGGACTTTGCACTTTGCATTCTTTTTGCATTTCAATTACAAACTGCGCTAGTTTATCAATCCACTAGGAGGCATAATGAATCGCACTGTAGTGGAGTCGGTTCAGACTTAGGTTAATTATCTTAAAATTTGTGCTGTTTTTTTTTATATATAGTATAGTATATATGAAGATATTGCCACTAGTATGATTAAGAATATTAAGTATGTAAGTTCAAAATAGAATTCTTTACATGCTAAAACTCAAATTGTAATTTTAGCGTGACAAGTTTGTCACATCAGATACATAAATGCATACATGTTTACATATACCTGGAATACATTGTTTACATTATATCTCAATTTATTTCTTACCTATATCATATAAATAGAACACAATTTTATGCCAAATTTATTATATTTTTATATTTATATTAACTAAATAACCAAAAATTAACAATAATCTACAAACATGTGTAACAGTACTTAAGTATAAGATTATTTTACTGTACCTCACAGTAAAATATATTGATGCATATATATTTTGTGTCTGCGTTTGTAAAGACTATTTAGAAAAATATTGCAAATATAGGAAAAAATACATTTAATACTTTATACTTGGAATCTAAAAATATACTAGAACACAAAAAATATAGTTCAAAAAGTTCGAAATTCTAACTGGGGATATTTTTGGATGTTGAATGGTTAGCCATAATATTTTTCTCCATGTCAATTGTTTACTTTTGTTAATTTGTTACTTTTGTTCATTTGTTTTAGAAACAGATTTGCAACATTAAATATGCAAAAGACCATTATTTCCATTAAAATGGATATCACTGGCAGATGATGCTGAAGTTATTTATAATCACATAAGATTTGGAAAAAACCAAATATATGAAGTACACACTTCACATTGTGGCGTACATGTCCACTTTATTTGTAGTCATATTTAAAGAGAAATAAATTAGTGGATTTTTCTTTAACTGTGGATATTTTCACATGCGGTGTGCTGGTGGTTTTCTTTAGGTGTGCTCAAGTGATGCTGAAGATGTTAGGAATGGTTGCACACCATCAGTGAACTGCAAACACCCCAAACCCTCAGGAGGTTAGCAGTGAGGGCTAAAGTGTGTGTGTGTGTCTGTGTGTATGTGGGGGTTGGGGGTCATTGGAGAGCCAACTATTGTGCAATGGGAAGAACAACTGAAAGGATCCATAAAGACATTAACACTTCATTCGTCCAGCTGTTACTGCACATTTAGGAGTTACACAAAGACAATAACCAGTGACATACTTAGGAAATCAATTTAACTCTCCTGAAATGTAGTGACTCTCTTGAAATGTGGCGCATAGAATCATTGTGCAAACCAGACAAAATGTGCTGAATTAAGGAGGTTCTGAGTTTTTCATTGATCATCACTGGTGACAAATTTTTACGGTTACAACATTTACTGAAAATCTGAGTTTTTAAAAACATTCTACCATAGAACATCTGTCCCCAACCACACATCTGCACAGCATTTCACCAATCGTGTTGTGGGTTGTCACGCTTTAGGGCGGGGCTTAAGGCTGTTCCCTGGTAAACAGTGGGACCAGAAACTTCATAGTATGTCATGTTTTGTTATGCTTAAAATGGATAAAAATGAAAACACAGCATTCACGGTACAGCTTGTTGGGGTCAAACAAATGACATTTAAGTAAAATAATAATAGTAATAATAATCACATTACATACGTCAATATCATGGAATAGCATACAATGCAAACTGTAATTCAAGCACCATACTGCAAAAGAAAAACACATAGCTTGATTATGAAGTAGTAAACGTTATAGCTACTTATTGTTATGTTTGAGTTTTTGAAAAATCACCATTGCAGTTTTTTTTTTCAGACATGCAGAAGGAAAAACTTATTGCATGCAAGCCAATGAAGAAGGATACAGAGAAAAGGCCTCAGGACAAAAAGCTACCTGACACATCAAGATCAAAATATCCTTACATTGTATGTATCTATATATGTATGTATGTATGTAAGTATGTGTGTATGTATGTATGTGTGTATGTATGCATGTATGTATGTATTTATTTATTTTTAGGGCATTTGTTTTCACTGTGGAAAATGCTGTCAATTGAATGCATTGTAAGCTTGGTGTGTTGGGTAGAGTTGCTTTAACATTATAGCATGGTTTGCAGCACTGTTGCACATCTACTTCTGCTACAATTATGCAATCTGTCTGATCCTAAAATGGTCTAGGCATGATATTCAGCTTGGGAGTCAGTCTAATGAATCTGCTTTTATTCATGGGCAAGAGGGACTCCTACTTTCCTCACTAATTTCTGTGACCTTTATGAACAGAATAACACTCCATTGTTCAACCATATGGTAAAATAATTGAATCAATTCCATTGCTGTAACAATGCATAATGTTTTTCCAAGAAAGATGAATCTGGAAAATAAATAAAGCAGGAAATGGCAAAATGTAGTCCAAGGATGAACTCTAACATCACATTGATTAATAGAGGAACATGTGTGAGTTTAACCTGATGTTGTTAAGGTAAGTGATTGATAATCATACTACAAATTACAAGTATAACCACAATCCTGGAGTCTATTTATGTTGCAGCTAATTACACAAAAACCAAACAATAGCAGAAGAGTTATTTGATTTGCCCCATTGATCCAGTGAGATGCTTAAAACATCTCTAAATTCTAAATCCATAATTGATGCCCGTTTCAAATTATATTGACATTTCCTTAAAGGAGACTTAAACTTGCTGTGAGTTAATAGCACGTAAATTAAACGTTATTTCATTTGTTTGTGTTAATCACATGGAAGTCAAAGGGTTTACCCACTCCAAAGTTTATAGCTTTAATGCTATGCTCATTGACTAAATCAATGCACCCCTTCACTGTGTTTTGGTTTATAAAATCAGCATTAAATATCAAGAAATGTGTCACTGTATGTTCCAGACCATTACGCATATTCAAGCTGACCACCTAGCTGTATGCAGTATTTTTACGTATGTACGTATTTTTAACACGTAAGAAAATATGGGCAAAATGCTGCACTAGGAGCATGAGAAGAAACTTCTTGTTGCTTTGTTGATTCTTAGTATGATATCTTATATGTTGAAGCATGGTAATGAAAGATGTTTCAGACAGCTGTTCCTTTCTGGATTGTTTTTTTTTTTTCTTTTTTTTTTTCTTTTTTTTTTTAAATCCAAGAATGTCCCCCATTCATGTACCTGAGAAGGAAAGGGGGCGGGCGGGGACTTCACGTTGGCGAATACCGAGGGGACGGATTTGACAGATGCTTTTGCCAATGACCACACGCCCCAAATAGCAGAGGTGCTGAACTGCAGATTTAGGCTTTTCCCCCCCAACAGCCCCAAATGAAGGTGCGGGGGGGGACCTCTGGACAAAGGTTGTGCTGAGAGTGGAGCGGGGGCCACGGTGCTGCCGTAAAACTTTAATTTATGATGGATGATTGCGGGATAAAGGTCGCAGTGTGATAAATATGGGAGCGTTTGTCTGGGGAGCTCATCAATAACGTTGCAGCTACCATATTTCGATCTGGCGCCGAAATGGATATTTTTGATGTAGGAAAACTATCTTTCAGAAAACGTGGATGTATTAATCAAAGGGAGGTATCACCCACCCAGTATTGTAGCCCAGAAAAAAGATGGCCCTCATTAGCAGTAGTTACATCTTTTGCTCTTTAATCGTAAGATAAATGCTACAGCCAGCTTGCTCAGTTTCAGCTGCTATCTTTCGGTCCTTTTTGTATATACATGTTAGCATGTTACTTGGTTCCCACACAATGAAGTCTGAGCAAGTTATAAACAAATGTATTAGCTCTGACAGAAATCTCGTTGATGCTATAATTAATCTAGAAATCTATATTAAAAAAAGCAGGCTAAAATAGGCCAAGATTATAGGAAACAGTAAACATACTTGATTATACAAATACACCAAAACCAGGAATATTAATAAAAAGTAATGAAACTTGCCCCTCTTTGATTGTTCTTCTCCAGAAGAAGTACAGTTTTCTTGGCAGCCAAGCTTGAATGAAACTGCCGCAGTGTGGAAAAACTCCATAGGTGTGTTGGCTAAAAAGAAAAAAAAAACTTGCTTGGTTTGCACGTTCAAAACATTCACTACATTAGCTCACAGCACGACGGTATTTCATATTACAGCACCTTGCACTTTAATCTGGTAACATAGGTTGTTAGCAAGAAAGTTGCAAGCATTACATCACATACACGTTTTTACAGGCCACCAGTAATGAGAACAAATTATAGAAACAGTAAAGCAAGTGGATGTAAGTGCTGTAACAATATTTCAGGTGAACATTTTGTTAACCTCTTTTATGTTCTTGGATTGACTCAGATTGTCAATGCATTAGAACGAGCTTAATCATTATGCTTTTTTAATTATTTTGTTTGGTGTATAGCAACAAAAAATATTCTATTGCTGCTAAAAAGTTGCATTACATTGAATTTATCTACAGTTTTATTTCTGTATAATTATATAACATTCATTATTTAATTTCAGCGGGAATTAATATGATTAAAAATGGAAAAAAAAACACTTCAATCAACAGTGAGTGCCATCTGTCTTGCACATTTTCTGCCTTGTTCTGAAGTCTGGAAATAGCCACACATTTGGTATGTTGTAAATTGTTGTTCTGCTTCACTTCAAATCAGGCAATTTAATCCAGCTGCAAAGTGATCTGAACTTTAAATGACTCTGAGGCAATAACTTTCAGGCAATGACAATGACAAGTTTTGATTTAAAATGTTTCCTAAGATTCTAAAATAAAAATGCACAAGTTTTAAATTATATTCTAAATTTATTCTTGAAGGCTATGACCAAGCCACTTTGTGACTAGATGGAATTGCTTCTTGGTCAATGCTACTTTTAAAACCTCAGACCAGAGGGAAAGCCTCACGTTCATTGTAACATAAAAATAGAATGATTCTAAGCCATTGGTGAAATTCTGCCTTTATATATGACCAATATCTCTTTCAAGAGATTTCAGTGTTCGCTGAAAAAAAAAGATTTGGAATTCACAGACAGAGAATGGACAAAAACCTATATATATATATCCTACAATAAAAGGCAGAGAATTGAGCTTAGACAACCGCTGTTCTATCACAAAAAGCTACATTTTCAGCTTTGTTGGCCTATCTTGGCTCCCATTTGATTGTACAAAAAGGATGTTGACTTTTTCAATTATGTTTTTGTCACAACATTTACAACTTTTGCAGTTCCCACTGAGTAAATGGCTTTCAAGGAGAAACTGGCGAAATTCCAGCCAAAGGTAACAGGATACAGAGGCTATTCTTAAAAGGCCATAGAGATGACAATAAGATCAGAGGGGTGACCTTTGACCAGGTCACCATTCTTTTATCATTTCACTCACAGGCTTTCCCTTTTCGTCCCCCCACTAGTCCAAAACCCCATTATTTGCTGCCCCATTGTTTCAGAAATGGGTCCCCATAATGTGGAAAAGATGGCGACGATTATAGTGAGCGGGGAGAGGAGTTGATTGGACAGAAAAGGCAAGTGCTAATTCTAGCTGAGGTATACCAAGCTGAGCCAAAGGAATAATGGTCTTTCTTTACAGCTGACAAGAGTCAGAGCTGTTGAGTTCTACCAATCGATGGGTCACCATTGTCTGCCAGTGGCCCGGATAGACAAGACCTCTACCTGAATTATCTTCTACAGCTCCAAAACAGCTGTTTTTCAGTGTTGTTGAACAGATAAAGAAATATATTAGGATCCTCTGCACCTATGTTGACCCCAATGAAAATTTATTGCCCTCACGCCACCACTAATTCTGAGACATGTGAGATGCTGTAACATCCATTGAGATTGCCTATTGAGTCGCTCTTTGTGGACACTGAGTTAAATGTATGGGTAATTTTGCTTTTACAACTCAGGGAGCAAGAAAAGGCAGACTGATGGCCATTAGATGACCACAATCTGATTGGATCGAGAGGAACAAACCACTATGTTTATTTCAGTTATTCAGTATATATTTCTCCTGTATCAAAAACTGTATAACTTGAAAATAACCTAATTATAAATAAAGAGTACTAGCTATTAATTATTAAGTGCTCACCGACATCTTTGCCAAAACAACACAACAAATCCACAACCTTGCAGAATGCTTAAAACTCAAATCCTATCATACTCACTGGATTGTCAAAAGATTAACATAACTTTGAGTACGGTATGTAGGTATAAGCTAACACCAAGTGTCTATCTTATCACTTTTATACCTTCAGAAAACAAGTATGAAACAGGCAGTACAGTTATGGTTGGAAAAAGTATACATTTTGAACACATTTCTATATAATTCCATGGGTTAATTACTAATTTTGCCCCACAGACCAGAATAATGACTGCATTTGTAGGGGAAAGTATCAGACTCATGTGAATTGTGTATCTCCTCTTTTGATTAGTTGTTTGTTCACATAAGAAATATACTATATAAGTTTATAGCTCAGTGAATATTGTTTGCTGAAATCTGTTGATAGGTTATAGTAACTAACTAAAGAAATGCATATGGACATCAAAGATACTTCTAAACAGAAGGGAGCCACGTAACATGGGGATTTAAGCAGTAGTGCAGAGTTTTATTTTACAGTTCCCGTTTTGTGGAAGAAACAGGAATAGGGTAGGTAAGAAATGAGAAGATGTTTGGGGAAAGCAACACAAAAATGAAGCTGCTTTGTCAACTGGGAGAGGGGAAAACAAACGTATGGACACAGACATGCACATACACACACACATCCTCACAAACACACACAGACATGCACCCATGCAGACATACACACACACACACACATACACAGGCATGCTGGCTCTCCCTCTATAAAGGCCACAGGGCTTCTTTTCCTAGTTACTGCAGACAAAACAAAATGGAGCATACCATACCAGTACATACAAAACTGGAAGCATGGGAAAGGAAGAAAATAGATAATTGTAAGGGTTGATGCACCTTCCTGGTATTGCTTCTAGGAGAAGCTGGATTGGAAAATGGATGGATGGATGGATGATCAATAGTACCTAACCCTCCTTTCCAAGATGCCCCATAGCCCTGCCCACATCTCACAACAATGCATATACTGTACAGTTATACCTCAGTTCTCAAACTCATTAGAACTCAGATTTCTTAAAAGTTGAACCAACCAGTAAAAAAAAATACCTAGAACTCAATCTGAAACTCAGAATTCAAACTGTGAACGCTGACCTAAGATAACTTGTATGTGCAGGGAAATGACTCACACAGCACATCTCTCGGTGGAAACAAAGGGTAAAGCTTCAAGCTATGAGAGCATTGTGCATGTTTACACTATCTGAATACATATATTTAGACAGTAAAAAATATGTTTAGACAATGATATATATTGACAGTAATTATTACATAATAAAATACATAAAAAAAGATTTCTTATTAATTATTTTAATATCATTAATAATAAACCATACAATACATTTAATTATAATAATATTGTTGTGTCGAGCGGGGACGAAATGGAGACAAAGAAGCAGACGTCAGGGTATTGGGGAATATGGGGTTTAATTAAAGGTAAGGCAGGCAAAACGCAGATGGACAATACAATGGCCGGACTGGGGAAACAAACTGAAACGTGGACGAAATACGAGGATTTAAAGACAACAACCAGAAACTGCTGATCACACGGGGTTAATTAGGGGGCGTGGCACACGGAAGGAGCGGACGTACACTGTTTGGATACATTTTCTTACTTTACAAATTACTATTTTATTGAATGTGCTTAGATGTGTTTAGTGCCCTATATGCTCTACTTGTTTTATAATTGTTCATTTTGTGTTTTAGATGCATAAAAAAACATATTTAGGTATAACTTTTTTTGGGCCAGGAACCAATTAATTGGTTTTCCATTATTTCTTAAAGGGAAAACTGAATCAGAACTCGAACTTTTTAGGATTCAAACCCGAGTTCTGAATGGATTAAGTTTGAGTTCTGAGGTACCCCTGTATAATCATTTTTGTGAGTAATTCGGCAATATTAATCAACAGAGAAATAAAACAAAAAATTATGCTAATAGATACAAATACTGCATTTGATAATTCTGTCATTATAAATATGAGCAGACTATCCATCCATTATATGGCTGGGGTGCATCCTGGATGGGGTGCCTGTCCATCATAGGGCATAAGGCTGGGGTACACCCTGGATGGGGTGCCAGTCCATCATAGGGCATAAGGCTGGGGTCACCCTGGATGGGGTGCCAGTACATCGCAGGGCATAAGGCTGGGGTCACCCTGGATGGGGTGCCAGTCCATCGCAGGGCATAAGGCTGGGGTCACCCTGGATGGGGTGCCAGTCCATCGCAGGGCATAAGGCTGGGGTACACCGTGGATGGGGTGCCAGTCCATCGCAGGGCATAAGGATGGTTTTCTTGTTTACTTTAATACATCCATTGTTTTCATTCAGAATTGGTTAAACAAATAAGATATGTAATTCCTAACATACTGACACTCCAAAATGTAATCAAAGAGAGATTTTTTTGTTCTCTTATTTGTGTTTTGGTTTCTGGAAAGTCAATATATATTTTTTTCTGCTTGCATTTTTTTAAGGAGCACACAGCACAGCTTCCAAAAGATGATGTTCAGCTCTATTGTTTCTTCTGGAAACGATACTTGGCATGAGAATCGTGAGTCAAGCCAAGACCACAAGATCTTAAAGACAATGGAGAGATGGATTCCCAGACTGAAGAAGCTGTCAAGTAAAACAGCTTCTCCAGTTTATATATGCCCATTTTTGATCAGGTATTACATTAATATATCATAAAAATAATAAATACAATATGTGGTCTTCAGTTAAGTTAGATGTAAAGTATGTATAAGAGTAAAATCTTAAATCTGCAGAAATATTTTTATGTAAAATAGTTTTTGTAAAATTTGTTTTTTTTTTTCTTTCAGATATAATGGTGACCTTAGTTCGTTCTTCATATGTTCTGCAAAAATCCACTGGCATTCCTCCCCAGCAGTGGATATGTGATCGGCTGATGAAAGTTCCTCCTTGGTATTAAGTCAAAAGTCCGGCCTTATCTTGGAATTCCTCTTATCAGAGACGGGGAAGTGACTGACAGACTGATGTGAGGTCCTGCTTGTGCCTTTCCACATACGCGCCGCGAGAATCCCGCCATGGACAGATACTGTTAGTGCAAGTTGCCATTTTCTGCTTAACCTCTCAAGAACTGCTGAGTGATAGGCGTGTGAGAGATCTTGATGGGCATCCATGCACCTGCTGCAGAAGATGGGAGACTTTCTTATGAATTACACACCAGAACACAATGCCATCTTTATTTTCATATTTATTGATTTATTTTTATATGTCCCTTGCACCATGTACAGTCCACATATTTATGTATTCAATAGTCATCCTTTTCCTGTTTTTGATATCTCTGCAGTGTTTGATTCAGCTTGTTTTTTGAACAGTTATTTTCTTAGAGGTTTTAACTTAGTGAAAGATAGGCAAGCCATCAAAAAATAAATATATAAAAATAAAAAAAAACAATACCGTGTCTTTAAAAGAGAACTTGAAAATGGAAATTTAAAACAGAGCAGCTTCCATCTGTTAGAAGCCTCTAACCTTTGGATGAACTGTCAAGGAACTCTAGAATTTGCTTAGTGTTAAAAAGAGTATTTGTATCTGATGAGGTTGTTTTCATGGAAGTAGTCTTAAGATGGTGGAAGAATTACTGATACCTTTTGCTAAAATGCTGTACATTTATTTTCCGTTTCATATACACTTTTTTCATAAACAGCGCAAATATTTTTGCAATCATTCCAAAGTTTTTAACCCTTAAAAACTATTATTATTATTATTATTATTATTATTATTATTATTATTATTATTATTATCTTCTGTTTGGGATCACTTAAAAAAGCCTAATGTTCCCACTCATAGGTATTATACGGATTTTGATGTATAGATCAAGGCTGGCCTGGTCCAGCAAACTTCAGAAATTTAGTTTGAGATGGGAGAATAGATGGGAGAACATAATTCCGGAAGAAGCAGACAGGAGGCCAGACAGTCTGGAAAAGTGTAGTTTTATTGACAGCCTTGGGTCAGCATTGGCTTAATTGCACCTGCTAATAATAGTAATAATATGTATGGGCAGGAAAAGAAAATATGAAGAAGTGTCATGTCTATTCAAAGTGTTCTTAAAATCTCACCAAATTGTGCAAGGAGTCTATTAACAAATGCAAGATAATTTAATATTGTGCTGATGTTACTCCCCCGACCACCTCCATACTGGTCAGGACACCTGTAGACAATCGCAGGCATATACACTCACACAATTAATCACACGTTATAGACAATTTACAGAGCCCAAAGACAAACAGCATCACTTTATTAGTTTGGGTTGTGGGAAGAAGCTGAATTGCGCAGAAGACACCTAAATGATTTCACACACACCAGGGTTTCAACTCCCAAGCCTGGCAGTCTACAGCCAATCTACTGTACCACCCTACTAAATGTTTTCATATTATTTAGAACTAAATTCTCCATTTGGATTTTCCTTTGTTTTTTAAGTTCATGAACACGATTCACAACGTGTAAAGTCATCTCTGTGGATGCTGTAAGCTTTGTGCCTTCTAATATTCCTGTAAATATTCAAAATGGTATATGGTGGTGGACAAAACACCCAAGAGCATCTTAATATCAAAGACAGCATAAGGAGTACGACCACTAACCCTTAAGAACCATCCTTCCCTCTACACTGCCTCACTAGGTCCAA
This sequence comes from Brevimyrus niger, assembly GCA_015164015.2. Classification (NCBI taxonomy): domain Eukaryota; kingdom Metazoa; phylum Chordata; class Actinopteri; order Osteoglossiformes; family Mormyridae; genus Brevimyrus; species Brevimyrus niger. The sequence goes on from JAABNY020000048.1 coordinate 4,041,889, forward strand.
GCAGGCAACTGCATGGCCTCTCTTATCATTACTATACAGATGATGACTAACGTTATTTAGTGTTCTTTTCTGAGGACACCAAGTGAACAGGTTTCTAAAATTTCCAAAATCTTTTAACCCTATCCTTGGCTCTCTTCGTTGACTCCAAAAAGATTCTCACATGAGGTTCAAGTTCCCGATGATGTCTTTTAGGGGTGTTAATATAATAGCTACCTCCATCGAATCACTCATCAAGGCATCTGACTTCACCCTGAAGTTCGATTCTCTCTTAGGTTTGTCCAGCAGGGTGTATTCGGGACGTTATCTTGGCATTCAAAGACAGCATAAAGGAACAGTGGTTAAACAGTATAGTTCACTTGGTCCAATAATTCCTTGGCTTTTATGTGACCATGCATAGCATCAGACCTAATTACCTTATGATATGGACATACCAATGGATATTGTGGCTTGAAGGCATCTGTTTTTTTTCCCAAAATGTAAAGCCACTCAGATGTAGAGAAACGGGGTGAAAGATGACTCATCAAACCATATCATTGGTTTCCAGAGTCTAGGTGTTGTGTTTCTTTCATGAGGTGAGGCATCTTTTGGCTTTGGAGTCCATTGTAAGTGATTTCTAATTTAGGTGCCTGCCATGATTTCTGGCTTTGTGACATTTTTGAAATACAGTTTAGATTTGTTATGTCACAGTTAGAGCTGTGTTAGTTGCCTCTCAGTGCTTTGAAAACTCAGATATCAAAGTGGTGATTGTCTGACCTCTGCTAGAGCTGATACACACTGCTAATTAGCACCCATATATGACTCAACTTTGTACATCTGTTTGAAATTGAATGATTTCGTTGCTTCAAAGTAAAGACCTTTTTTCATATGTTTCTGATATTGTATCATCACCTTCACCTTCATCTATATCTTCCTCAGTACATTTTGGATGTTTGTAGGCTATGTCAGTTGATCATGGACTTAATATTTTATACTTTGATTTTACTGAAGGCGTATGATTAAAATGCCATTGAAAATGTACTTGATTTGATCATTTTAAATAATGCCTTCTTACTTGTGCTTTCTCCAGTTTTGTTTACCAAAGTTTGTTTTGTAATCCGTGGCGGTGAAGAATAAGTTTTTGTTTTTACAGGAAAGCGAATCAATCCAAATTGTATTGAGCATTAAACAAGCATATTTCTTTGAAGTATTGTACATTTCCCAAACCTGCTCTAAATACAGGTGTATATACTGTAAGGAGCCTCCTATGGAGTCTATTTACAGGCAGTGTTCTCTGACAGCTTAATTACAATCTTCTTTCATCTCATATGCAGTGCATGGAGCTACACCAAAGATTTCAGTGGCAGACTGTTATCATCATTAATATTGTTTGATCAAAGTGGATGGGGCATGTTGTGGAAATGTATTCCCCAGTAAAGCTAATCAGAAAAACTATGCCAGTATAGTGATCCCATACTGAAGTTTCTTGTTATTGAATATTAGTTTCTGTCATACAGCAACCACTGCTGACTTCCAGGTCTTCGTTGCCATTGTAACATGAATTGACTAGTAGTGAGTGAATTGTCAGTAGTCAATACCGGGAGCTGAGAGGGAGCAAAAATGTGGACCGTCTGTGGGTCCCTGAGGACCGGATTGGTAAACCGGATTGGTAAACACAGCTAAATGAAATAAATGTAATGAGAATGTGCTCCATGGACCCTTTTATAATAACAGGATTTTTTTATTTGGTTTATACTGGCCCAGGAAGGCTCTGATTCTGATCTGGATGAATCAGTACTGGTTTTGTCATAAGTTAAGTGCAGCAATAAGAAATTTTAATGAAATGATTTTCTTGCCACTGTCAAGAGTAAACCCCCCCAAGAGAAAATCTAGGAAATTATGTATCGCCTACTGTAATCTGCTGTATAGTTGTATAAGGTTAGTGTAACTTTAGTGCGAAGATTAAATGCTGCTTCCTCTGTATGTCAGTCATCTGAAAAGTGACAGGTCACCATCCTTCCAACCTCTTGTAGATCATGACTTTCATTTGTTCTTCTCAATATGACACAGCCAGTCAAAAATCCAGCCAGAAGCGTCTTTGTATGCAGACGTGTATAAGCTTTGAATTTTGGCTCACTTGGATTTAAATATTTCCTGATATGTATGGGAGGGGTTGGGCTGCTTTCTGCATCTTCTCTTTTATTAAGCTATCAAGTGTGAGGCGTTGGACATCTTCAGCGAAGGATCATCTTCAGGCAGAAGTCTCTGGAGGAAAAAGGCCCCACATCTTGTCATCAAGCAAAGTATAATGGATCATTACACACTGTGACATAAATGAATCAGAGGATTTATTAAAGGATGTGTTCTTTGCCCCGTGATATGATAAGCATATTTTGTTTTGAATACTAATGACCAGTAGGTGTACATTAATCATGCCGCATTGGTCTTAATTAAATTGGGCTGAAGTGATTAGGTATGAATTGAATTAGTGTAATTGTTCTTTACAGCGGGAGGACTGTACTGTGCGCATCATGTACACTTGCGGACGGCCATGCACTGTCTGCTTCAGTTACTCCGCATCACTCAACCAAGTACCTATATCGACATTTAGATAAAGGAAAATATTCTAAGTATTGGCTATGATTAAATACAAGGTTCCATTTTAGCTATAAAATGTAAATAATGACCAAAAATGTTTAAATGGAAACTGGAGACTGAGAAGAAGTTTTGACCCTTAAGCTGTGTGTTTACTACATGGGGACTCCTACAGCACACATCCCCCTTGACATTATACGGTATATAACACTATTGAACACTATTCATATTGTAGTTGCTGATATTATTGCTTTTTATTAGTATTCTCTTGTTTTACAATTTTATTTTTTATTGTTATTGTAAATGTATTCATTCTGTCTATTCATATATTTTCTTTGTATTACACATTTCCTTTTTGAAACAATCCAGGTGAAAAAAACATTCACCTACAGACGTATACAGTGTAGGGTATGTGATAGACAAAACATGAGCTACAGGAAGTCTCTGTTCCCACTTTTCTTAATTGTAATTGTCTCTTTTGATTTGCCAGCTCATATTCAGAAAACTGATTTCTCATCCATCACAATGTTTGGCCCAATGAGGGTTGAGGCTACATATATTTTTCCTTAGTTTTACATGTACATTTTTGTTTCTGTTCCTGGAGTGTGTTCCAGGGGCTCTGGCTTGCTTTTGTTTATGTTCCTGTAGTGGGTTCCAGGGGCTCTGGCTTGCTTTTGTTTCTGTTCCTGGAGTGTGTTCCAGGGGCTCTGGCTTGCTTTTGTTTCTGTTCCTGTAGTGTGTTCCAGGGGTGCTGGGTGAACAGAAAGGTGTGCTAACACTGGTGGCAGAGACCTTCATTACTTTCTGACTTTTTGTCAATACTATTAATTAATTAAATCAGATAAATGGGAGATTTGTCAGGCAGCATAGTTAGGGAGCGGTGTTATTCTGACCCATTGTAAATGTCATGACCTTGTCCTCAAAAAAAAAACAAAAAAAAACAGCTGTCATTCGACATTATACACGTCTGTAACTCAAGAGCTTGATCAGTTTGACAAGAACTTTTTGTCTATTAAATGACACATGAGAGAGCTGTTAAGTTCCATATATCATTGTTACTTTAAACCTTGAAACATGTGAGTATGTTAAAGAGAAGTTGTTTGGCTTTAGTGGTGAAAGAATGTGCAGTGCTGTAAAAGAGAGCTTTCCTTGTTACTAGATGTTAATTTCAGAGATGCGCATGAAATCCAGTTTGAAGCTTTTCTGATTCCTTATCAATCAGGCATTATATACTGTTAAAAATGCTTGCAGTAAAAACATTTCCTTGTTAATATATATTTAGAGTATTTAGAGAATAACAACAGATATTTAGAATCACGCTGAATTCTAGCTAGACATTTCTTAACACATTACTTTAAAAAATATTAATGTAAAAAAGGTCTTTTCAAATATATAAATATATGGTTATTATGTCCATGTAATATAAGGTAAATGTTTTTATGTCTATGCTAATTGTAATTTATTTAGGATGTGTTTATTATTATTTTTTATAATAAATTCATAAACACATCTTAAATGCATTATATTGTATTTTTTTAACAATTGCCATATATATATATATATATATATATATATATATATATTTGTGTGTGTGTGTGTGTGTGTGTGTGACCTCTATATTCTTCAAGAAAAGGCCCACTAAATATTCATTCACATCACATCTGCCATGACCTGCATGTGTTTTTCCGTGTGCAAAATCCATTTTTTTCTTTCTTTTCTCAATCATTCACAGATGCTTTTACCCAAATTAACAGTCAATGGTTTTTTTCTTTTTTTTCTCCCCATGCATGAATGCAGGGGTCAGATGCTCCCCGGAGAGATTAAAGGTTAAAGGTCTCGCTCGAGGACAGTAAATCCACTCAACCGACCATGCTGACCTAAGACTTTCTAAGCAGAGCATCCTAACCGACCGAGCACTCTGCTCCACTTAACCTCAGCGACTGATGAGGGTGTTCGCAGTTAAGACGCTGTACGGCCCGTCATGGACGTGAGGCATGGTAGAACGATTTTGATATATCTCATTTCATGAATACAACTGTTTTGGACAAATTCTGTTAACTAGCTCTGAAAGAGTGTTCATTTATGAGGTCGGAGTTCACAGGCGATTTGTGCCGCGCCACCTGGACCACGTCGATGTGCATTTTACGCTGATTAAAACACATCTGCGCCATTACACAGTCCGGTGGAAAAATTCTAAAAAGTTCTACTCTAGTGGCTTATTTGAAACTCTGTCACGTGCAACATGCATCTGGTTATCTGCAGGTTTTTTTTTGGGCTTTGTCTTTGGATCAGCCGAGTTATAAAAGTTTTGATAAACAAGATGCGGGTGTGATGCCGGACAGACCCGAAAATGTTCACTTTCGGGACTCAGCTGTCGCTGATTATATGGCCGTGGAAGAAAGCGGCTGAATTCACAGCTGATTTAGGACTGACTTCATTCGACAGAAAGAATTTGTTGCAGCATAATCACGCAGTCTGGGGTCAAACAGGTTAAGTGCTGAAGCAACTTTTAAGAACCTTCTACAATTAAGCTGACAATTACAGTTACGATACAAAGCAGTATTAATGCGGCAGAGAAAAGCCTAGAGAGACAGGGTAGTATTTTAAATTAATGCTGAATGAAAGCCGAGAGAGTATCTTCTCATTCTTCTTGTATCATTATACATAATATAAAGCTAATATATATGTCTTTGAATTGTCTTAAATACAGTCAAAATCAAAGCATTCTTCAACATACAGATACTGTTTCGCCTATTACATTTGTGTTTTTGGTAGACGGTTGTATGCACAATATAACACAATGCTACATTTTGCAGAAAGAAAATAACGTTAAAGATCAGTAGACTTGAGTCATGCGTACCATGACAATCGGCGTAGGCTAACTTGGGTTGATGTGCTAATAGCTAATTTACTCGCCTTCCGTTGGCGTTGGCAGCATTACTCGCGTTCATATCGACTCGGGGCCTCCGAGCCGACGTAATCCTCCCGGCGAGAGTCCGCCCGCCACCGCGACGTCACTGTTGTTACTTATTGTTATTTTTCGCTAGATGAATAAGCCTTTCCAAACCCAACCTGGGCCCCGCCACCATTTCATGCCTGACGCACGGTGGCCATTAAAGATAATCAAAGCCTGATAAGGCCGGCCGGCGCCATTACCGACGGTCGCACAGCTTGGCTGCCAGATGAACTCTGTCGACAGGCTTGGGCAGGATCGATGGGCTGTTATGCTGGGAGCGACAGAGCGCTCTACGCTTGCGTGGCCGGCCGCGCTCGGCGGCGGGCGTGGGGGAAATCAAATCCGCGGCGCGACGAAGCGGCTCTTCCCGCTCGACTCACCGCACCGCCAGCCAAGAGCCGCCTGCTTCCTAACGACAGCCGCTGGAGGTTTGTTTGTTTGCCGCGGGCTGAACTATGTGCTGAGGTTTTACTGGGAGCAACGCCCAAGCACCCAGCCGCTACTATATACGCCTAACGGGAGATCTTTTGTAGTTGAGCGCAGTTGTGTTGTAGTTGAGCGCAGCCGCTTGAAAAACGATGTAATGTGATGTCTGTTTGGGAACTACCCCACGCTCTCCCAAATAAACCTGAGAGGACTCTTAAAAAGTCAAGAACTTTTAATGTAGGCCTTAATTCTTTCTGCCACAACTCTGGATTCACCTAAGAGGCAGTTATTCTAACATTAACCAGATATTTTCTTAATTTCTAGGCATAGCCTTAGTGACTTTGACGGTTTACGGTCGATGTTTTTCTCCCCCCAAAAATCAAGCATGGCGGTTTGCGAAATTACGGAAACGCGGGAAATAGGTACCTCTCCAAGCAGCGCGTTTTTTAAGGATTTTATGAGCAGATTTCGGGCCACCTTGAGATTTTGGTGACTCGTTACTCCGTGAAACCTTCCCGTCAGAAGAGCCAGAGGGATCCTCTGAGGTCTCCTTCTCCCGGCCGAAGCCATCTTAGCTCTATCAAAGCTCGACAGTCAGGCTGGCTATCAGACAAGCGGCTGACAGGTGAGATAATCGCATCCCGGACGGGCACAGTGCCAGCACATCAGAGGGGGACACGCAGACCTCGTCTCACACTTATCGCATCCTCCAGCCCTGCAGGATGGGGGGGTGGGGGGGGGGATCATCCTTCCCCTTCTACCCCATCGCCTCCCCGTTCAGATTCGACCTCAAATTTTTCACGTCCGGCGAGTAGCTTTCTCGATTCTGGCCGGTCCGCCCCAACTGGGTCACGGGAGGATCAGCCTGAAGCCAGCCTGGGGGGGGAGGGGGGTGAATTTTCGGTCTCCGAGGAGCCCCATGTTACGTCAGCAAAAAAAATCCCAGAAGGTGGATGGCCAATTTCCCCTCTGCCTGCTCCCCCCAGGCCTGATTTTCACGGACCTGAGCTTACCTGAGCTTCCATGGTGCAGGATTTTATTTGGTGGGTTTTAGCTACATTACCCTCATAACACATTATTCTCCTTTTTATTTTTCACTTTCACTGCGCAGACGTGCCCTTTAAGCACAAAATTCAGCAAGGCTTGGCCATCATGCTTTTACATTTAACATTTGGCCTTCTAAAACAGCTTGGGGTATATCAGATGATTTTCTTGGCTGGGCTGCTTTGAAAGTAGTATTTGAAAAGAACGAACTGCCTGATTTTTACGTAACTTGCATTTACCATTGGGGCGTTTGCATGGAATATATACATACCTAAGTATGAACAATGAGCTGTTCTGGTGATTAGATGTTTCAAAGGCAGGTGAGAGAGGTTCAGAGTACAGCAATCCCTAATGGATGCTGGATTCATCCAAGGATAGATAAGAAACTTGCAATCACGTAGATGCAATATGGAAGCAGAACTTATCAGACCAGTAACATATAGTCACAGTTTAATACTCACCCAACATTTAACTTGGCATAAGCTGTTTTGGGGGATAGTATGTAGAATCCAATTTCCAAAAAAGTAGGAAGGCTGTGTAAAATGCAAATTACATATTAAGCATATATCTGTCACAAAACTATAAAAAATTTTGTTTCCATATCTGACATGTATTTTCAGTTAAATATGGTTTTATATGATTTGTAAATCATTGTATTCTGTGTTTGTTTACATTTTACACAGCGCCCCTTTCCAACTCTTTTGGAAACGGGGTTATGTATTACATAAATCTATTGTTATTAATAGTTGCCTCTCCGTCGATGTGGAAGTGTAGACCTCAGTTCCACAGAATGTTCCGTCTTCCGTTTGGTTTCCTAACGAAGTTATCCACCTTGTCTTTGATCATCCCCATCTGTCCGCCTTAAACTTTTCTAAGCACTATGCCCTTTTCCATTGTACCGGCTCTTCTCATTTTTTGCCTAAAATAGCATCAGTCGTGTTTTTCGTGATCCGGGTGCCCGGGCTTGATTTGATCGAGGCAGAGACCTGCTCAATCACATTGGTTTTGCCTCCTGCTGTCCCGTTCCATGCTCAGTTCAATGTCCAAGGCCTGAATAGCAAATCAAATGTCAATGAGACCAGTCCATCAGAGGCCCAGAATGCTTGCGGCCATATTGCAGACCTCAGCTTTCCTCGATAAGTAAAAGAGAATCCACCCGCATTGTATAGTCATAGACACCGCTGCCGCAATGAACAAAGCCAAGTGACCAATAAGGACAGTCAATATGTGACACTTTACACTTCACTCTACATGAGCAGGGGACCCATCTGAGCCACACAGCCCTGTTCTCTACCTCTCGATTAGCCAGTGGTCACTGTCTCCTATTGACTGCTCAGAGACTCCAGCAGGGAGGTGAGATCGCCCTTGAATTTCTTTAAAAACTGTCCAGCGTTGCGTGAACCTCATAGACCACACGTTTAACCTTTTCTACAGCCAACTTCCGTCGCTGCTTATCCAGTACAGGGGCCCAGGAACATTGGGTCTCTCTCAGGAAGCACAGAGCACGAGGCAGGGGGGGTACCCTGTAGGGGATGCCAGTCCATCAAAGGGCACGAGGCGGGGGGGGCACCCTGTACCGGATGCCAGTCCATCACAGGGCACGAGGCAGGAGGGGCACCCTGTGCAGGATGCCAGTCCATCACAGGGCACGAGGCAGGGGGGGCACCCTGTACCGGATGCCAGTCCATCACAGAGCACGAGGCAGGGGGGCACCCTGTACGGGACGCCAGTCCATCACAGGGCACGAGGCAGGGGGGGCACCCTGTACGGGATGCCAGTCCATCACAGAGCATGAGGCAGGGGGGGCACCCTGTACGGGATGCCAGTCCATCACAGGGCACGAGGCAGGGGGGGCACCCTGTACGGGATGCCAGTCCATCACAGGGCACATGCATAGAATCACACATTATGGGCAGTTAAGACCCTGTTTACAGTTTTAAAATGCATCTTGGCTGGTCAGATCACAAGCAGACAGCACTGAAGACCAGTGACACTGCGATGAACTGCGATTCAGTCATTCAAACCACTTGCAAAGGTCGCCCGGGACACATGACCAGGCATCTATTGTAGTGTAAAGGCTTCTGCGGCCTGATGTGTCCCCGACAAGGACTTAACAATGACTGGCGCCCTCTAACTGACATAAAGTGAAATTCACTGACAAGTTGCTGGCCCCTCAGAAGTCGTCTATGTCATCTATAGGACTGACCGACATTGTGCGAGGCAGTAACAAAATTTGGGCACAAGTAGTGAACTGGACACCTTGGAGACGCACGATAGGCAAAGGTGTAAATATCCGTGGGTCTCAGCTGCATACTGATCTGATCGCCCAAGACGCGTTTTAAAGCCACGTGTCAAGACCGTAGGATGATGTAGGACTTGTACGATATTTCCCTTGTTTTGAGTTTTGCAAGCGATTTGAATCTGTCGGTCGATAGTTTCCTGTTTTGGTAAGATTGGCTCTCCGTGGAAGAGGAGAGCGTTCAGCTGCGGCGTGATGAACCTCGTAGCGAAGCATGTGTCATTAATGCTGGAGGGAGCAGAGACACGCGATCATCCAGCGACTCGAGAGAGCCAGAGATGCATTTATTTTGCCACGTTTTCCAACAGCGTCGAAGCCCAAGACTGAAAACAGACAATTCTGATTATTGCGAATCGGAAGAAAGGGGTCGAGTGGGGGGGGCAGCAAAATCAATGATGCTGCATTACGTGATTTATTTCAATAACTTAAATAAATGGCAGGACCCTGAAATAAACAGGCATTTCTTTTCATTGCGGAAATACAAATGAAAAAAATTTTTATTTTTTAAAAAAAATAAAAAATCATGCGTTCCATCCATCAGGAATGCAAAAATATGCAGCATCTCTGAAACGTCTCGGCAATACATTTTCAGCTGTCGCAATTAAAGCGTGTCGCATTAGGGATTCGCCGCGTACGTAATCCTGCACTTAACGTTATGTTTTATTCATGTTGTGTAGGCCTATTAGGAGCAGAATTGCATGAAGCGATAAATTATATATCCAGGGCTAACCTGATTACATTACATACCTTAATTTTGCGCTGATAGCGTTAATGATATAATATATGCATATATGTGTGTGTGTGTGTGCGTGTGTATCTAAATGTTATATTCCTTGAAAGTGATTACTGTTTTATTATATAAAGTTTCAGGCGATGATTTGCGCAATTTCCAGGCGGTATTCATTGATAAAGTTATTAGCATCTGTTGATACTTCATATTAATTGTCTTTAAAAAAAAAATAGAAGAAAAATGCCTGAGAATTACACAAAGCTAAAGACTTAAAAAGCTAAAACTGTTTCAAAGCAAAACGTTGCGTAAGGAGTCACCTCTGCAGAGCATCTGAGCAGAGGTGAGCGGCGCGTGGAGCACGACGCATCGTCATGTCAGTCCGTCGAGTCACGTTCGGTGGCGAAAAGAAGATATCGCCGGAAAATGCCGAGACCGTGGGTTGTTGGAGGAGGATGCGGACACCATCTGCATCTAACTTGACCTAAACGTTTAACTTAAATTGTTCACAATTTTATCCGAAGCATCTTCATATCCCTACACTTCCATGCACAGTAAGGCCTCTGCAGGTGTCTGAATCAGCAACCTTTCCGGGTTTCAGAGCGGCCTCCGCAACCTCACAACGCGCCTGTCCATAACCAGTGCCGTTCCTCTGCCAGTCGCTTGGTTCAGAACCCAACTCTCCGACCTTCCTCCCACCCCCCTGCGCCCCTTCCCCCCCCCAATGTTCTGCAGGAGAACGTGCGAGATGAAACAAATTCGCCAGGGGAGAAAAGAAGCAGGATCGTCAGAAAAGGACAGCGCTGCTTTTCCAGTGAGCAGACAGGCCATCTATAGCCACCTAAATAAAGAAAGATATAGGCCCCATACACGTCGCCAGCCCCAGGCTCCTGACTGTTAGGACTAATGTTTCCTTGGCAAAGACAGATGGGCTTATTAACTGCTGCCTTTTGTGTGGTGGGGAGGGGGCAGGACCGATGTCAGGGAGGACATAGGAGTCAGGCACTGCTGACACGCTCTGGAGCTCCGCAGCGTTACCGCTAACAATCTCAGCTACGGTTTCTCCCACACTTCTGTCATAACCAGCCATGTATGCGCCATATGTCATAATATGCGTGATGTTCGCCCATTAAGGTGAAGTGCTTCATAAATGAACTTGCGCTTCCTCGGTTTGTAGAAACGCCCTACCGTGGCAGTGCATGCTGGGAATTATTTGACTTATACCTCCGAGATGGGGGGCTTCCTCCTGGCTCAGATATGAGGAGTTCAGAGTCGCCCCTGAGAATCATTCTGAGTGTTCTGGTTGAAATATGGTTTAAATTAAGATAAAACCTGCTCTGGTGTTTTGTTGATGATGCCTGAGCTCTGAGCTACATGCTGGGAAAGGAAAAGAATCACTGAAGCCTAACAGGATAAGTTTTTCCAGAACTGATGGATGGATGGATGGATTAAGTGGATGATTCCTCATATCGAATGGAAATTTAAAGAAAGGACAGCCCAAGATTACGTCAAAATATTCATAGGATCGAAGCTAAATGACGTTATCAGATTAAAAGAATGCCACGGTAATCTGCGGTTCTAAGAAAAAGTGTATAAGATTTACAGCATAACATAGGTGTTGTGGCTGGATGGATATGT
>JAABNY020000048.1:4077005-4099570 GCA_015164015.2 Brevimyrus niger
CACATGCACACCTATGGGCAATTTAGGGACTCCAATCAGCCTCAGCATGTCTTTGGACTGTGGGGGGAAACCAGAGTGTCACTTCAGAATATTAGCTGCAAATGTGCAGTGCTCCCCAGAACACTGGATTCGCCGGGAGAGTAACTGGTGTATACTGGCTGGTATACAGTTCACGTTGGGCAACCAGTGCTCTGAAACCGGCGCCTGAAGCACAGACGGCGCTCAAACACAAACCCTGTTAGCTGGCGGTCGGCGGTGGAATACAGAAGCCTTTACTGAGACGCAGCCTATTTCTGATTTATGATAACCTCGGGGCTGAATAAAACAGTGCAGTATCCCTGCTTTGCAGTGCGGGAGATGTAACTGCGTCTGTCGGAGCGTTTGCAGTACAGTGCGGCGTCCGATGCACGGGGCACGGTGGAAAGCTACCTGTGTCCCATGAAGAAAAGAGCCTTATGACTCACGCCACATTGCTTGTTGATTATATCCCAGCAAATTAAAGTGTTTAACTAAGTTCATAATTAGTTATTCAGAACTTCGGCACATCTTTACGCAATAATACCAGCGGTGCAGTTTTTTTTTATGAATGTATGACGTTTAAACCTTTTATTTTCCAACCATTAGGCCTTTTTTTTTTGTCTTTTTCTGAGACTTCCAGAGCTGTTCTGATTATTTCCCTACATGATGTCTCCCGATTTTCATTTAACACAGAGATGGTTCTTATTTATAACTGCGTACAGCAACAAATTGGATGTATCTTTTAACAGGCGTAATTGTTCAGTGTTTATGGGAGACAGAGATGATGAAAAATTGCTTTAATAATTAATTATCTCCAGAGTGGGAAAATAATTTAATTGCATTCAATTTGCATTATCGCCGGTACTAGAGGCCAAATGGTGTTTATATTATGCTTTAAAGTCAAATTCTGAGCTTTCATGTTCTCTGCTTTTAAATTCATTTATAAAATAGAGCTACAAAGTCATTAGGTATCCAGTATCCTAAATGGAAATAGGTCATTAAAAGAGTCCAGCTTTTTATCGGTAAGTTTTTATAATTTATGGTATTGTGGGCATCTTTGTTTTTGATGCCATGTAACACTTTGTTTACGCTTGGTGTCAAATGTCTCCCAACACAGTGGATTCCATAACCACACGTTTATTACGTCGATAAACCAAAATAAAGCCGTTTGCCAGGAGCGGTTAAACGGGGCGACGGACGGACTGGGCAGCTGAAGATTTCTTACAGGCTGAGAGCTTGGCAGCTGGGCAGTAAATTTTGAAGGGTTTGCCCTCATTGTCCCCTTTGGGTTTATAGGCTATAAAAATGTGCTGTAATAAGCCAGGCTGTTAAGGGAACTGGGTCGTCAACCAGAAGGTTGTGGGGTCATGACCTAAGTGTTGAAAATTCTGGTGGGCGGTAAGGTGAATGCTTCCCAGTACTCGACTAAGCCAACAGCTGTTAATGATGAAACTTTTCATAGTGTGGCTTGTGTCACTCTAATGCACTTTAGATATTCCATCCGTATAGACTGTCCTCCATCCATCTTCTGTAACCACTTTACCAGTACAGGGTTTCAGTCAACTGTCAGTCAGGGGTTTTGAACCCATGACCACCTGATTACAACCACAGCCGCCTAATCAACTGGGTCACACACCGGCAAATCACCAGCCCATCTGCTGTTGTATTTTGGACAGAAGGCAGAAACCTGCCCAAAAAAAGGGAGTGCATGCAAATTCCACACAGAATGAATCACTGGTGGGTCTCAAACCCACAGCAAGCGTAATGCCACCCCGCTGCCTTCTAAAGCAACACAGCAACGAAGTAAACCTAAGGTCAAAGAAATGATTTACAGTCACCAAACGTAACAGCTGGCTAACTTGATCCTAATGTCCAGCGCATGAATGTGTAACTATTTACGGAACAGCCTTGTGTCTTAGTGAGAGTAAATTATATGCAACTATTATTCAATATTCGTTAGTGGAAGGAAATTAAATAGGGGTTTGTGAAGCACAGCTACAATGAGAAGTACTCCGTCACAGGCTTTCAAGGTAGCGGTTCACGCTCCGAAGAACATCAATCATGAATAAATGACTGCCGATGAAGGCTGGGCCATTTTCCAATTTTGGCAAATGACAAAACATGTTTGTGTTTCTTTTCCGGTGTTTGCGTACAACTCAGGTGAAACCCACTGAATATCACAAGCAGAACATGAAGAAATCTATTGGAGGAAATCATTTTCCTTTTTTAGAATTTCAAGCTTCAAGAATATATATATATATATTTTTTTCCTCCCCCCGAGATCAGTCACCGCATGATAAGTCTCAGGCATGTGAGAAGAGGCATCATTTTGTTAAGTTATATAACGGGTGAAACCCCTGACAAGTTCCTTTTCTACCTCACTTTTACCTGACATAACTTTTCAAAGCATTTTGTTCATCTCTAGGGCACCATATAAAACATTAGCCCATTTATAACAGAAAATTTTAGGGTATGTTCTGCTGAAGAATCATTTTAAAGGCAAAATTGTGCGTGTGTGTGTGTGTGTGTGTGTGTGTGTGTGTAATATATATACAGTGTTACCTCAGTTCTCGAGCTCACTAGAACTCAAATTTCTTGAAAGTCGAACAAACCAGTTTGACCTAGAACACGATCTGAATATCAGAAGTCGAACCGCGAACGCTGACCTGATATAAACTGTACGGGCCAGGAAATTAGTCATACTACAATGCAATTCTTACTTCAATGCCTTCTTCACAGACTGGAGAAGAACCAAATAAAGCAGCGCAACATTACAGTAACTAACAATAAATAAACCACTAACTTACGTGAACTATTAGAGCATTTATCTCATGTATTTAAACTTTATTTTACCAAGTAAATTAACTGAAAACCACTCCTCACTGCTTTACGTGATATTCGGGAGAAATAGCAGATCATGCATCGGAACTGCCTGGGATATAAACGTCATGCCTGTAACGAAACTCTTCAACCAATAAGAGCAAAGGTGTGTCGTCACGGAGCCGGTTCCAGTTTGTGCAGCCGGGTGAGAGGTCGCAGTGCATCTAACCGTAATGCATTGTGTCAGGATCAGAATGCGTTGCTTTAAGCCAGCGCTGTAAGCAAGTCAAAGGCACCCAATGACCAGACTGGGGAAACAAACTAAAAACGTGGACTTAATACAGAGGACTAATGACAACAACCAGAAACAGCTGATCACATGTGCATAACGAGTGGGCGTGGCACACGGAAGGAGCAGACGATCGGACAGCACAGTGGTAATGCCAAGATAAGAGCTGTATCGCTTTGGAAGCCAATAAGGCGAGAACTGGCCACCCCTTTAAGAATCATCAGATACATGTTCAGGTACAGAATACTACTGTATAAGTATGATCATTGGTCAGCCTATCAGAACAGATGCTGCAGTCGCCTGACAGGCCAGTGATCTGAACCCGCCCCCTTCCACCAGACCTGGTACCGGCCCAAGAGACACCCAATGCAGCATGAGGCGAGCGTGGGGGGCATCTGCGTGGATCGGCTCTCAGCAGTGAGCATAGTGCCCCATGCCCCCCCCCCGACTACGCTTTGTCAGACAGGCCAGCGTGCCATCTGTGCAGATGTTTGAACACGGCCGGGGGTGCGGGAGGGGAATTGGAACGTGGGGTACTGCGTTGGATAGCACCATGTCCGCATAACTGTGGAGCCCATCTGTGTATTGGCTGTCATCTGGTCCGTCGTCTATTTCTCACATGACCGATATTATTTTCACGTACACTTGCATAAACTGTTACGATAATCACAAATACTCATATTGTCAGAGTTTCATTTAGAAAGGATCGCTATACGGTAAAGCAGGCATATTATCGCTCTGATGGCTGTAACAGAGACTCTGTTTTTTTGTTTGTTTTTCTTTAATAGAGTTTCTGTTATGCAGAAAATACACCATCCAGGGTGTCCCCTGCCTTGTATGCTGTCCATCCTTGGATGGGCTCCAGGCTCTCCCTGATCCTGCGCCTGATAATTGATTACGGAAGATAAATTGAAGAGATGGGCTAAGAAATATGTAACGTCTAAAAAAATTCAAAAGAATTATATTAAGAAGTCTGGCAAGGTCACATAAAACAGTTCAGTGGTTTGTGTCAGTGTGTAAAAGATCAAATTGAATACATCTTTGTGTGTGTGTATGTGTGTGATGTATGTATATATTATAATATAAGGACCAAATGTGCCCATAATGTGATAAAAACCTGTTTTATATATATATAGTTTTATTTGTGATGTAATATAATGTTTGACATTGTGGGGACTACCTTTTCGCTCCTCAGAAGTAGAAACTCAGTTTGATTAAAAAAAAAAAAAAAAATCTGTGACTGCAATGAAAAAACCAAAAAACGCCTTGCATCGTAGAAATGAACGGACAGTCCTCACAATGTGTGTGTGTGTCTGTAGGAATTGCTAAAGCGGGTCTCTCGGAGTAAAAGCTCAGTCCATTACAAGCCTTACAGGCTGCTGAGCCCCATTTTGACCCATGTTCAGTTTGCATAAATATGTCCATCATCACCCCACCTTCAGGTTGGGCTGCACAGAGGTCACGCTGAACGGCCAGTGGGTAACCACAGTCATTCTGTGCCTTGGAGAGACACTGACCTTTACAAATGCAAATACAGTTATTAATAAACACATATGCAATAAAATAAGCTGTAATGAAGAGATGCTAAATTAATCATACACATAAAGGCTGATTAGCATCAGAGTTACTGCTTTATCCGTAAACCAAATGATCCTTTTTATACACAGGCGACAATTACGCTCCCAAATACTCCCTCCTGACAGATTGAATATGCAAACATTTTGCTGCTCTTGAAATTTAAAGCACCGGATCTCGTTTTTACGGTTCTTTGATGGTGGGAGAGACGCGCATCATTTTCACACCGGTCTGGACGTGCGCTAATCTGACCACAGAGCCTATTTACAGGTTTTGTTGCTCATAATTAAAACTGTGGGTGGCCGCAGCAACACTCTTGCCACAAACCTACACAGCTGTAGTAGTCGGGAGTTTGCGTGCCTCTCCAGCTATCCTGGTTTCCTCCGCCAGTCCGAAGACAACGCAGTTCAGCCTATCAGTGTCTATAAGTTTCCCATAGTGTGTGTGTGTGTGTGTGTGTGTGTGTGTGTGTGTGTGCATGTGCCTTGTGATGGACTGGCATCCCTTCCAGCGTGTACTCCTGCCCTGTTCTCCCCCCCCCCCCCAAGATAAGCGGCTCGAAGATGAATGCATGTTGGTTCCTAAGAAAGCAGTGCGGACAGCCTGATGAAGTCCTACTCCATACCTTTCTGAAAATCCATTACCTCTGTGACCCTGGTTTTTTTTTTTTTTTAAAAAGCCCTGTTCAGGTAATGACTTGGAAAGATTTCAATTGCTTAGAACCATTCGGCCCCCGGGGACATTTTCCCCGCGATGCAGAGGGGTCGGGCCAGACCCCCGACGATTGATACCGTTCCCGGACACCGGCACAAGCACAGAAAAGGTCACCGGGGGCGGGACGGGAAACGGAGGAGAGGAGAGGGTGGGGTGTCGCGGCGATCGCAGATAAGATCCATCTCCAATACGGCGCGGCTAATTCGAGCTTCCGCGAATCTGGAGGCGGATCTTCACCCCCCTGCGTGGAACCGTCCCCGGATCCCAAGAAACGGGGACAAAGCGGCCGGAGTGTGAAGCTTGCTGGCGATAAGGTGACCCGCCGCACTATTTCCCCATGTTATTTAACCTTCTGTTCTTAATCGCTCAAGTTAGCAAAGTACTCATTAGCCGAGACGCCCTGGCACAAACCCAGAACCTGGCTAATTATTAAAATAGATAAGTGAGTTTTCTCAGTGGATGTTCACGTATACAGTTAATCCGAATCACAGCACCACCTCAGTCAGACATATGAAGACGTACAAAGCACCAGCCGAACCGATATCATACCTATTAGTATTATCTATTTATGAGCATTACCTTCCTGGCCCAGAAGCACATCTGTGACATGGTCTAAGATACCACATCGATGAAGCAGGTCCAATAAAACAACTCGGTTAGAAATGAGACCTTTTTATTTTTCAGTCAGACAAGTTAGGAAATAAGCTGCCTAGTATGGCACTTGAACAGAACTGAATTCACACTCGGGGTGACACACAACACTTCCCATAACTACTACTCCCCCCTTAGGGGACTCGATACCCATAATGCAAGTGTTAATTAAAACAACGGGCTCGTCCTATGACGTGAGCTGGGCTTCTGCTGTGCCTGAAGTGCGCCAGGACCTCTTCGTTTTTCTCTTCAGAGAACCAGGAACGATTTTTGCGCCCTGGCGCCTCTCATGATCTGCCAGTGGGGAATAACAAAGTGAGTACAAGCACATTTTGTTTTCACACGTCTAGCGATGAACCTACGCGCCTCTGATCGGAAGGCTGTCGGTTCAAATCCCGCCCTCGGCGGAATAGTCCCATGGCTGTTGGGCTCCAATTGCTCCAGAGGCGCTAGGTTAATGGCCTGGCCCTGAACTCGAACCCTGAGCTTCGCCCTCACCTGTATGTTGCCGTGCGTCACAAAATCGGGAATGCTGGGATATACGAGGAGATGCGCTGTAGTTCTGCAAATAGCCAATGAACCGCGATTCGGGTGTCTTTTATCCCGAGGGACAGTTCACTACCAGCCGCCGGAATCACTCTCACTGTGGAAACCTCATCCCGTCTTCCTTCGCTACCCATCTCTGGCTGTACAACTCATCCTCTTTTCACTGTATGTACCGTTATTGCAATGAATGTCCTTTGTACATTCATCGTACTTGATGAATAAAGCTGATTCTGCTTAATTACAATCATAGCACATTTAAAGGGCAAAAGAAGACAGCTTGAAACCGTACCCTCTGGTTTCAATCCAGCCATTATCCAGGGTCTAAAAGAGTGGGAGTGCTTTGCGGCTACCTGAATGACAACACACAAGTACGTCAGGCTGAGTTTTAAGGCTACGCCTTATTTTTGCAGTGGATCCTGCATAATTTTCTTTTCCAATGAAAGCCTTTATTGAGGCTAAACTTTTCGAATGCTGCTCGGCACGCAGTCCCACGCGGATAATGTTTATTTGAAAAACACCCGGCAAGCACAAATAGCTAGTCTCCGAAGACCAGACTCCTAAATGTGCATCATTTTTGGTGATTTTCAAACGGGTACCTTTCGAAAAGGCTCGCTTGAGTGCCGTCTCTTTGAGTTTGTCTCTGTTCTTATGGTTTTTCCTCCCCTTTCCCCTTCCCCGTACTGTGGCTTACACCTGACCCTGTCGATTCAGCCTGGATGACTAACACGCCGTTTTGGAAGCGAGGCCTTGCAGATCACGCTTCACTCTTCGGGCCGCGCCGCATCGAGCATCCACGCACATCCAGGCCTGTCCTCCTCTCGGCTCCGAACAAACTGCCTGGTATAGCGAGGGATCCCCCCCCCCGAGGAGACACAAATGGGCGTTGATGCTGAGGGACATGAAGAGATAGAGGATGGGTTAATGACCATCATAACTCCCGCACACACTCTTGATTATTCTTTAATTTCTTAATTGCTTAATGTCTTATGTCTCACCTCTTTATATGCATGTCCCTTTTTCACTTGGAGTCGACGAAACCTTGCATTTCACTGCGCATTGTCCTGAGTGCAATTGCATACGTGTCAAATAAAACTTTGACCTTTGAACTTTGACTTCCAAGGCAGGGGATGCTGGGAAGATGAAGCAGCATCACTCAGAAGTGCCCCGACGAGGATGGCGGCCCTGTCACCAAGCTTCAGTGACTGAGCCCTTTATTGGACTTTATTGAACTTTGCTACTTTTGTTTCAGCCCAAGCTCTTGATTCGCTATTAATATTTTCCTACGCTCCTTGCGTTTCAATATCCCTGTTTTTGTTTGAGCTGCCGCCCCGTAATTGGGCTGAGGTCGCAGAAAGTACGTGCGGTGAAGGGAAAGCGACTGCTGTTGTTCAGCTGACGATAAACATTGATTGATGAAATAATTACGGATTCCTCCGAGTCTGTTGGAATATTTCGTTAACTCCTCATTTGCATAATCGCTCCGGTAACGTCAGGTGTCGTTGATTAATGATAGAAGGTTAATACACGCCCAGCATGGAAGACAGTAATTATTCTGCAACAGTCACACATAGCTGATATATTTAAGCATGTTCCAGACAATAGTTGCCTGTGTCAATTATGTCTTTATTGTCCAGTACTCAAGTGTTTTCAAGGCAATATTTTTTTGCCACTTTTAAGGGATCAGGCAGTTAATTTTCCTGCCAGTGCTCACAGCAATAACGAAATTCAACGGAACCTCAAAAAAGTAGAAGGCGTACACCGAAAAAACTTCAGAAAGAGAATTATGAAAGCCGAATTGGAGTGGATCCGCCCATGATCTTGCCCATCTATCTTGTCCTGGTGAGGGGTCAGAAGAAATCATCTGCACAAAGATATGGGGGAAGCTCCAGATAATGTAGAATAATGGCGGCCTTCTTTAACGGCAAGCTAAGCTCCTTTGGGCATTGTCAGGAATATAAATAATTTTATCCAGATCGGTCATGGGACACCGGCTCCGGAAAGAGCGAAAGGATTCATACTTACTTGGGCGCGTCTGCGTGATAAACTCTGTCAGTTCCCCTCAGTCGACGTAAACGTACAAAGACGCATCCGATCAATAGCCTCCTTTGAAGTTCCCGCCGCGGAGCCCTTCTGGATTATATGCCCATTCTTCTTCACCCCACACTGTCTTAAACTTTAGCTTTCTCCCTCCGAATTGTTCAAAAGGCCTCTTCCATCTGCATGCGCGGCGCGGACGTTGAAAGCCCAAAGGGACGGAAATCCGTTCAGACGTATCTCTCCAAGGACAAGGAAGACCAGCAGCTCCCTAATCCCTTCCCACAATTCCTCTCTGCCTCACTGAAGTTTTCTTCCCTCTGTGCCTTTGATCAATCGTAGGTGTATCAGAAATGACCGAAATTAGTGCTCGTTCGATTTCACACCTTATAGCATGTGGCCACACAATGATACAGGACGTACTAATATATACGGTATCTATTTTATTACATGAACTAATACTGGGATTGGGATCTGAACTGGTTCACTTGCTGGAATTCAGTTCTGGGCAAAGTGGGTGAGAATGAAAGGCAGCCACTGAAGGGGGCAGCGCTGAGCGCCTCGCACCCTCCAGGGTCGTGGGTTTGAATCCTGCCGCCGATATGCGTCTCGTGGGGTTCATCCTAAGGTTCAGAACCATGAAGTTGAATGAATTGACATGTGCCGCCTCTGATCAGGGACGGGCCACAAACTTATTGGCCCCCAGAGTGCACCCTCCTCTGTCACTCACTGATTTAAAGCATATTATTGGGTTATGATAAGACTGACCATTCTGTATGAATTATGGCCCCTCTTATGATCCTACCTTAAAATATCCTAGAATTGTTACTGCCTGTGATGGACTTGCATCCCATACAGACCTTGTGGGATGGGATGCAGGCTTGCTGTGACCCAGTAGCAGATCATACAAAACACTGCAAATTCATCATAAATCATAGGGCTCCCTGAGTCTCTATATAGCAAGTAACAATTTTTTTAATGTAACAAAACAGCATGTATTTTCCTTCTGCCTTCATCCTTAAATGACCTTACCCCGATGTGCAGTACGTTCAGGGCATTTGCCCTGTCTCCACGGCCACCCGCAGCCCAGAATAGCCATGACATCACTTCCTGTTAGCGCCCGTTTGCACACTGAGCCCCCGAAGCCGCAGGCCGTTAGCGACGCCAAATCCAATCTCCGATATTCATTTTATGGATGAGTCTGTAGCAGTCAGCTAAAAAATCTGCTTTTTACTACTCAGCTCTGGGGAAGAGTTTGTTTATAAATATGAAGTAACTAAAAGTACTGGCACTTAATGAGCAGGAGAATGATTGTTTTCTTTGGGGGGAGGGACGGGAGTATGAAATATAAGTCGAACTTAACATGTATGGAGAGCAGGGGGTGTGACAGGAGAGGAGGCACACTTGAATTAACCTCAGCCGCGGTAGAAGTTCAAAAATGTTGTCAGCCCTGAAGAAGAAGGGGAAAGAAGAAAAAAGATAAAGATCCGTCAGCCCAGCGGTGTCAAAGTGAGTGTATCTCACTGTCACGGGCGCAGCCTTTAATGCCAGACGGCTGGAGAAATCCGGAAGCAAGACCACCGCTCAGGTACAATACGCAGGAAAAGCACTTCAGCAAACGTTCAGTAAACTGCTAGACAACAGGCGAGGTTATATTAAGGGTGTGGATTTTGGACGTCGCTCGTTCAGGTCACAAATAGAGGTAATGAAACGTCACCCGCTGCTCTTTGAAATGTTGCTGTTGTAAGACAGAAAGACTCCGATTTAAGACACAAAAATACGGCGATGAGGGGAAAAGGTAACATAACATAAACATAATCCAGTTATTATGGCATCTTTACTGAACACTCCTGTTATTGGACAAATGGGTATGGAAAATGCATGTACTGTATGAATGAGTGAATGAGTGAATGATGACAGTTTGGAAACATGGAGGAAGTTTTGTGGGACTGATCAGGGAGGACTCCCTAATTTTGTCTGTCATCTCTTTCTGTTTTTTATATATCTATTCATCCACCCGTCTATCTTCCAACCGCTGATCCAGTACAGGGTCATGTGATCTCCTGTAAAAGTTGACCCTTCAGGCTTAAAGTTAATAGAAAAACATGTGGGCGTGACTCACCCCCATCACGGCTCGTCATTTATGTTACATTTATTTCCCAGTATCTCTTTTCCAAAACAATGTAACGATTAGAGTGCTAGGAGCAAACAGTGTCCCCAGAGCAATTAAGGTTAATAGCCTCACCCGAAGGCCCAATGGTGACATCACTCCACCTGCCCCAGGATTTGAACCAGTGACCTTCTGATCACAGGCAGAGCGCGACACGCCCCCCTCATCACGATATTTGTCACGATCAATTTACGAACAAAACGCATTGTAGAATAACCCCATTCCCATCATAAGGGGTCCCAAACCTTTTGTGAATTATTTTTTACCCGCAGATGATCGGTGAGGGTTTCAGTGGTCCGACTGTCGTTTAATCGGCGCGTCCCCCTTTCCCTTCTCCACCGCCGTTACAGTCGAGAAATTCGGGGGCAGGTGGGAAGGCAGCGGGCAGCCGGAGCAGCTTCAGAGCCGGGAAAGGGGACACCTGCTGCAATGCCCTTAAGGAGGGACTTCGCAAAAAATCACGGTAATAAGGCGCTTCTGCTATTTAGGAAGCGTCGCATACTGAAGGAGCGAGTAAATAACGATCTTGCGTATGGATGTTGCTGAGCTTAGCGTTTGCATAAGGCTGGACAGTGCTTGGGTACGCTTTTTAAAGGTTAGACCACCTCGTTAATTACACTTTGTTTAGCGGATGTTTTTTATGCAAAGTGACGTACATTTTTAAGAGAATACGGGGTTAGACGCTCCCTGGAGCGATCTGGGGTTAAGGATCTTGCACAGAGGGCCCAATTAGAACTAACAACCCTCTGATCTCTGGTACAGCATCCTAAGTAGATGAACCACAAGCCACCACAGACTCTCCATGCAAAGTGGTGGGATTGGGGGGCAGGGAGGAGGGGGGGGGTCTTCCTTTAAGTATATAGTACTAAAAAACCCAGAGGAGCTTTGTGAGTTCTACTCCACTCCGTACATGAAGGTCACATCTGAAAGGCACCTGTCTGATGGTGCCAGTGATGAAATTTCCCCGGGATTGTGAGGCCCGTTTCATGTTTCTCACATCCCACGTCACACATCCCAGATCTTCTCGTCCACAACCTCCAAAAAGGAAAGACCACAGGCGGCACTGAGATCTTGACCTTTGCTGGAACCAAAGCTGCACAAAAAACCCCAAAAAAACCCCAAATAACTACTGACTTGGGTCAGGTCATTACTGTAGAATTGTTCTGGTACTGACACTGATATGACATCTTGCACTGTACGGAATAAAAGACAGTAATTTTCCATGCGGCCTTCCAGCATCTGTGCATGTTTACAAATCCTTTCTGGAGTCAAAATCGCGGCCCAGCCTCACACCCCCCCCCCCCCCCCCCCCGAAGGGCGGTTCTGGTGTCCAGCTGGCTCTTCTGAAGAGCACCTTTCGCTCGCTGCTTCTCCCGCAGCAGCCGTCGCCTGCCACACAGCTGTGTGCCTCGCCGCGGTTTCTGTGTCTGTGCAGCCGCTTGTCACGGGCTTGTCTGAGCAGGGAAAAAAAAAAGAAACGGGAACGCGGAGGCAGCGAAGTCCGTGGCGGCTCTGAGGCCGGCGAACTGATTTTTCAATCCAGGGATCTCTAATTGAAAAACTACACAGAGCCGAAAGGAAAAGGAGAGTAGCTGTAGTGTTTTTAGTGCCGAGTCCAAGTGATCGAGCTTTTAAAGATCAGGGTCTGTGACAGAAAGTGTTGGAATTCAAGCACTGTGCGGGAAACACACACACACACACACACACACACAGAAACGTTAACCCTGATCTACTCGGATTCTGAGCACCTTCGGTGTGATAGAGACGTCTTCTCGTATGAGCGGATATACATTAATCAGTAGTCGCATCAAAAGTACAGTGATGGGAAATAGCCCACATTTTCCATAGTCTCGTTTTGAAGTGTCTGTTTTTTTTTTTTCCTTCTTCTTTTATGCCTCGGGAAAAGCTTCTTGAAGCACTGGATTGTTTGAGCCCTACATTATTAATGGGTTTTAATAAATGAAAGAACGCTTTCCGCAACACGTTCCTCTGCCTGATTTAGGACTATTTTTTAATTAATGAAGGAACTGGTTCAGTAAATTAAAGGGTTTCATTAAAACTTACTGCTAATCCACCCATTCTCAGCGACTAGGCATTTTCTTTGCAATAAAAAGCAACGTAACACATAGAAACACACAGGCACTGAATCCCATTTAACACGGATTGCTAAATATACCTACTTGGGGTGCATTGGGTGCTTACTGGTCACCTTAGTTAAGAACCATCTCACTGTTTTTATCTAACAAACCTGAGTGTTTATAGATGTGATCCCCACATGTTCATTTTGTCCCCGTACTGAATTGTGCAATAGTCAAAGGAAATGTTCAAAGGCATCTATCTGAGTATGAAGTGTGTCTTTGCTCAAAACAAAAAACACTATTTAACATTGGAACATATTTAAATTGAGAGTAACGAAGAAAACCAACAGGAATTTCGTGTGTTCCCCAAAAAGTTACTGGTATCTTCCTGGACGGCTAGATGAACACCGCTTCAGTTCCCAAACCTCTCCTCAGGGGCGCCTCAGCCATCCTGCGTCTTTGTTAAATTTCATTACCAGCTCAATTAATTAACTTAGTTTTAAAAAGTCGATGAGGTATTGATTAGCCATACGAGGTGCGCTGGTGGTCGAATGAAGGGTATTGGATGGTCGCTGCAAATACTGAGCCGACTTTAGAAGAGGTTTAGAAATGATTAAACTCATCACGTTAACAGACTTTCGCACAGTACTGTACATCCTAAAACATCGCTTTGACCTGAGAGTCCATCCATCCATCCTCCATGAGCTCTACAGACCCATACAGGGATACAGTCCCAGGAAGTCAATGATCAGTGCACCTGAACGGGATGATACTATGTAGCTGTGCTCACATAAACACCCCCAATCAAACACCACACTAGGGCCAATTCAGACCCCTTAGAGTCGGGCGAAGTTTAAAAAGTTGAAGGCGATGCTTAGAGAGATGACTTTATCGAGTCTCAAGGAACCGTGTCCTCTGTAGGCGTGTGTGTTTCATGAAATCAGTTACCTGACCCCTGCGATATGAGGGTCACATGTCTCATCGACTAGAACAAAGTGCGACCCTTCCAGAGAAAACGAGCGATAAAAAAAAAAACACAAATGTCGGTATATAACGAAAAAGGAGGCGCGCGAAAAGTTTACTGAAGTCATTAGCCTCGTTGAGGCAAGCGAGGGGGGTCCAAAATTAAAAAGTCTCCCACCAGCCCCCGGATAGAACCCAGCTTAGAAACAGTTTCCTCCTATGACACGTACATTCAGCGCAAATCCACCACCTGATGGTAGGTCCCCACACTTAGCAAGGTGCTGAACATCTTCACTCTGTCTCTTGTAGCTCTCCTAGACACCCGTGTGCATTTTCAGGACTGGTAAGGGCTGAGTCAAACTACCTTACAGCAATGACTATAAGAAATGAAGATTTGTCTTGTCTTCACTGATTTCCATAGAAATATCGAAGTATAATAATAATAATAATAATAATAATAATAATGCTTTATTTTCAATCTGAACAAATATGAGTATAGGTACATTGGAATAGTAGCTCGCCATTTATCCAACCCACCAGTTGTTAAGAACCTCACTCAAGGGTGCAAGAGTTGACTACAGAGCAGAGGATTTGAACCAGTGACCTTCCAATCAAAGACACAGAGACCTTATATACAGAGCCATTTCTAGAAGGGCAGCTGGTATGGGGGGAGGGGGGGGGCAATTTGTCAATGATGCTGTGCTTTTGGACTCATCTGAGCCAGACCTGCGGCTTGAATTTGAGTGTTTTTCAAGTGTGAAACGAGGGAAGGGAATCAGCACCCCTCAAATGCGAGGCAAAGGTGTTCTCAGAGGAAGGAGTGCGCTGTTCCTGTCAAGCTGAAGGGTGAGGAGTTGCTCCTTTTGGGGGGATCTGCCCTCAACGGAGGAGTTCAGAAGCCTCAGGGTCTTGGTTTGGTTCGGTGAAGTTAAATAGTCGGAAGAAGCCCGCAGTGTAGTGCTCAGTCCGAAGGCCCAATCCTCACCTTCAAGCCGTGGGTGACGGCCGAAAGAGCAAGGTTATGAGTTCACGCTGGCGAAATGAGGAGCAGCCGGGGAATTCGCCGTTAGGTGGCGTCAATTTGATCATTTGCTGCCCATGGGAAGGGGGGGGTTGATGTATTTAGCTTCCAAATGGGGAGGGGGGGGGGTAGTCCCCCTTGGTATATTTTGCTGGCAACAGGGGCTTCATTAGGCCAGACATTTCCCAACCTTCCCCATGGCCACTCCACACCTCCTTTTCAGGAACCACAGGAGTTCTGAGATCTATTCAATTGAGAGGGGCAAGCTGCTATGGTCCAGGCACATTCGCCTGGAGGTTCTTCTGCATCGAGACCCCAAGGAAGACTCCAAACATGCTGGGGGGGATTATATCTCCCACCTGAACTGTCTATGGATCCGCTGGCAAAGGTGGATAGTTCAGGTCCAGGGCGTAAAAATGGAAAAAAAAGACCAGTTGAGTACTCTGTGACTTTCACTCTTTATACTC
The DNA here is from genome assembly GCA_015164015.2 of Brevimyrus niger. Taxonomy (NCBI): domain Eukaryota; kingdom Metazoa; phylum Chordata; class Actinopteri; order Osteoglossiformes; family Mormyridae; genus Brevimyrus; species Brevimyrus niger. The sequence goes on from JAABNY020000048.1 coordinate 4,092,352, forward strand.
AACTGGTTGGTTGAAACAAAATCTTGGTCTGGATTCTTACTTTCTGGACCTGAACCATCCACCTCTGTTTGCTGGAGCAACAACATCCGTTGAAAAAGAAAAGTGGAGGGAGGATGAGTCAAGATGGTCGTCTGGTTTTCAATTACTGTGCCCGTAATAAGTATATAGAGTAAATGACAAAGGCTCTTCGCTTGGCCAGGCAGCAAAACCGATTGTAGTGTATGTTGGAATGGATAATCTATAGAGTAATCTGTAATGCTCTTTAATTTGGATTATTACTTAGAATTGATCCATGGAGCCATCCCAATCAGGGTCTACCCCTACCTTGTGCATTATGTTGTGCGAGACCCACCCCCCAGCCCCCGATCACCCTGACCATAAGAAGCACTTACAAGAACAATAGATGCATGAATCATATAGCTCATGCATTAATTTTTTTATGGATTTTATGGTTTGGTTGTTCTATGTTTAATTGTCATTTATTGTACGTTTCTTTCCTATCGATCGACAAAAGGGCCACTTTGGAGGCCCCAGAAACGCCCGCATTCAGCATTTCGGCAAATATCGCCGCGAGAATCGCCAGCACACACCGGCCGAGTCGACCGGCGGGTCAGACGGGGGAACACTGTATTATTATTATGGGATGGAGCACAGATGGGCTGAAGGCCACGCAAAGGGACGCATGGCAACACACGGAGGAGAGTGCTAATGAAAGCAAGCAGAACTTGGGGGATTTTTCTTCATCTAAAGCTTGTTCTGGGTTAATGGATAATAGACTGAGATAATAGACAGATAGATAATAGACTGAGATAATAGACAGATAGATAATAGACTGAGAAGAAATGCGGGACCTAAATAAAAAAAATTTAAAAAAAAGATTCTCCTCTTACTTTAATACAAACATCATTACCAGGATACAAATTTGAGATGTTAAAACTCACAGGGCAGCGTGTGTGTTGGCAGAGTGATGTCATATTGCCTCTGAGCAAGACCCCCTCCCTCCCCCCTCCAAAAAAAAGCCTTCAGGAATTATCTGACCCTGCTTTCTCAAAATTTTGATTAAAGTTTTTAAAAAAGTATTCTGAAGTTATATCCTGGAGCTCACATGCCTTTCATGTATATTGTACATATTTTTTGGCTTTATACTGCGTTAAAGTTAAGTATTTATTCACTCTGCAGGTGCTTCTCTCCAAAGCAACATGGAAGTCCAGCTCAGACGGCCCTCGGAGGAGCTGGAGCGGCGCTCAGAGGCTCAAGAGTGACATCATTCTGCTGGTCACGGGATTCGAGCTGCCGCCCTTCTTAAGAGGCTCAGAGTACTAACCTGCAGAGGCACACACCAGCCCCGCCTAGTGGTGGGGTAAATTAATGCTCAGAACTTTCGACAGTAGTGAAGTGAGCATCTGACACCAAGCGGATGTCAAACCTGGGCTGGGGGCAGCTTGTTCCTGCTGGGTTTGTTGTAGGCGGGGTTTACAGTCACCGACAAGCGTGTACAAGATATGAAAGGCTTGAAAAATGCAGACTGCAAAAGAATTTTAATGAGATAATAAAAGCGGGGAAATTTAGGCCTGAAATTCAAAGTCATCCAGGTTCTCGGGGACCCTGAGTACTCATCCACATCCAAAAAGTCTTCTTTATTGTGCGTGCGTGTGTTGGGGGGGGCTTATCTTAACCCAAAATCCATGAGATCCCCTTCATCCAAAGTAGGAAAAATGTGCTGCGTCAGTCTTGCCCCAGATGAATATTTAATCATGATTCTGCAGCAAGAAGGACGCAAATACAGTAAAACACTAAATAATACACATAGTAAGTCTCTGTCTAGCACAGGGGTGGGCAATCTTATCAGCGAAGGGCCAGTGTGTGTGCAGGTTTTTGGGATAACCTTTAGCACAGCTGTTCACACCCGGGTGTGAGGACTCTAATTAGTGATCTAATTAGGGAGTTGCAGCGAAAACTTCCATACTCAGCAGCCATTTCTGGGTAAGATTGCCCATTGCTGGTCTAGCAAGTTACCAGAGGCGGACATTTCAGGTCTAGAAAGTAAAAATCCAGACCAAGATTTTGTTCCAACCAATCAGTTGAGTTCTCTGTATCTGTGACTCTTTATGCTGGGAGGGAGCAAAAACATGGACTGCCTGGGGGCCCCTGAGGACCGCCTTCAGAAGGGAGCAAGGAACTTAAGGCAGGAAATGCAGTTTCCAGGCAGTGACACACCCTAGCCTGAATGCCAGTCCATTGCAAGGGACACTAAGGACAATTTAATCCTGGGGGACCCTCAGACAGGCCACATTTTTGCTCCCTCCCAGCTCCCAGCTAGACAGTCCACATTTTTGCTCCCTCCCAGCTCCCCTATACCAGGAATTCAGTGTTCTTGATTGTTTAGATGGTCCCTGGGATGAGAAGCAGTGGATTAGCATTTAGAAAGGAATTCCAGGCAAACACCGGGATGACATGCTAACAGCACGCGAGCTTAGACAGGAGACCAAACCCAAACCTTAAGGCGTGAGGGAGCAGTGCTACACAGCTACTTCTGTTATAGTGAAAGAGAAGCGTCACTCAGCAATGAAGCACCTCCTCTGCATTTAATCCATATGTGACAGCAGTGAGCAGCTAATTCAGCCCCCAGGAAGCAGAGTGTAGCTTAATTGGTGGTACCTTGGCCATCAGGGATTCGAACCAGGAACCTTTCACTCACAAGAGCACTTCCTTAAATATTAGGCTACTACTACAGGAAATGGACTTCAGCATCTCACATACAGTAGCAACTCTCTGGCCCCTAGTTCTCTGGCAAAGAGTGCCGTCACAGAAATGTTTTTTTACGTTATATGTCTTCTCTCACTCCGACGACCGAATCCCTTCCCCCTTGATTCACTGAAACCTCGTTAGAATTAACTTGTGAATTTTTAGACCTCATTTAAAAGCTAATTAATAATGCATAACGTCATCTTAATTAAGTTGATGTAAGAGGACTTGAAAATAGATTGGTCTGCCATTCATTGCTGATGCATTAAGTGCATTAATGATTCACAGACCATGAGTTAAATCGGCGGCGTGAATCTGGTGACACCCCAAGCGCTTTGTAACGGACGTGCGCGGTATCAGAGATTAACGCAAACAGCGGAGCGGTAGTTGGCAATGCCGGGCGCAAAATGTGAAAAATTTACATTGCTGGAGAACTTGCAATTGAACTTGATTTGAAATTAAGTGGAGGAAAAATGTGTTTGGCTAAAGTTATGCTAAAATAAAGAGAATGGTAGGTCAATGAAATACAAGCAGAGGAAACTATATTATTCATTAATAAATCAATAAATTAAGCAATAATGAATCAATTTGCTCAATGAGTGTACAATAACAGGCATCTAATACTGTAATAACTTAACAATTCACCAAACAAGATGATACTTAATAACGGCTCAGGAATCCCATAATAAAACAAGGCGTAAAACCAAAATGAATGGGGGGAGCATTGAAGGGATATTATAGATACTCGAACTGTAGCCTGTGTTCCATGTAACACGACATCCTTTGAGTCGCTGAGTATTTGTCTATTCAGCACTTTCGATCTGTCTCCCAAGCGGTCGGTATTCGGTTCACGAAAATTGCTTTGAAATCAGATACAATGACTTTTACATTCTCGACCAGTTATTTTGTTTTAACCATCTGCAATGGAATGCAAAAATACTGTAGTTGCATGACCTATGGAGGGGTGTCAGAAGGGTATAAAGATGCTGTGAGACGCGGGGACCCAGCACTGAATAAGGTGTCCAGAATTTACCGTTGTAATTGTTAATGTAATTTACAGAAATCCGATATCGCGATATACAGTGGCCCCATTTCCAAAAGCGGTCGCTATGTAATATCACTGTAGGCGCTGGATTTTAAGGACCACACAACACGGATATAGAGACAGCTGAACTTTTCTCTGCTCCGTGGATTTGCAAGTTTGTGCGAATATTTCCGTGTCTCTGTCACGTTGATCCCCGGCGGTGCAGGCGTGTCATCGCCGCGGAATACGCCGACGTCCCCAGATCTCCCTTACCGCCGTCAAGCGTGCCATGGCCCATGAGACAGCTGACAGTTCCGTCACCGGGGCAACAGAGTATCGCAACAAAACCGGAGAAGCGAGCATCGCCGCGGAAACGGCGAAATTCGGAATGTGAGACACTGACAGAAACGTGACGTGAATCCTATTGCATTCTGAGTGAGGTATGTGTGTCACAATAGATCCGGTCCTCTGTGTGGGTGTGCTTTCCAAAATAATCAACGCATGCTACCAGAGTACTATCAATTAAGGAAAGGAAATATTATCCTTTCCTTAGCTTCTACCACCAATATAAGAGATATAAAGTTTTCACAAAACAAAAGGATAAAAGTGGTAGGGGAATTACTTAAAGAGGACCAATAATGCAAATTTTATTTTTGGGGTTTGCTAGAATAGATTGTTCATTGTTCCAAAAAACATTATTTCACATTATTTTTCTAATCCGGTTCACCTTTTGTCTGAAATGCACTTTCAGTCCCACCCACTAGTAATTCCAGTGAGCCCTGATTGGTCTGCTTGCCCAATTGGTCAGCTTGGCCTATACACCCCCCCCCCCCCCTACATGTGGCCAATACAAATTGTGTTAAAAGATGACTGAGGTGTTATTTAATTAAGGTTTTGTAAAGGCAGATCGGCAGTTTGATTTTTATAATTACATGTCTGATGTTCACTGGTAATCAAATCATGTTTAATGGCAATTGCTCCCAAAAGCGTGATTGCTGCTAAATCTGTTAACCTTCAAGATTTTTTTTGTCTGGAGTGTCATGATGTATTTTTTTACGTGAATAGTTCAAGACATATACAATGCCGTTAGTATTTTTTAGTAAGCAATAAGATTGTAGCCAATACAATTGTCTGTTCTCTGTAGAATATAGTTATAAACTTTAAATGACGTCACTGAAAACATTTCACACTTTTAGTATATGACCAGTCCATCTTCCAATCATTTATTCTGCTCAAGGTCACATGGAGCCTAGGAGCCTATCACTGGCAGCACAGGGCGTGCCAATCCACGACATAACATACAAACACATACATTATCATACACTATGGGTAATTGGATGCTATTTAGCACAGCTGCATGTCTTTATAGTGCATGACAAAACAGGGGTATCTGAAGGAATCCTACACGAAACATGCTGTGGAATTTATTTCATACTCTGGAATTAATGCTTTTTCATTTTAATATGCAAAGTCCTGATGTGAAAATCATTGCAGTGCAGACACTCCCTAGGTTATGATGGCCGATGTTACAACGCTTCGACTTTACGATGGGCAAATGTTTCAATGCATTATTCAATAAATAACATACTAGAGATATTCAACGCTTTTCTGTAAGCCAATGTGAGTGTTAGAAGAATGAATAAATATAGCCTAGGCTATAATATAATAAAGTTTCTTAGGTATACTAGGTTAACATTTTCAGCTTACTATATTATCGCCTTATGATAAGTTTATCGGACCGTAAACCGATTGTAATCTGTAATCTGGGGACAGGCTGTATATATCACACAAGTTCCCAGAAACCTCGCATTTAAAAATGCGACGTAGGCGGCCACATGGGCTGCTATCTTAGTCTGTCAATTTCCCTTTGTCACAGACAGGGGGCGTCGGCGTTGGGGGCTTATCCAAGGCTCCATGTAGACTCAGACTGGCGCTTCAGGACGAGAAGTTTTGGAAAGCCTATTGAAAAGATTAAACAATGACAACGTAGCATGACTTTGCATTTCAAACGGTGCCCTTAAGAACAAACACTCTCGTTTCATAATTTTTCTTTTTGTCCTGTATTTTTTTTCCCTTCAGGTCTGGATTTTACTTTGTTCTTTGTCAAAAGAGCTTTGATCTAAGTATTGCAGTTATGCACAGAGCACGCTCTCTTAACCCCTCCCGTGTAAACACAGATCCTTCTGTTGGGTTATTTTTAGAAAGTGGCATAAAAAATGAGTCTCGCAGCGCTGACCATACCAAGCCGCGTCTCTCCCATGACCCGTAACTAAAATTTGCATATCTGGCCGACGGTCGGCCTGGGACTAGCTACACGAGAAGCTCCTCCCACCAGCCAGAGCGGCCTCAGGCATTGGTAGAGTCTAGACAGGAAGAGAGGAAGTTAAAACTACAAACATGCACACACACACACACACCAATAAGAATCTAACCGTCTCCCTGAGTCATTTCTTGCATGCAGGTTAGCATTCAAATATAAAACCGTGCCACGTTTTTGTCCCTTTAAATAAAATACATAATGGGGAAAAAATTGGAGCAATTGTTTTTCTTTAAAATGTTTTTATGATTTGCTTTTTTTTCCCCCCACCAGCTGTCATTCTATCACCCCAAGGAAAACGATGCAAAACAAAAACTTGCACTTGAGTGATTTGTCTAAACATTCCACATCTCTGACATTTGCATTTCATTCCCCACATTTATTTTCTCATAAAGGTGAGCACCAGTGCTCATCTGCATCTCAACCTCCCTGCATTGTAATCTGCTTAAGTAGATCTACATTTCATCACCCTTTGTATTTACTCAGTCTAGATTGGAGTGTACTACTCAACATGCAAATGAGTCTCTAGAGGGGATTTTGGGTAACCAAGAACAATCAAACATGAATTGAAAATAAAGAAAACCAAAAGAACACCAATGAGTGGATGAGTAACTTTTTGTTGAGTTCTAGCTAATGTTCACTATGAATGGCAACGAATCTAAATAAAGCTACTATGTAGGAAAACAATTATGTTTTAATACCACATAACAACAGAGTGGTATTAAGTATATCATGTCGGAAACTGAAACCAGTTTATCAGCGTATTTTAACTCTTTGCCATATTTTGAAGCACAAAATTTAATGACAGACTGCGGCATAAACGGCAAGTCTGTATAACCGCGCAAGTTTTCTGGGAAGATTTTTTTCAAAGAGATAAGGGCACCCAGGTGAAATCAGTTAACAATGTGTCTATGACAGGTAAAGGGCAACTTATGTTTCACCAGGGTACCACTAGGGGGCAGTAGGAATGGGGCAGTGTCCAGGAAGGTTGTGTATTGCTCGTTACCTGGGTTACTATCCATCCATTTTCCAAACTGCTTATCCTACTGGGTTGCAGGGGGTCCGGAGCCTATCCTGGAAGCAACGGGCACGAGGCAGGGAACAACCCTGGACAGGGGGCCAGCCTATCGCAG